>CM057453.1:1429135000-1429672500 GCA_016271365.2 Neoceratodus forsteri
GCCCAGGGCGTTTGTCTGCATACCTACACAGTAGAGGGCTCCAAGCATTCTTGGCTCAGGGAGGGTGTAACCCATTAGTAAGATCAGTGCTGGAAGCATGGAACTGTCTTAAGAAGAAACGGGGGATATGTAGGGGTGAGACCCTGCTATTGTCAGTGGCGGACAATCCCTTTTTTCTTCCCGGATTAGCAGATGGAGGGTTTAAGGAGTGGGAAAAGAAGGGTGTACAGAGTATAGGGGATGTGGTCAAGCAGGGAACTTTAGACTCATTAGGGGACATAGTACAAAACCTGGGGTTACAAAAGCAGCAGTTGTTTTGTTATCTCCAGTTAAGGGCTTTTGTGTCTAAAATGGAAAATTTTCTCCACCTTTGTTCAAGAGGTGGGGTCATAAGAAGGCTATGTTGAAAATTTGCTGTAAAAACGTTAAAAAAACAATGAAGTTATGAGCCTGCATTGCAGTTTGCGAACATAGGCTCGTAACTTTGACAATTTTTAATATTTTAACCCCAAATTTTTAACATAGTCATTTCTTCACAGCATCTCATGAATGTGACAGCTGTCATTTTTCAGATCTTGGCCAAAATGTTTTTTGCATCCCAAAAGGTGATTTCGCAGTTGCTGCGTGAAATCATCTTTTGGGCAGGAATTGAAATTTTTCTCTGCACTTTTTCATGGGGTGGGGTCATAAGAAGGGTATGGTGAACATTTGGGGCAAAAATATTCACAAACAAAGTTATGAGCCTGTGTTGAAATTTGTGAATGTAGGCTTGGGCAATTTTCAATATTTTGACCCCAAATTTTCAACATGTAACTGTATTCAAAAACTGAGAGTCACTGCACACGTGACACACCAGGTAATTTCTACCTTGATTTTTTTTTTTTTTTTTTTTAACACCCAACTTCTCCATTAGCTCCTTATATTGTTTTGCCACTAGATGGAGCCTGATTAAGTTTGAACAATTTGCTCCCAATACCTCACTTGTCACATTTTACTGCTCTCTAGTACCTGTTTTCACTTGGTGATCACCCCCTCATCACTCAATCACCCCCTCTCCAATCGTCGAAAGCTATCCTGCCATTGTGCACTCCCCAGATCAGCCCTCCTCCTCCTGCTCCTGTCAGGCAATGTCCACCCCAATCCCGGGCCTGGCAGCACTGGTCCTCCCCCTGAAATCTCCTGGGCTGCGCATTGCTTCTATGAACATCTGTAGCCTCCTGAAAAAACTGGAGACTCTACACTGCTGGGTGACGCTTCATAAACCTGATGTTGTTGCCCTGGTTGAAACCTGGCTGTCTCCCTCCACTCCTAACTCTCATGTCTCTCTCCCCGGCTACACTCTCCACCGGTTGGACCGTGTTGGCAGGAGAGGTGGGGGCTGTGTCTTCTATTTGAAGGATTCTCTCATGGGACTACCACTCCCCCCGCCTGACCTCGACCATAAGGCCCAGGCACTTACTCTAAAGCTGTCCCCTGACCCAGCTAGAGGCCCATTATTCCTAACCGTAGCCTACATACCCCCCAAGAACCAATCCCAGGCCCTGGGCCCACTAATTGACTACCTCACCTCCCTATCCAACTCGTCGGACCAAATCTTGGTGGGCGACTTGAATATAAACTGGCTCTGCCCCTCGTCCCTCCTCCCACTGTGAGGCTTTCAATTCAATTGACCTAACTCAACTGGTCACACAGCCTACTAGAAAAAACCCTGGGGGACAAGCACCCTCCTGGATGTGGTCCTCACCAACAGGCCAATCCGCATCCACAACATCCAAATCCTCCTTGACTGCCTCAGTGACCACTCCCCTGTGCTTTTCAACTGGGAAACCCCTCGGCCCTCATCCCCGGTCAAAACCACCTCTCGAAGGTGGCTTAGGCCTGGGGGACTCATAGGCCTTAAGCGCTTCCTTGCCCACACTGATTGGTCCCCTCTGATGAGGGCAACCAACATTGACTTGGCCCTGGCCTTCTTTGTAAGCACTTTCAACTTTGCCTGTGATATCTTTGCTCCCATAACTGCTAGGAGGTCCAAAGATAAACATGCCCCTTGGATCACCCCTGCCCTACTGTGGCAACTAAAGCAACACAACAATCTTTGGCACCTTGCTGTTGCTACTGGCCGTTCAGCTGACAGGCAGTCCTATGCTGCCGCCCACAACCAGTGCACCTGGGCCATCTGCAAAGCAAAGGCGGAATACTACCAAGCATCTCTTCACCTCCTCCTGGGAACCCAGGTGCTTCTGGGACAACATCAAGCAACTGAATGGTCACTCCCAGTCCCCTCTCCTTCTCTTCTCAACATCAATGGTACCGTCTCCTCTGACCCTGCCCTCATTGCCACCCACCTCAATAACTCCTTTACCGACCGTAGCTCAGTACTTCCTGGTAACTTTTTCAGTCCACCTCTCCATCTGTACCACCACCCATTGCCGCCCCTCTTTCCACCTGCGTCAGTGTCACCATGCAAGAAGCTAGGCCTTACTTGCTAAAAGCCCAAAAGGTAACACCATCGGTAATGACTCACTTGATCCCTGCCTTTTCGTCAGGTCCTGGATCAGGTCCTCTCACCTATTACGTGCATTTTCAACAAATCACTCTGTCTCGGACAATTCCCTCTGCCTGGAAGATTGCCACAGTTACCCTGTCCATAAAGGTGGTGACAGGACTCTTCCGGTAACTACCGACCCATCTCAATTCTCCCCTCTCTACATGCTAGAGAAAATTGTGGCGTCCCAAGTCTCTGACTACCTCTGTGGCAGTTAATGTTCTCTGCCCCAACAACACGGGTTCAGAGCAGGTCATAGTACCAATAACAGCACTCCTGGAATTTTGCAACTTCCTCCATGCTTCCTTGGACTCTGGTGCCCTGGCTGGTGCTATATTCATTGACCTGTCTAAAGCATTCGATACCGTTTCACATCCTCTTTTGCTCTCCACCCTCAACCTAATAGGCTTTGCCTCAGGACCTGTTTCTTGGTGCACCAGCTATCTCTCCGCCCGCTCCCAATGTGTAAAGTCAGCGGTACTCTCTCTGAAACATGCCCCATTCACTCTGGGGTGCCATGAGGCTCAACTCTTGGACCCCTAATATTCTCACTCTTTCTTAACTCCCTACCCAGCAGTTATACGTGTAGATGCTTCTCTATGCTGATGATGCTGTTCTCGTTGCCTCCCACAATGACCCCATGCTGCTGAGAACTCCTCCAACTAGTCTTTGACTCTGCAGCTACCTGGTTCACTGAGCACCGACTTGTTATCAACCTTAAGAAAACAAAAACGATGCTCTTCTCCCACCCCAAAATAAGTACAGCAAGTTTCCTTAGCTGTCCACTCCACACCCAATCTCATCATTGACCAGGTGCAGTCCTATAAATATCTTGGTATAACCTTTGACCCTGCACTTTCATTCCATGGACATATATCTGCCCTAAATTCTGTGCCAACTCATGGTTGGCATTCTTACCGGCACAAGAAATGCCTCCCTCCTGATGCCCTCCGCCTGGCTGTCACCTCCTCTGTCATGTCTCTCATTGACTATGGCCTTCTGGTCTATGGCTCAGCAGATCAGACTGCCCTCAACAAGGTTTGCCTCACAGTTAATAAGGCCTGCAGACTTATCACTGGTGCTCCCAGACTCACTCACACATGTGAGCTGTACACCCTGGCTACCCTACTCAACCTGGAAGAGTGACTCATGTATCAGACATGCCAGCTCACCTTTAAAGCCCTCGTGGCTCATCCCTCATAGGCTATCCAACTCCATGCTGACTGCACCGACCCCTGGATCACGCCGCAGCTTGTCAAGAGCTACCCTAGTTATTCCGAGATCCAGGACCTCTCAAGGTCAGAGGGCATTCCCCTACCGTCGCCCACTGGTATAACTCCTCCCTGCCAGTGTCTCAAACTCACTAACCTTAGCTTGCTTTAAGCCCAGGCTCAGAAACTTCCTGCTTAGCTCTACTAAATGCAACTGCTGCTAGCCTAGTGTAAAAAAAAAAAATATATATACATATATATATATATATATATATATACTCTGACAATGCTCACTGCGGCTCCCCCCTTCCTTTCCTCACGACTCCTCTCCCTATCTCCTCCTTCTACCCCCACCAGCTCTCCTGACCCTAAGTTTTGCACCTTTGTTATCTTTGCTTCGTTGGAGATCGTATTCTATTGTAACAAAATTGTAATTGAACTGTAACTTTTTTGTTTGTAAGTACTGTGTCCCTTGTACTACTGTTCTGATGTCCTCTTTGTGATGAGGTACCTTTGTAAATGAGCCTCTGGCTCAAAGGTTTCTAAACTGATGTGTAACTAAATAAATAAATAAATAACATAGCCATTTCTTCACAGCACATCATGAATTTGAGAGCTGTCATTTTCCAGATCCCAGCCAAAAATGTTTTTGCATCCCGAAAGGTGATTTTGCAGTTGCTGTGCAAAATCAGCTTTCAGGCAGCAGTTGAACTCTTCAAATTTTGGTTTCAGAATGGCAAAAATAAAAATGTTTAACAAGCAACCAATGTTCGGCATTGACAAGTTTGTGTTACAGGCTTTCTTGCTCCGCTGTATGTGCTGTGAAGTTGGAGTACCCCTCCCTTTGTCTTCACTGCTGTGATGGTGTATCCTCTCCCTTCTCTAACTTTTTTCACTGCTGTGCAGGCTTGATTGCCCCCCCCCCGAATGAATGCAGTGGGCCAACCAGCCTGCCACACACACGTCTGTGCTTCTCTTTCCTGTTTGGTGGTACCTTAATTGTTTAATTGCAGTCAGAGTTTCAGGTCAGTGTGTTGTGAAGTGCAGTCAACTGTTTTCTCCCTTACAGCATCTGTGTGTGTGTGAGAGAGACAGCTGTTTTTAAAAAAAAAAAGTTGAGGGAAACAGAATAGTGACACGGTGTAGACAACAATGGGTCAACTACAAGTAGTTCTGGCTAGTGATTTCAACGCAGCTTGGGGTTGTCCCAGGTGTCAAAAGTTGGAAAAATCAATGAGCTGTTTAAACCTGATGCAAATTATAGATACACCTACAAGGAAAGTTTCCTTATTAAGTAAAGGTAATATTTTGGATTTGATGTTTGTTTCACCTGAATTGACAATTTTGGAGAAAAGTGTATGTGCCCCCAGTTTAGGAGACCACAATATAGTTAAGTGTGTATTTTCTACGATTAAAATTCTATTCCCATAAAATCAGTACCACAAATATCTAAAAGATGTTATTTAAAATTTAATAGTTTATCATTTAGAAAGTATCTTCAGGGACTCCCTTGGTATAGGATTTTTCTTATCCCAGATTTAAATGAGGCTGTATTAGAATTTACAACAATGTTTATTAATGCTTGTGATAAATTTGCCCCATATAAAAAAGTAAATCATAGAATAAAACATTTACCATGGCTAACTGTAAAAATAAAAAAAATGATTAGGGTTAGAAATCATTATTGGAAAAAAGCTAATAAAACATTAAACAGTGAAATTTGGGAACAATACAAAAGGTTAAGGAATCAAGTAATACAGGAAATCAGGAAATCAAAAGCTCGTTATTATAAACAGCGGATTAAAGAATCAACAAATCCAGGTGCTTATTGGTCTGTTATAAAAAATCTTGTGAATCCAAATAGTAAACAAAGTGAAATAAAATTGAGTCAGAATGGAAAAGTGTTTGAAACAAATAAAGCTGCGGAAATTTTGAATGATTATTTCATAAACCTCCCCAATCTGAAATTAGATCTCATAACTAAAACTAATACCTTGAATGAAGTAAAGGGTGAAGAGTCCCCAAGATAAGAAAGAACCCAAATTCAGGTTTAAGAGAGTGACAAACAAAGAAGTTCTAAAAAATATAAATAGATTAAAAATAAATAAAGCAAGTGGCCCAGATAGAATAGGTAATACATTATTTAGAGGCTACTATGGAATTTTCACCTATACTAAGGGACATTTTTAATTGGAGTCTAAGAGAGGGACAGTTTCCCTCTAGCTGGAAATTAACCAAAGTGATACCAATAGATAAGGGAGGGGATCCAAAGGATGTTTTAAATTACCGTCCAATAGCCTTGTTGTCCACAGTATCCAAGTTATTTGAAAAATTGTTCATGATCAGTTAATGGACTACTTGGAAAAATATAATAAATTGACTCAACAACAGTATGGTTTTAGGCAGGGTAGGTCCATGGCTACCACACTCACTGACTTTTTGGATCTCTTAGCAACCCCTCTTGGGGAAGTGAAGTCCGTGGGTGCGGTATACGTGGACCTATCTAAAGCATTTGATTTAGTAAACCATAGTATTTTGATAAACTCATTAATGAAAATAGGGGTGGAGGAAGAAACCTGCAATTAGTTTATATCATACCTTGATAAAAGATCACAATTTGTTGTCCTAAACGGACACCAGTCAAAAATGGACTATGTAACAAAAAGGGGTTTCCCAGGGATCTATCCTGGGCCCCCTCCTGTTCATAGTCTATTTAAATGACTTACCAAAGAAAATTGGATATTCAAAAATTTGTCTATACACACACGATGCGGTTTTAGTAGCAGAGGGGAAAAACTACAAGTGAAGTAGAACTAAGCTTACAGAGTGACTTTAGCATCATGCAAGGTCACTTTTCATCTCTGGGTTTATTAGTTAACAGCAAAAAGACACAGGTTATGTCATTTGCATTGGCCTTAAAGGGAATTTCAAAATTAAATATAAAGACACAAGAGGGTAAGTTTTTAGAACAAACTGAAACATATAAATATTTAGGGGTACATATAGATCAATGTCTTACTTTCCAATATCATATAACAAATTTAATAAAGAAAACACATGTTAAGATTGGAGCTATGAGATGAATATCAAATTGTATGACAAGAGAAACAAGATTGATTATGATCAATCAATTAATAATGCCAGTTATTGACTATGGAAGTCATATTTACAGACATACAGCAAGAAAACATTTAAATAACTTGGATACACTTTATAATAAGCTTGCAAGATTTGTGTTAAGGTGTGATTTTAAAACTCATCATTGCATTATGTATATGGATTTGGGTTGAATTCCATTATACTTACAGGCTAGGGGAATCTGGCTAAATCAGGTTCGTAATACATTTAAAAATCAATCTTTAGATAACTTAAAAAACAAATTACAAAAACCAAATCGTGGTTTAAATTTAAGAAAAACTGGTGCTAGAGATTTAATAATACCAAAGTAAAAAAATTGATTTAATGAAATGACCCTTCAATATCAAGTAGCTAAAAGCTGGAATTGTCTTTCTCCTTTTTTACGTGAACTAACAACTACTGATCATGTTTTTAAAAATGGCCTGAATCACGAACTTAGTTTTTGTTGTTGTTGTAATAGGTGAAATTAATGTAAACCTAAAAATGCTACCATGTCTGTTATTGATGAGTTTGTAAAACTCTGATGTATTGTTTTGTACTTTTCTGTAACTTGTATTGTTATAAATGTATAGTTGTAATAATTTTGCATAATGTAAACAGGTAAGCCTTGTGAACAGGGATTTTCGGAACCCTAATGGCTGTATCACTGTATAAATAAAGTGTTACCATACCATACCAATGGGCTGGAACATCATGGCAATGAAAAGCAGCTGTTAAATTTTTAAACTGTTTTTTTTAATAACAGAAGTGTGAAGTGAGGACCAAAGTTGGCTGCAAGAGTAGGAATTTCAAAACCAAAGCAAGAGCACTATTGGCTGTTATTGTGAGGCTTCCTTGTGGTATTGGACAGAATGAGATGTCAGTCACAACAACTAGCCACTAAAACACTGAGTTAATTCAAATTAAAGTATGAGGCAGGGGGTGTAGATGGGAGGCAGAGGATGGTGATAAATGGTAGTCACTTGGAGGACAAGAGAGTGACCTGCGGAGTACCACAGGAATAGATATTGGGTCCTGTCCTCTTCAATGTCTTCATAAGTGACATTGCTGAGGAACTAGAGGGGAAGGTGTTTCTCTTTGTGGATGACATAAAACTCTATAACAGGGTGGATGCCCAGGAGGGGGTGGAGAGAATACAAAGGGATTGGGGGAAACTAGAGGAGGTGTTTAAGGGAGAGGCAGCTGGGGTTCATTGCCAAAAAAAGTGAAGTCATGCACCTGGAGTGGGGAAACTCGGGGTCTGTGTATAGGATGGGGGAGGTACTTACAATTACCAAACAAGACAGGGACCTTGGGGTAATCATATCAGATGATCTCAAGGTGTCAGGGCAGTGCAACGAGGCAGTAGGCAAGACAAGCCACATGGTGGGGTGCATAGGGAGGTGGATTTCTAGGAGGAGAAGGGAGGTGGTGTTGCCTCTGTATTGCTCACTTGTGAGACCCCACCTGGAGTACTGTGTCTAGTTCTTGAGGCCACACCTCCAGAAGGACATCGACAGGATGGCAGCAGTCCAGAGGAGAGCTACTAACATGGTGAGGGGGTGCAGGAGAAACCACACAAGGTGGCAAGGCAAGACAGGCAAATTTTATGATGCCCTTTCAAAAAGGCTCAGGGCGCCTCACGGTAAAGCATAAGAAAAATAAATAATATATAATTTTAAATACAGAGTAAAACCTATGTGTAACCATCTGCTGGTTTGAGTTCTACCTCAAACAGAAGGCAACAGGTAGTGATGGGGAATTTCTCCTCCTCCCCTAGCTTCCTGTCTTGTGGAGTACCTCAGGGTTTGGTCTTATCACTAATGTTGTTTGCCATGTACATGTTACCTCTGGGAGAGATCATTAGGAAGTACAGTCTGAGCTTTCATTGCTATACCGATGACACCCAACTGTATATTTCCTTTGCCCCGGAACATCCAGCGCAGTGGAAATGCTAAATAATTGCCTTGCTGAGATCAATGACTGGATAGCCTCCTGCTGGTTATGACTGAACCCTGATAAGATCGAGGTACTGGTGGTGAAGAAGAACAGAGGGCATGATAGGATGGCCTCTGGTGCAGAAACAGGACTATCCCTGGGATCTGTGCCATTGAAGGCCTCCTCTAGAGTATGCGATCTTGGCGTTATCCTTAACAGCGGATTGATATTTGAAGCTCAGGTGTCATCCATTGTCCGGACCAGTTTTTACCATCTGAGGAATATCGATAGGATCAAACCCCTAATTCCGTCCATGAACCTCCCCTCCTTAGTGCATGGTTTTGTGATGTCCAGGCTTGATTACTGTAATGCGCTCTACTTCAGGGTCTCAGAGGTACCCTCCGCCAGCTGCAGCTAGTGTAGAATGCAGCTGCCGGACTGTTGACGGGGCAGTCTAAATACTGCCACATCACCCCGGTGCTGCGTGAACTGCACTGGCTGTCAGTCAGATGGAGGGTTCTGTTTAAGGAGGGCTTGCTCACCTTTAAGGCCCTACATGGACTGGGCTACCTGTCGGACCTTCTAACACCTACTGCCTCAGTCTGCTCCCTCTGTTCCTCCTCGAGGGGCCTCCTTGTGATTCCCAGGACGAGGTTAAAAACTCCTGGTGACGGAGCTTTCAGTGTTGCCGGCCCTGTCCTGTGGAATTCGCTTCCTCCAGCTATAAGGGAGGCCCCTACAGTTGAGGTATTTAAGGCCTGCCTTAAGACCTTCCTGTTCAGTCAGGCATTCCCGGACACGATTTAGATAATGTTCTTGCGATTGCTCCCCAGTACTAGTTTTTTGTTCAGGCTCCCCTTTTGGGTTGCCTGTTTTAATTTTATGCTGCTGTGATTTATTTTATTGTTATGTGTGTTCTTATTGTGTGTATTTATTTATTGTGCTATTTGTATTTTACTTGTACGGCACCCAGAGCCTCTGGGATTGGGCGCCTTAAAATAAAATGTGCCTTGCCTTGCCTAAATAGAACAGATTAGTCATGGAAGGCTTGTGCAATGAAAGTTTTTAACTGGGTCTTGAACACCTCAACAGACTGTGATAGGCGCATAGCCTCAGGAAGGGTGTTCCAAAACAGAGGAGCAGCAGTGTCAAAGGCACTGAGAGAGGCTGTGGGAACCCAACATGTAATCCCAGGAGAAGAGGACAGTGAGAGGGGACATGACTGAGACCTATATGTAACTCACGGTGCAGGAGTGGTGTCTCTTTCACAGGAAGAGGAGGAGCACCAGAAGAGGGTGGCATGCTAAGAAGCTGGGGGGGTAGCTTAAGAGGGATGTGAGAAACGTATGTCTTCACAGAAAGGGTAGTAGATGTCTGGAATAGCCTGCCAGAAGAAGTGAAAGGGGCAAAGACAGTGGGGGGCTTCTAACATGTGTGGGATAGGCACATGGGTATAATAAATACAGGTACGGGAGGAGGGAGGGACACCTGTGACCTAATAGAGTCCAGGGTGTAGTGAAAGGCAGGGAAAACAGGGCAGACTAGATGGACCAATGAGAATCAAGAACAGGTGTGCTCAGTGAAGTGGTCCCAGTGCTAAACAGAAGGTTGCTAACCCCCAACAAGTTCAGCAGTATGCTCAAGAAAGTTCAGCACTCACTGGTACCTGCATATGTAGATAAATACTGGAGGCCCATTCAAGGCTGAATTCTCCTTAAGTTTATTGCAGACAAATCAGACTTGGTTTGAAAATGGCAAACAGGAAACCAGGGTACCTATGCAGGTACCTGTGAGTGCTGAATTTTCTTGATCATATAGATGGACCAATAGTTCTTTTTCTGCTGACACATTCTATGTAAAATCTATCGCTTCTTAATACAGTTCCCAAGCACCAAAACAGATTCAACTGGATAATAGTTAGGTTTTAACCATTATAGCAGCTTTTATATTTTAAAACAAAAACTGCAAAAGAAGAGTTGTGAAACCGCTGCTTACTCACTCTCTTGCTGGCCGGACTCCAGTTGCTGTGAAATGCATGTGTAACATGACTCATGACTCTTTCACACAAACTCTATTTAGAGCCAAAACAGCTGCTAATGCAGTAACCTGATAAGAGATATAGAATTAAAGTATGGGCTGGGTGTTCATTTATATGCTATATTGTTGTGATATTAAAATTCAAGACTTACATCACAATAGTAGAAAAATAATAGAAAGAAAAGAAAACCTTAAAGGTCAAGATAATGTAGAAACAGGTGCTGTTGACTGGATATACAGTACACCTCCTCCAACAGAGGCTCACGTGTGCACACAAACGCAAATGCATATGCACACACACACAGCCGTTACAACAGTTGTGCACGTACAAAGGGCATTAGTTCAATTAGAGTTCTAGCAAGTACTGTATTATTGTAGTTACTTGTATAGCGATACAGGAATCCCATGTGGCAGTCAGTGCCTGCCTGTGGAGGTCAGTAGATAATATATTTATTTATTTCAAGATTCGGACATTACCTTTGAGCAAAAGCTATTTTACAAAGGTTCCATGTCAGGTACAACAAAGTGTGAACAACTGAGAATAAGAAAACAAAGGAAGGTAGAGCCCCGGTGTAAGCAAATTACAAGGGTGAAACATTACTAGCAGAGACATAAGCCATCTGGTAAGTGCAAAGAAACATGACAAGACCAAACATTACCCAGTACACAGGTATCATTTACAACAGCCAAAGGCTAGGCACAAAGGTATAATCTTCAGGAGCCAGGGAGCTAGATCCATCTATGTAGTGGAACTGATGTAGAGAGTTGGGGTGATGGATCCGGGATGTGGGCAGCAGCCCTGTGGGGGCTTTGTTAAAAAGGGTGTGGGAGGTGACTTGATCCATGTTGGTTAGCCAGGTGATTGTGTCTTAAGACTTGCAGGGCTGGAAATGCAATTACTGCCTGCAGCAACAGGCCATGCTTCCAGAGAGGTACTGTTTAAGGTCGACTTAAAGGCAGGTGGGCTCGAGTTTGTCAGTAGGTAAGCCGGGATCTTGTTAAGCCACAGGGGAGCATGATATGCAAACAACTGCTGTCGAAGTGTTATTTTTCTGAAGGGGACTGCTAGGGAGCCCCAGGAGTGGCCTCTGGTCTGGTACATAGATCTGCAGGCAGGGAACAAGCCGCTGAGGAACGGAGCCACATTGCCTAATAGGGATTTCTTGCCCAACAGGCAGGTGTGGTATTTTATTCTGTTGGGTAGGTTAAGCCAATTGGTCTGCTCAAAGAGGGAACATGTGTGTGTATAAGGTTTCTGCCCTAAGTGTTAGCCTACATGCCTTGTTAAGGGCCGCTGCAATGCGTGCAAGTGCAGTATTGGAGGCAGCCCCATACATGACAAGTCCGTAGTCGATGATTGACATAACTGAGGAGGAAACTGAGAGATGAAGGGCTAATGGTGTGAGGTATTGCCTGTGCCTATAGAGCACACCGAGCTTTGCATTTACTGCTTTTTCCACATAGTCGATGTGCTGTACGAAGGACAGGGTGTCGGCGATAATAATCACTAGGTACTTGAAACAGTGTACCTGCTCCAGTGGGGCAGCCATGCTATTGGTGATAGTAAGGGCAGGGAGGGTTTTCTGGGAACTAGAGATGATCATCATCTTTGTCTTTTTGTGATTGAGGAGCAGCTTTTTTTACAGAACCAATCCTCTAGCCCATTGAATGAGCTCTGAAGCTTTGCCTGCAGGGCCATATGTTGCTTGCTGCTGCACCGAATGACGATGTCATCCGCATACAGGATGATCTTGCTCTTGCAGGCTTCAGGGAGTCTATTTATAAATAAACTAAATAGGAGCGGCCCCAATATTGACCCTTGGGGGAACCCTAGTGTAATTTCCCTTGAGGGAGATGTGGCTGTCCCGATTTTGACACTTTGCTTTCTGTGGGATAAGTAGTCTGGTAACCAGTGGACCACTTCAGGTGAGAGCCCCAGGTTTAGTAGGTCAGTAAGAAAGGTGCGGTGATTGACAGTGTCAAATGCTTTAGTGAGATCTATGAATACAGATCCCACCAAATGGCCCCCATCCATGGTCTTGTGCACGTAGTTGGAGAACTCCACTAGGGCAGTAGCCGTGCTGTCGTTCCTGCGGAATCCATGTTGTTGCGGGCATTGGAGTCCATACTTATGGAGGTACTCCATAACCTGATCCTCCACAATCCTCTCTAGAGCTTTAGAGAGAGAGAGAGAGAGGAGAAAGGATGGAGATCGACCTATATTTGGCAACGTTGGATCGATCCCCGCTTTTTAAAACTAGGGTGACCAGGGCTAACTTCCAGGTTGAAGGGAACTTTGCCTGGTCAAGGGATTTATTAAAGAGCCTGGTAATTGGTCTCAGTAGCTCTTCAAGTGCTTCATGTCAAAACCATCGCTACCTAGCCTTGTTTTTACCTAGCCTATATGCCAGTGGTATTCTGGGACTGGGTGGAGTTAGGGTGCAGTGGGTGTTGGGGGTACCATCAGATGCTAGGAATATTGGCAGCAGGACAGACAGGGGATGGTGCACCAGTAGACATTAGGGATAATGTTTTTTGAGGATCAGGAAGGGAGGGGTAGTGATAGAGAAATCAATGGGAGATAAATCAGGATATGGAAAAGCCTGCAAAGAACTGCAGCAGGTGAGGTTTGTCTGTGAGGACACCTCCAGATGACACCTGATCAGACAGGAAGTTAGCTTCTGCCCTCAAATGGCTAGATCAAGCAGGTAAGCAGGGTTCCCAGGGGTGGAGGCTATCTGTTGGAAGGGAGGTGCATGGTTTATTTAAGACAGTATATTCTAGGCTTTGCCCTCTTTCAACTTCTCCTTCAAACTGATATAGCCCTAGCACTCTAGGAAACATACTGTAGATAGAAACATAGAATTTTACGTCCGATAAGGACTGCTTGACCCACCTAGTTTGCCCATTTCTTCCTACCTACACTAATATCGCAGACCGTGCCTGATCTACAGCTCTTTCTCCCTCCTCCCTTCCTTTCCACTATGATTCCATTGTGCTTATTCCATGCATTCTTGAACCCCACCACTGCTTTTCCCCCACCACTTTTGCTGGAAAGCTGTTCCAGGAATCCACCACTCTTCCTGTGCAGTACTTCCTCACATCTCTCCTGAATGTACCCTTCCAGCTTCATAGCATGTCCCCTTGTTCTTGTGCTCTTTTTTTTCTGAAAAATACTTCACACATGTACCTTATTTAAAGGTCTCTATCATAGCCTCCTCTCCCTCCCTTCTAGGGTGTACATACTGAGGACCTTTAGTCTCTCATCATAGGGCTTTTGGTGCAGATTCTGCACCATTTTAGATGCCATCTTCTGGACAGCCTCCACTCTGGTAATGTCCTCCCGGATATGCCATCACCAGATCTGGACACAGTACTCAAGATGGAGTCTTACTCTAGCGATCAATACAAAAGCAACACCACCTCCCTCTTTCTTATGGTGATACCCCTTCCTATGCACTTCAGCATCCCACTAGCCCTCCCAGCTGCCTTGTCACACTGTCTGGCCACGTTCAGGTCATTCAATATGATTAATCCCAGGTCTCTTTCCTGCTTAGTAGTAGTAGTAGTAAATCATTTTTTATTCATAAGAACAATGGAATACATTCAACTGAGTGAGCTCATTTTCAATGAAGTTCAAGGTCAAGTAAAATACATATAGTTACACATTTTCACACATATATATATATATATATATATATATATATATAATACTACACACACTAAGTAGAGCAACAACATTATGATGGGAGACAATACAGCAATCATGTTAAACACCCCAAATCTAATTATTAAAGTGCATTACAAGAATTATAAATTATGGCATTGTTAGACCAAATCGTACACCATCTTTTTAATTCTAAATTATTGGTCATCAGTACTATTTTGTTCCCTGGGTTTCTGTGCCACAAGTACATTATTTTGCAGTTTTTGCATTGAAACTCAGCTGTCGTACCCTTTACCACTCTTCGTGTTTTCTCCAGTCTTTATTCTTTCTCCCCCCCCAAGTGTCCACCCCATCACAAATTTTGTTGTCATCTACAAAGAGATAGAGTTTACCCTTCCAGCTCCTCTGCAATGTCACTTATAAAGACATTAAAGTGGACCGGTTCCGGCACTGATCCCTGAGACAACAAGCCCCCTTGAAGGCATATTGCCGAGGTGCTAGGGGCTTCCACAGTGGTGCTTAATAAATCAACTGCTTGGTTAGTATTTTCTACTTAAAAAAGAGCGCATACAATTTGGGAGTAGTGAATGTTGTTAAGGGTTTGTCACCCTATGTATGCGAACCCCTCCATAGCCTAGAGCGCAGCAACTTGCTTGTTGGATTCTGATCCCTGAGTCACCCTGCTGGTCATCCTCCCTCCCTTTGGAGTGAACTCTGTTTACCACCACCATCATCTGTTACCTATCTTTGCAACCAATCTCATACCCAATTTACTACCTTTGGACCCACTCCTAAGCTACCCAGCTTGCTTACTAGTCTCCTATACAGAACGGTGTTGAGCACCTTACCGAAATTTAGGTAGGCCTTGTTCACCACTCCACCCTGATCTAATTCCTTGGTAACACAGTCAAAAAAATCTATCAGATTTGTTTGACATGATCTCTCCCACCTGTGAATCCATGCTGCCTCTGGTCTTGTAACCCGCTGGATTCAAGTGACCCATTGGATTCAAGGAAGGATTTCAGGGACCCTCAGTTCCACAGGAGCAATCCCTTTGCTTAACTGTGAGTTAGGCCGGGCAATCGTGGTTGGGTGGAATTAGGATGGGGGGTGGAGTTTGGCTAGGGGCTGTGGTCCAGGTTAGGAGAGTACTTTAATTTTGCAGGCATCAGGCAACAAGAAGTTAGAGGCTACAAGCTGAAGAGTTTTTTAAATGGCAGCAGATGGGTTAATTTGGGATGCTGCAGATTTAACTTTAATTTGATTAAAACAACTTGGAATGAATCATTTCATCATTTGCTCACTCTGGAGTTTGGGTAGGTAAAACAACAGTGAATAATTGAACAGCATTTACCTGAGTTAGTAGACTTACTTGTATTTTAAAGGAAATGAGAAAACAGCAGGAAGGATTTGGTTTTCCACTCTTCATATCCTGGAATCACGGGACCTGGATAGCGAGTATGAGACAGGCAGGGCTCTATTTCCTGATGACAGCCATGAGGTAGAACAGACAGGCTGCCATTTGGGTAAGTGATTCAGAAGAGGGCTAGGGGCAGAGGTCAGTGGGGCCACCAGTCTAGCTGCTGAAACAGAACAAGGGCAGAGTGCCCTGGGGTGAGCCAGCATTAAAGGGGAAAGCCTATCGCCTTGTAGATGCCAAAAAGGACAGAAGCCTTAGCCGGCACAATGGAGTGGTGATAGAATGCCAGATGCCATGTGGCTGGGTGGATCACCTGTGCCCTCATACCCCAGCCCCTTCCTTTTTTCCCCTGCTTGGTCAGGTTATTTCTGGGCACTCTAGAACCGTGGAAAGAAGACATTGCTGTAACCAATATTTTTTGGTTTTTTTTTACAGCAGGTTAATTTGCAAGAAATGGCTTACACAAAGCGAGACCAAACTTAGTGGGTCCACTTATTTCCCTGCTGTTTGGTTACTAGTTTAGAAAAATAATTTCTTCCATTCTGGCCAGGAGGGATGAGGCAATAAAGGGATCAGGGTGGGCCTCCAGGCACTGATAGTACATGGTGGTGGTGGCCTCCCTTCCTGCATGCTTTGTTCACTTTTAAATACTACAGCTGTGGCTGAAAAATATAAAATGTGTTTTTCCTTTTCACTAAAAAATAAATACCAACAACAGCTTAATTTGGTTCAGTGTCAGTTGGCATCCATTTGTATCCAACTCTCCTGGGACAAGGCTGAAAATAGGCAGAATTGTCTAGTCCTCCTTTCCCGGTCAACAAAAACTAACTGAATAAAAACTAAAAAAAATAAATAAATTATTAAGAAGGAGTAATCAATATTTGTCTGCTCCAGCTTCTGGGTAGTGCTGGTTTTTGGTATGTGAGATAATAGGCCATGTGGCAGGTGGTCGCTGTGTGTGCAACCCACAAGAGCGCTATCTACTCTGGGCATTTTTCTACTTGCCCCACAATTGTTGCTGAATATGTGCTTGATTAGAACCAAAAGCAAAAATATACTTGTGAAAATGGTACTTAAAACTAAATAATCATTTTCAATAATGCTCAAGTTGACAAAAGAGAGCTGCTCCCAACAGTAACTGGTTACAATAGCGCTACAAATATAGAGCAAGGAAAAAGAGTGATGTCCGAATAGCATATCATGAACAGCGATAGGGGTTAAACAACATTGTGCAGTAAGTGCTATCCATGTCGCTGTCTGTAGTGCTGTGACAGGGTTGAATAGGAAGGACCCTGTCCCAGTTGTTATGGAGAGTTTGAAAGCAGGGATCTGTTCTGTTCTTTCCTTTCCTGTCTCTTGTCTGTCTGGTTGTGCAACCAGATTTTCTCAAGAGACCTAGGCCCAGATATTCAAAAGGGTTGTGCCATGCGCAACGAGGGTTTACATCGCAAATCAAAATCGCCATTCTGCGATATTCAGCAGGAGGCAGTTACGCCACTGGCACCAGGATGCGCTGAGAGAGCAATGCAAATGAATGCATGCTCTCAACAGGAGGGGGAGGATCCATGCGTAACCTCGCAGCGCATTCAGTCGGGTTGCGAGGAGTTGTGCAAGAACCCCAACCTGCGCCCGCACAAGCTTGAGCCAAAAGATGAGTCGAGGGCCACTCCACAGGTGAGCTGCTGCATTGCAGGCGCAACACAGCAGCTGCCACCCCTGGCTGGCCCCCAACTCACCCCTGTGCCCCCACCAGCCTGATCGCGGGCAGTACAGGTACATGTCTCCCCCACACTCCCACAGCCCGATCGTGGCAGAACCTGCATAAACCCCCCAGTGCCCGATCACGGCAGAACCTGCATAAACCCCCAGTGCCCGATCGCGGGCAGAATGTAACCCTCCCCAACCCGAATAACTCCCTGGTGGTCCAGTGGACCGTAAAGCCCGATCGCAGGCAGAATGTCTACAGCAGAACCCCCAAACATCTCCCTGGTTTCTAGTGTCCCCCACCACCCACGAAGCCCCTCCACTCGCCTCCCCGAGCGCGGCCGGCGACGAGCCAGCATCCGCCACCCTCCGCCTGCCGACTGACTGTGTGCAGGTAGGGCTGCACGCTCCATTGGTGCAGAGCTACAGCCAATGGGCGGCAGCCCATACCGTACATGAACAGTCCAGATTTGTGAATGATCGGTCGGCGGGCGGTGGGCGGCAGGGGGTGGATGCTGTCGCCGCCGCCGCGGGGAGCGGGGAGGGGCTTCTGGGTGGGTGGGGGACACTAGACACCAGACACCAGGGAGATGTTGGGGGGTTCTGCTGTGACATTCTGCCCGCTGATCGGGCTTTTACGGTCCACTGACCACCAGGGAGTTATTCGGGTTGGGGAGGGTTACATTCTGCCCGCGATCGGGCACTGGGGGTTATGCAGGTTATGCCCGCGATCGGGCTATGGGTGATGTGTGGGGGGCGACATGTACGGGTTCTGCCCGCGATCGGGCTATGGGTGATGTGTTGGGGGTCATAACTGTGATGCCCGCGATCGGGCTGCATTAGGGGCGTCGGTCTCGATGGCTGCTGCCTGGCAGGGTAGCCAGGAGCAAGTCCTCGGGATCGGCGCACTCTACATGCAAATGGTATGCAAATGGGGCCATATAAAGAGATGCAATGGCCCCCTGCGCCTTGCATAAATTATGGCCCCATTTGCATGTCACCTTTGAATATCGGAAATTCATGCATGGCGCAATGGTGCTTGCGCCACCGCAAGTTTAATGCTCAACTCTGGCAACTTTGCTGTAGTGCAAGTTCCACAGCGCTTACGCGCATGAGCTGGCTATATTCAAAGGAGTTGCCCAACAGCGCAATTCCTTTGAATATCACCCCGGCCACACCCCTGCGCAACTATTTTGAGCAGCGCAGGGGCTTGCGCCTCAGACTGGTGCAGTTTGAATATCTGGGCCCTAGGATTTGATCACCCCAACAGTCTCACAATTCTTTACCTCTCGCTATCTCTCCACCCTCACTTGCTGTTCTGTCTTTTCCTCCCTTGTGTAGCTGCTGGAATAAAAATAGATGCAAATTATTATGTGGAAATGTAACTGATATTGGGATCCCTTTGTTTAGAAATCATATAGTGTTTCTGTTGAAATGTATATAATTATAGTTTGAGATGATTGCAAAAAGATATTGGGAACTCAAGGGGTTAACCTGAAATGCAATTATTAAGCCTTTTGCAGAAGCTGTGGAAAAGGGGCCTCTGTTCTGGGACATTGTGTTCTGGTTGCACCTGCCTGATATATACAAGAACATTTTAGACAAAAACAGCATACTTGTTAAGAAGGGGGTTGCAAAGACTTATAAGACAGAGGTACAATTGCTTGTGAGGGACACAGAGATTGAAGGAAAACTTGTATCTTTTCTGTTTATAATGTCTTTATAAATAGTATTTTGAATAATTTTATTTTCTTATTTTATTGTTAGTCATAATAAAACTCTTGTTGAGAATTTTACAACTGCTCCTGGTTTTTCCAGTACTTCCTGACCTGTGCCTCAATGACAGATGGTGTCAGCTGAAGTGGGATTTACGCCATGCGTACTCTAAGCCAGGAGTTGTGTGCTGGACCTAGTACCAGGGAAGTGCAGAGAAAGATATGGATTCTGCAGCAGCAAGTCCAGGAGTGGTTACCAGGAGAATGGCAGCCAAATTAGCAGAGACAGAAGTCCAAGCTGAGATTGTACAGCCAGCACAAGTTATGGAAAAAGAACAGGCAGTGACAGAACCTGAAAGCCTGATGAACTTTTTCAAATGGTGAGCTATACTGTACAACAAAAAGAGATGGAGAAGCAGAGGAGAGATGAGAAGCAGCAGATCAGAGAAGAGATGCAGTGACAGGAGCAGTGATGGCTGGATGCCTTGCAAGCTATCAATGGCAGAGGATCTGGCACAGATCCAGATGAGCAACAAAACACAAGCAACTTAAAAGCCATTAAACTTACAAAGTTGTGTCCCTCGGATGATATCGAGGCATACCTGACAACTTTTGAAAGAGTTGCCACAGCCTGCTAATGGCCAAAGCAGCAATAGACAATCAGACTGGTACCCTACCTGACAGGGAAAGCCCAACTTGGACACTGCACAGTCAGAAAACTATGACCTAGTGAAAAATGAAATCCTGAAAAGGTGTGACATCTCCGGAGAGACCTACAGGCAGAGATTTTGATCTCTGAAGTACAACTCAGTCAACAATCCTCGAGAAACCTTCACTCGACTCAGAGAACTCCTGATAAAATGACTCCAACCAGAGGGCAAAACAGTCCCACAGATCATTGACATATTTGCCATGGAGCAGTTAATCAACATACCTACAGATGTGCAGCTTTATTGAAAGAACACTGACCAGAAAAGTGGGGAAAAGGCTGTTTCTTTGGCTGAAGACTACCAAATGGCTAGACAGACACCACAGCAGCGAGGTAACAGCCAAGCACTGGTAAGACACTCTTTTTTTTTTCCCATTTAAATTCCAAGTCTGATAAGAACTCTGGTGAGAGTAACAAATCTGTGCCCAAAGACGTTATTTGCTATAACTGTAATAAGCCAGGTCATATTGCAAGAAATTGCTGTAAGAAGAGTGATACTGGAGCAGATTTGTCCTTGGCAAATTGGGACAAGTACTTAACAGATGTGAAGGTGGGGAATAAGACTGTAAAGGGACTCATTGATTTGGGAAGCAGACAGACCCTAGTGCATGCTGAAGTGCTGGGAAAACACTGTGCGAAAGGACCAGGTACTGATGTCATCTGCATCCACAGGGACACTCAATACCATCCCACCACCCAAGTGACTCTGATCATTAAGGATGTGTCATACCAAATGAACGTGGGGGTAGTACCTAAGTTATTTGTACCCATGACTATTGGAAATGACTGTCCAGGATTTACTGAGTTAATCTCAGAGGAACTGAACCCTGCAGTTTCAGCAGCAGTGGTAACAAGAGCTCAGGCAAAGAAAATCTCAAACGGTGGGGACACTTTTCCTTTTAGTGACTTTGATTTGGACTTGTTTGAGCACAGCTCCAAGATCCAGAAATCCAGGAAAAAAAGACAATGCCTGAAGAAACTGTGGCAACAAATGACTGATGGACATAAGGGGTTAACATATGAAAATGCTGAAACTAAGCTAACTGATTGTGATTTTCTTTCAGAACAAGCTAATGATGTTTCTCTCCAGGGTTATTTTAAGCAGCTGGGGGTGAAACCAAAACAGGGTGGACCAATGTTTAAAAAAAATGTAATAGGTTACTGTACAGAGTTTGGGTTAAACCTCAGACACAGGAACAGACAGAACAATTGGTTATACCACAGAAGCAGAGAACAGAGTTGTTATAGATAGAAACGTAGACTTTGATGGCAGATAAAGCCCACTTGGCCCACCTAGTCTGCCCATTTCCCTACCTACTGGATAAGCTGCAGATCCTAGTTAACCAACAGCCTATTTTTTTCCTACCCCCCCACAAGAATTGCCTTATGTCTGTCCCATGCATTCTTGAATTCCCCACTGTTTTTGACCCCACGACCTCCTCAGGAAGGCCGTTCCATGAGTCCACCACCCTCTCTGTGAAAAAATACTTCCTCACATTGCCCCTGAGCTGTCCCCCTCTGTCTTCAAATTGTGTCCCCTTGTTCTTGCACATCTCTTTTTCTGAAAGATGCTACCCTCTTGGACTTTGTTGATTCCCTTGAGGTACTTAAAAGTTTCTATCATGTCCCCCTCTCCCTCCTTTCCTCAAGGGTATACATATTAAGCTCCTTTAGTTTCTCCTCATATGGATTCTGTTGCAGACCCTGCACCATTTTAGTTACCCTCCTCTGGACTGCCTCCATCCTGTCTGTGTCCTTGCAGAGATGGGGTCTCCAGAATTGGAATCAGTACTCCAGATGGGGTCTCACCAACTGTCTGTATAGAGGGATAACAACTTACCAGTATCCCCCAGCCATCCCTTCTGCCGTCTCACATTGCTTGCTAACCTTTAGGTCATCTGATATGATTACCCCCAGGTCCCTTTCCATTTTTGTTGTTGTTACTACCCCCCATTGTGTACTCTTCCACTGCGTTTTTGTTTCCCAGGTGCATTACTTTGCACTGAATCCAAGCTGCCATACTTCTGACCATTCCTCCAACTTTGTCAAGTCCCTATTCATTCTTTCTACCTCCCCTTGTGTATCAATTCTGTTGCAGATCTTTGTGTCATCTGCAAAGAGGCATACTTTTCCTTCCAGTCCTTCTGCAATGTCACTTATAAAGACATTGAAAAGGACTGGACCCAGTACTGAACCCTGCGGTACCCCACTAGTAACCCCCTTTCTTCAGAGTGGACTCCATTTACTATTACCTTGTCTGTCCTGTTGTCCAGCCAATGTTTTAACCAGGCTACCACCCTGGGACCCACTCCCAGGCTGGCTAATTTGTTAATCTTTTGTGTGTGACTGTCAGATGCCTTGCTAAAGTCTAGGTAGGCCAAGTCCACAGCTCCTCCCTGGTTTATTACTTTGGTCACCCAGTCAAAGAAATCGATTAGATTCATCTGACATGACCTTCTCGCTGTGAATCCATGCTGCCTCTTTTTTTTTTTATTTTAGTCTTTGGTAACCAGGTAAGGCCCACTAGGCACAAGTGCCTGTTTTCAGGAGTGACCTGGGAGCACTGGGCGGTTAAGTGACTTGCTCAGAGTCACACAGTATGCAAGTGGAGATTGTGAGAATCAGACTCAGGTCTGGTCTGGTGGATGTACCAAGCTCGTTCACACCTCATTCCTCTAACCTCTAGGCTATACTGCCAGCCTTGGGTCCTGTGCCTCATTGGCCTCTAGGTACTCAACAATTCTTTCCTTCAGAAGTGAGTCCATCATTTTCCCTACCACTGAGGTCAAACTGACAGGTCTATAGTTTTCTGCCTCTGTCTTGCTCCCACTTTTGTGAAGGGGAATCACATCCACCCTCCTCCAGTCCTCAGGTACCACACCATCCTTCCATGATTTGTTAAAAAGGGTAGTCAGTCATGTCACTAGTTCTACCCTTAGTTCTTTTAGAATTCTGGGGTGAATCCCATCAGGCCCCATTGCTTTGTCAACCTTAAGTTTTATGAGTTTTTCAGAACCCTTTCTTCTGTGAAAGGACTGGGATCAACCCCCTCATCCAGAAACAAAAGTATTCCTACAGTATCCCTGCTTTTTCACTGTCTCTCTCTGCCCGCCCACCATCCCATTTATTCAGCCTCACTATCCCTCCCTTTGTCTTTCTTCGCTCCCTAATGTACCTATAAAAGGTTTTATCCCCCTTCTCAACTGAGTTGGCTAGCTTGTCCTTGGTTTGGGCCTTTGCTACTCTGACTGTATTCCCTTCTTCCTTCTGCTTTAACTGGTGTAATTCTCTGTCCTGCTCCTTCTGTGTTTCCTTATACTTCCTAAATGCTGTCTTTTTCTCCCTAACCTTCCCTGCCACCTTTTTTGAGAACCATAGTGTTTTTATTCTTTCTTTTTGATTTCTTCATTTGCTTCACACAAAGGCTTATTGCCTCTTTAATGGCAGTTTTGATGTTTCCCCATTGTTGCTAAACCCCTCCTTCTTGCCTGTTTGCTAGTGCTTTTCTGAGGCACTCTCCCATTTTGACAAAGTCAGCCCTCCTGAAGTTCAGTACCCTCACTTTTGTACGGCTTGACTCTGCAGCTGAGTTTATCGTGAACCACACTGTTTGGTGGTTGCTTGTCCGCAGATGGCTACCCACTTCTAGATCTGAGATCCTCTCTCTGTCCCTATTTGAGAGTATCAGGTCTAAGAATGCTCCCTCCCTAGTGGGTTCCAACACTAGCTGTCTGAGGCATGCCCCCTGTAGGGCATCAAGAATGGCCCTGCTCTTGGATGTAGCTGCAATAAAAGTGCTCCAATTAACATCTGGCATATTCATGTCCCCCATCAACAATATCTCCCTTTTCTCTGCCATCCTAAGGATGCCTTCTACCATTTCCTTGTCCATTTCCTCCCCCTGAGATGGGGGTCTGTATACAACCCCTGTGCGGATTGTGGTGCCATTTCCAGTCTCCAGGGTGACCCACAGTGCCTCCTCTACTCCCTGTTTATCCTTTTGTTCTGTTGCTTTGATCCCTTCCCTTGCATAGAGAGCTACTTCTCCTCCTCTTCTACCCTCTCTGTCTCTCCTGTAGATTGTGTACCCTGGTATGTTGACATCCCAGTCATGGTTCTCTGTATACCATGTTTCTGTGACTGCCACGATATTCAGGCATCCCCTCTTCCATCAAGGCCACCAGTTCAGGGAGCTTGTTATCTAGACTAAAGGCATTGGTACTTATTACCCTCCATTTTTTGACAGCCTTGCCCCTTTTTTCCCCCATCCCTGTCCTTACTGCCTTTTTCTTCATTTACCTCTGCCCTTCTCCCTATCGATGTCTCTGTCTTGGTGTTTACCTCACTAACCACCCTGATTTTTTTTTGGGGGGAGGGGCTAGGATTTCCCTGCTCCTTTTCAGTGCCTCACCCCTTGGCTAGTTTAAATGCTTGCCAATGAAGCATTTAAACCCATCACCTAGGAAGCTAAGATAGTACATGATATTCCTATGGCTGGTCACTCAGGGAGGGATCGCACCCTTGCCAGATTGCTATACAGATTTTACTGGCCTGGAATTCATGAAGATGTTGCTACCTATTGTAATTCCTGTGCTGAGTGTCAGAGTGTAGCCCCACTCACTAGAAAAGTCAAGGTGCCCCTACCTTTAAATGATGTGCCTTTTGAGAGAATTGCAATGGAAATGGTTGGTCCTTTAAACAAAAGTAAAAAGGGTAATAGATTTATCCTGGTAGTATGCGACTATGCTACTCGATACCCAGAAGCAGTTCCAATGCATACTGTCACAGCTTCAAAAGTGGCAGCAGAGCTTGCAAAAATTTTCAGCAGAGTGGGCATACCTAAAGAAATTATTACTGATCAGGGTAGTAATTTTGGTGCTGCATTACTTAAGGAGCTGTACAGACTACTAGATATCACCGCTATAAGAACCTCCCCCTATCACCATCAGACAGATGGTCTTGTTGAGCGTTTTAACCAAACCGTAAAATGCATGTTAAAATGGTTTGTGAAAGGAGAAGGGAAAGATTGGGACCAATACTTGCCTTACCTACTTTTTGCTTACAGAGAAGTGCCACAGGCATCAACAAGGTTTTCAGCATTTGAAATGCTGTATGGTAGGCAGCCAAGAGGGCCACTGGATGTGATAAAAGAAATGTCGGAAGATAACCTCACTCAGAAACAATCTATAACGTCTTACATGTGTGCCCTGAGAAAGAAGCTAACAAAATATGTTGAAATTGCCCATAGTAATCAGGAAGAGGTCCAAAACCAGCAGAAAGTATGTTATGACCATGAGGTGAAAGCAAAAGTTTTTGAGCCAGGTGAAAATGTTTTGCTACTGTTACCCACAACAGAAAATAAACTGTTAATGAAGTGGCAAGGGCCTTATAGAGTGCTTAGATGTACTGGCACCGTTTACTACAAGATTGAAACCCCTGACAGGAAAAATCCTACTAAAGTATGCCATGCTAACCTCCTCAAGAAATGGGTTAAAAAATGCCAAAAGCTGCTTTGCTAGTTTTACCAGAAACTGATAAAGAATATATTGATGTAGCTTATAATAGACTGGAACAAACTAACTGCTGATGCTGTAAAGGTGAATGTTTCCTTAACCTCAGAACAAACTGCAGAAATTCATAATGTGCTAAAGACATTTAACAGTACTTTTACCACAGTACCAGGCTGTGCAAAAGGGGTCGAGCACTTAATAGTGCCAAGGAATGCTTGCCCTATTAGGCAAAAGACATACAGATTACCAGAGTGGTTAAGAGCTGAGGTGGTTAAGGAAATACAAAAAATGAAAGAACTGGGTGTCATAGAAGAGTCGAGGAGTGCTTGGTCATCTCTAATGGTAATTGTAAACAAAAAAGAAGGGGATGTTAGAATCTGTCTTGATTTTAGGAAACTTAATCAAGTGTCAGAATTTGACAGTTATCCTATGCCCAGAATAGATGGTTTGGTGGACAGACTGGGGAGTGCAAAGTATATCAGTACCCTTGATCTCACCAAGGGTTACTGGCAAATACCTTTATCTAAAGAATCCAGAGACAAAACTGCATTTGCCACTCCTGTTGGATTTTATCAGTTCACCACCATGCCATTTGGTTTAAATGGTGTGTCAGCTACATTCCAGCGGTACATGGATATAATTTTATCCTTTCACACTGGTTATTGTGCTGCATACCTGGATGATGTCGTGGTGTACAGTACAGACTGGAAAAGCCACCTGGAACACCTATGAGCAGTTGTCCAAGCCATCAGAAATGCAGGTCTGACTACTAATCCTACCAAATGTGCATTGGGCATGCAGAAAACCAGATATTTGGGCTATGTGTTGGGAAATGGAGAAGTTAAGCCAGAAATTTCTAGAATAGAAGCTGTAGCTAACATCCCTGTCCCTAAAACAAAGAAACATGTCAGGTCAGTTTTAGGGCTGGCTGGTTATTATCGGAGATTTGTTCCCAACTTTGCAGGGTTAGCTGCTCCACTCACTGAATTCATGAAAAAACGGTACCCAAATAATGTGAAATTGACCTCGGAGAGTGATGAAGCTTTTCAAGCCATTAAGGCTGCATTATGTTCAGACACTGTTTTAAGAAGGCCAGACTTTGAGAAATCATTTTTTGTTACAAACGGATGCATCAGAGGTAGGCCTAGGTGCAGTCCTGAGTCAAAATATAGATGGGGCAGAACATCTTATTCTGCACATAAGTAAGGAGTTGCATGACGGAGAGAAAAGGTACTCCACCATTGAAAAGGAATGTTTAGCAGCAAAGTGGGCCATGGAGTCCTTTAAGTTGTATTTGCTAGGAACTGACTTTGTACTTATAACAGATCACAATCCTCTCTGTTGGCTTAACCAAATGAAAGATAAAAATTTCAGAACCACAAGGTGGTACCTGGCACTACAGCCATTTAAATTCAAGGTGATACACAAATCTGGTAAAGAGAATAGCAATGTTGATTTTCTGTCAAGATATCGATCAGGAATTGATGGTTCTGAAGGTTGAAAAACAAATGTGTGAGTTTAAACTTCACTGTTTGCTGTACTGTTACAGAAAAAAAAAGGATACTGCACATGTGTGTAACCAGGGTCTGGGTAGGTTGTTATTATTAGATGTTATTAGCGCGGTGTCTCCAATTTGTAACCCATTAGCTGGTTAGCCTGGGTTTGGGGAGAAAACATTCGCTTGGCATCAGGGCTAGGTTTGCACTTCTGGACAGGGGCACCCAAGTAATTCCGGACACAGGAAGCAAGAACTGAAAATTTCCAAACCAGGAGTAGGATTCTAAAGTGGGGCTTTCATTCACTTCAACACAAGAAAACAAATTAAGATGGACCCCCACAGCGCTACACTCACTGGTTATGCAGTTCTATACAGGTCAGAACACATCTTCTACATCATTTCAGCAACTCTCAGGTTTTGAACACACTGGGCTCTCAGCCCGAACTGGTACTCTCTCTCTATCTTTGATTCCCCTGGCATGGCCCTCAGCCAGCTCTGGTACACTCTTTCCATATGGCATGGACATTTCTATTGGTGGTTCCCTCAACCACCCATGAGCACTTCCTAGCTCTAAAGGGAAAAACACACATCCTTAATACCACATCTAGGTACTTTCTGCAGACACTGGCCAAGTGCCTGGGAGAAAGCTATAGGTGCCCAAAGTGAATCCGTGAAGGTAAATCTGGTTACTCCAGATGGGGGGTCTCCCACCTCTTGTCCCCAAATCCATACCCGGCCATTCATTTGGAGTCAACACCTTTCTTTTGAGACTTTCTGTTTGTAGAATGCTGTCTCGAAATGTATATCACATTTAAAAATCTACTGTCTTTGGTAACTGGTGTCTTGACTTGCAGCTTTCTCTAAGTGGCTATGTCCATCCCTGTAGACCCCCCACTGGTTAGATGCATTTCAAGTCATACACATAACTTAAAGTATTGTACTTGGCTGTCTTTTCCTGACCTACAGTAGCAGATACTTTACACAACAGTCTCAGTGAAAACATAGGCTCTCTGGCAGAGCGGACTCACCATGGTTTGCAGGTGCCCCAGGGCTTCTCTCACAGGAAAACACATACTTCTGGTACCTCAGCACAAATCCTCTTCAGGCAGCTTTTCTTCTTCCAGCAGGGCCAAGGGGTTGTCCCTGAAAAGCTGGTATTGTTCCCACCCAGTCCCTCTCAGGGATGGGGCACTGGAACAAACCATGGAACGGTCTCAACCACTTCTGTTTGTACTTCTTCTGTGTCCTTCTCTAGGGTGAGAAGACACACCCTGTTCTTGCGGTAGCTCTGTTACAGACCTGGGGCTATGAGGGACTGCCAAATGCAGTGCACCTCTTCCCTCTACTGAGTCTCCCCCTAGACTACTACTGACTGCCTTGAAAAACCCCAACGTTCTAACCTAACTTCCAGCTGCAACATTCCACTGTGGTTTATGCTGCTGTGAGAATTCTGTATGATGTCATCCCTCCAGCTCAGCTGAGATGGAGGACAGACTGAGACAGCGTGAAACCCATTTAACTGGTGTCTCACAAGCTGCCTTCCCTGTCTTGCCACTAGATCTAAATGGGATTCTAGTAACCCCGGGTGACAGGGGGGTTACATGTGCTTAATTTCTGAAAATTAGAAGCTAATACTAGTACAGAATTAATAGAAAGTTTTGGAAAACTATTTGATAAAACAGATTCCCTCTTAAGGAGGGGAGGTGTATGTGACAGGGTTGAATAGGACCCTGTCCCAGTTATTATGGTGAGTTTGAATGCAGGGATCTGTTCTGTTCTTTCTTTTCCTGTCTCTTGTCTGTCTGGTTGCACAACCAAATTTTCTCATGAGACATAGGATTTGAGCACCCCAACAGTCTCACAATTCTTTGCCTCTCGCTATCTTTCTATCCTCCCTTGCGTATCTGCTGGTATAAAAATATATGAAAATTATTATGTGGAAATGTAACTGATATCGGGATCAATTTGTTTAGAAATTATATAGTGTTACTGTTGAAATGTATATAGTTATAGTTTGAGATTATTGAAAAAAGCTATTGGGAACTCAATGGGTTAACCTGAAATGCAATTTTTAAGTCTTTTGCAGAAGCTGTGGAAAAGGGGCCTCAGTTCTGGGACATTGTGTTCTGGCTGCATCTGCCTGATATAAACAAGAACATTTTAGAAAAAAACAGGATACTTGTTAAAAAGGGTGTTGCAAAAACGTATAATACAGAGCTGCAATTGCTTGCGAGGGACACAGAGATTAAAGGAAAACTCAGATGGATCTTCTCTGTTTATACTGTCATTGTAAATAGTATTTTGAACAATTTTATTTTTTTCTTTTATTGCTATTCGTAATAAAACTCTTGTTGTGAATTTTACAACTGCTCCTGGTTTTTCCTATGCTTCCTGACCTGTGCCTCAATGACAGGTACTAAGGAAACTGACAAGGGATGAGGAATCAGGGAGGTTGGCTGAGCTGTTCCTGTGGTGGAGAGGGCTGAGTCATGAAGCAGCTTGACCAGAATGGTGGTGGAGACTAGGGTTCTAATCCTGGTCTCCCAAATTTTTGATTTTCTCCGTAATCCAACTCCGATTTGGAGTTGATTATTTTAGTTACGGGGGGTATGGGTGCAGAGTCCCCCATGTCAGGGCGTGTGGGGGCAGAGTCCCCATGCTAAAATATAGTTTTGGACTGGCAGCGGTCATCAGTATGCTTTGTGACCACTACCAGTGGTGCTGCCTTTACTTGCGGCATTTGTTCCTGCCGCTGTTCTGAACAGCGCTGTATAGATGGCGCTGTTATTGACAGTGCTGTTCATACAGATGCTGTTCAGACTTAGTACTGCTCCCAACACCATAATTATTAGGCTCAGCGGTTTTCTTATAAAGCATTCATTCTCTAGGCAACTGAGATCTAATCACTGGGGACACTCTTAGCATTGGCTAAAATATGCTTAAGATTTGTTGCAGTTATCAGTTGTTAGGTTACAGATTTAATTTCAGCGTTCTGCTGCACAGAGCTATAAAATGCCCCTTTCCTCATACCAGCTTGTGTCCCTTATGTATCATGATGAGGGTTGGCGGAGTTTTTAAAAGTGTAAACAAAGGCATCCGTAATTGTTTTAACATGGTACATTTCATAAGTCTGCTGTAAAAATGGCTGCTAAAATACCTTCTTTGTACCGAACTCCAGGATGCCATGATCCTTGGCTTTTTTTTACAGATATGCCTGTTTCAACTTTACTAGCCCTTTGGCTAGCTAACAATCAATACATTTTGATTTTACCACAGCATGCACATTTTACCCTAGTGACCAGTCGTAAGCTGTATTTTTGGGGTTGCTTGGTGTGGTGGTGTTTGCTGAATTTGCAGGGTTTAATATTATGTGTTCCTCTTTTTCACTGGACTGCTTCAGAGGATGGGGCAGAAAGCCAGCATAATACCTGGTGAGTGGTTTGCTGGGAGGATATGGGCAGTCTTTTAGGGTATGCTAAAGGTTACATGATGTTTACAATGTGCTTTTATTATGGTTGTTTTGGGTTGGTCTGGGGGAGAATAGAGCACAACCTGGGGGTGTACTCATTTGGTGATATGGTGGTTCAAGCTTGGTCAAGAAACTATAAGGCATGTAGGTCATTATGGTTCACAATTTGGAATGAAACAGCTAGGTACCTCGTTGGGATGATTAATTTATTATTATACATCATCACTAATGCACACATATAGGTTTAGTGGGGTCAGCCATACACGTAAAAAAAAAAATATTTATATATATGTATAATAAAAACATGCTGGTTGATGTCCTGTATCTGAACTTCAGCAATGCATTTGACTCTGTGCCACGTAGAAGACTACTGGGCAAGCTGAGAAACTTGGAGGTGGGGGTTAAGATGGTCAAGTGGATTGGGAACTGTCTGAGTAGCTGACAGCAGAGTGTGGTGATGGGAGGAGCTCACGACACCTAGGAGGGTCACTAGTGGGGTCCCACAGGGGTCTGTTCTAGGTCCACAGCTATTTAATGCTTTCATAGCAGACATTGTGGAGGGAGTTACAAGTAAATTGAGCCTGTTTGCAGATGACTCCAAACTAGGAGAGGTGATGGACAGCGAGGAGGGGAGGAGAATTCTCCAGGAAGATCTGGAAAGACTGGAATAGTGGTCAAAAACGTGGCAGTTGGGGTTCAACACTAGGAAGTGTAGTGTACTGCATTTAGGGGCTATGAATCCAGGGTACAGCTGTCATTTTGGGGGAGCAGTTATCAGCCTCTGAAGAGAAAAAGGATCTGGGAATGATGATCACAGGTACAATAAATCACTCAGAACAATGTAGGAAAGCAGCGGCAAAAGCAAACAGAATGCTGGGGTGTATTGTTAGGGGGACAACTTTAAGGAGGGAGGAGGTTATCCTGCCACTGTATAAATCCTTGGTGAGGCTTCACCTGGAGTACTCTGTGCAGTTCTGGTGCCCATACCTAAAGAGGGATGTCATGTTCCAGGAGGAAGTCCAGAGGAGGGTGTCAAAGATGATCTGCAGAATGGGGGAGAAGCCTTACAAGGAGAAGCTGAGAGTGCTCAAAATGTACTCCCTGTAGGACAGGAGGGACAGAGGGGATATGACTGAAACCTTTAAATACTTGAAGGGCTTCAACAGAGTTAGCACTGAGAGTTAGTTTAGAGTGAAGGGGAAGGGACCACATGGGGACATAGCCTGAAACTGGTGTTGGTGAGGGGTACAGGAGAGAACTGAGGAGGCACTACTTCATGAAGAGAGTGGTGGTGCCGTGGAATGCACTACCTGAGGAGGTGATCTCACTGGAATCAGTGGGGAGTCTTAAGAAGGGTTGGGATAGGTTTATGGGCAAGGTACAAGTAGGGAGGGAAGTGAACAGAGGAGAAACTCGGAGGAAACCTATGAAGGGAGGGAATAGGGGAAGGGACAGCAGCAGTGTCTGAACTGAGCTGTGTTTTGAGCAGATGCAACAGACCATATGGCCTTAATCTGCTGGCATTGTCGAATGTTCGTATGTGAGTGTGTGCTGAAAGAGTGCCATAGTGGCTAGTACTAATTCTCACTTTCCCACAGTATACCCTGTGGTGCAGTTACAGCGAAGGCTAAGGCCACAGACAGGGTTGTTTGGTTTGTCTGTTGTGCTTCATTTCTTTTCAACTTTGAGTGGCGAAGATGGTGGATTCCAGGCCATCATGAGCATAGAATTCTAGCAACAGTTGGTGCTCTGTTATGGCCAAAAAGACATACATGGTGGGAAGCAGTTTTCAGAACCCAGGTGGATTTGACCAAATGGGCCCAGCAGGAATGCCATTACAGCAGCCCGAGCCAGTGATTTTGGGGCCATCGGCTCAAGAACTAGCTTCAGCGACTACATGCAAGCAAGGGAAGACATGGAAGCACTGACAGGATCCTCCAGCACTTATACCTCCTCAACCAGGTATACCAGAGTTTGGTAGCATGTCAGATAGAGAATTGATGGAATTGCTAAGGAGAACATTTCAAAGTCCCATGGCAGGTGCACCACTGCCTAAGTGACTGTGGAAACTTCGTAAAAGGGGCTGCAGCATCGGTGGGTCTGGAGGGGGTAATTTGGCCTATGCTACCAACACCACTTCTCTAGGTCTGGTTCCACTGCCCATATCACTTCCATCTCTAATCTCATTGGCTGTGGTACCAGCACCTCCCCTTTCACCCTGGCTCTGCTTGCATCACTGCCAGGTCTGCAGCCTGCTCCCTTTCTGGTGCCAGTCCCAGCACCAATTCCACTGGGCCCATTACAGGCACCCCACCCCTACACCCCCAGCTCTGATTGCACCACTGCCAGTGTCACAGCCAGTGGGCCCCCCCTCCATCTCCACCAGCACTCCCTGTGCCATAGACTGGCAATCCCTCTCAGACAGGGGAACTAGTGCCACTTCCTCAGCTGGTGGGTCCTCTTGCTAAGCCTCTGTCACTGGAGAAGAAGTTGGAAAAGGTATTGGCCTTGCTGGCAGTGCATGAGAAGCAGCAGCCCCAGGTACCACTGGGTGGCACAAGCCAGGTGGGTGGAAAGTTGTTGGGAGGGGGACTGGTGCAGCAGTCAGCAGGGCAATGGGTCATATGTGACCATTGGGAATCCTATTGGTTCGCACCTGTCAGAGAAGGTGCACCAACATAAATCGCAAGTGGTAAGCTTATTCATGTCTTTGCACTACTCAACAGGCCCAAGGAGCCAGAGTTAGAGAAGGACAAGGTGAAGGATGATGGTGTTGAGCATCAAAGGAAGGTGGTCATGAGATGCACGTGGGAAAATTGGGAGGCAGGATTAGTTGTTTACGCTGGCTCATTAACAGAATTGTGCCCGCAAAAAGCTCAGGGTCTTTGGAACTATTAGTGTTGAATCATGGCGATGCATGCCAACAAAGAGGGCTGGGACTGGTTAGAATATGATCAGGAGTTTCACATGAGAAGGCAGAATGACCCCAGTAGGGCATGGGGTAGTTTGGATCTTCTGCTGCTATGGTCTGTCAAGGCTAGCAGAGGTGTCCTGAACTCTGAGTGTGTCTTTCCCATTCAATGGCCCCAGTCCCCCAAAAAAGTGTTTGCAGAGAGGAATAGCGGGAAGGGGAGGTCAGTATTATTTCTTTAACCAGGATTTGTGCAAAATGGATCCATGGTAGTATAGAAACAAGTGCTTTTGTGTGAGTGGCTCCACCTTTTCTTTACAGAGACCACCAGAGAACCTCAAATCTGCCAGGGACCACCCAGTTACAGTCAGGGTAAAGTTGGTTAAGGAGACAGTGACAGGCAGGGTTACTGGCCCTTTTTGCATCACCCCAGTGCCTCAGCCTTCATGTATCTCCTATCAGGTTGGTTCTGAAGAAGGTTCCGGATTAATTTTGGATGATTAATCATCTATTATACCCCGAGGAGGACTCAGTCAATCACCACATCGACACGGCAGTATAATATGTGCTCTTTGATATAGCCATCAAGGTAGAGAGTGAGACGGGCAGGAGGCCTTATTGGACAAGGGCAGACATTGAATCTGCATTCTGCTTGTTACCAGTGCACTCACTCAACAAGGACCTTCTGGGTATGAGGTTTAAAGGCCGACACTATGTTAACAACTGCATGCCCATGGATTTTGCTGTGGCATACACAGTCTTTGAGCAATTCAGTACCTTTTTACACTGTTTCACCACACAGGTGGCAGGCAGCTCCAAGGCTGCCTACTACATGGATGTCTACCTGTTCATAGGCATGGACTGCACCAAGTTGATGGGAGGGTGGTTTATGTAGTGTGGGAAGACTTAGAGGTCCCCCTGGCCCATGACAAGATAGAGGGGCCACTGTACTTGGCTGTCATTTCTGGGTCCTGAAATCAATATGGTCACCACTGACTTCCAGTTACGCCAACAGAAGGTCAGTGCACAAGGGGCTCACTTCACAGGGTGGTCCAGGTGTGAAACTCACCCTGCGGGAGCTGCAACAGGTTCGGGGAAATTTGAACTTTGCATGCAAAGTCATCCTGATGGGTCAAACTTTCCTTCACTGATTAATGAAGTGCAGTTCAGGTGGCACCAGACTGCACCACTGGATCCGAATTATCGAGTACACGTGGAAATACCTTGGGGTTTGTTTGCCATTTCTGTCTTGTTTCAAATGGGTGTCCATTTGGCCAGCAGCAGTCACAGGCCAATAGCAAGTGATGTTTCAGGGAACTTTGAAGGGTTCATTTCAAGGGGGCCTGGTGCACAGGGCATTGGCCGCAGTCCTGGGAGGATAGGGACTTACTGCAACAGGTCACTCTCCTATAATTTTTTCCCCATTATGACGGCACTGGTTTTCTGGGGAGAACAATGTTGGGACAAGCAGGTGATGTTCAGGATGGTCAACACTGTTTGGCGTGCAGCATCAATGGTCAGTTAGGGTGCACAGGCCCAATGGAGACTTTGATGAGGGTTTTTGTGTTATGGTGTCTGGTACTGAACATGCAGTTTAGATCAATGCATGTGTCTTGCACTGATAACAGTATTGCTGATGCTCTTTCTCATTTGCAGTGAGAGAGATAATGAGAGCTGGTGTCAGAAGTAGAGACGTGCCCCAGGGAAGTCGAAATCTACCTCTAGGAATTGGTGACATAGAAGCCTGGGAACTACTCAGGTTTTCTTTACCACCCAGCAAAAGGGTGGCATATTGGGGGGGGGGGGGGGCAGAGCTTCTTAGATGTGAGAAAAAAGCTAGTGTGGGCTAGTACTTGGCCAATCCTAGTAGACCAATTGTGCTCGCACCTCCTGCATATGAGGTGACAGGGTCCACTCTGGCAACAATGGGGCAGCATTTGGCAGGTATTGCATGGTTCGACAAGGCTATGGGTGTAATGTATATCATGTGACCCTTGCGTGAGTAAGATGCTAGAAGGTTGGACCCATGGGGGCCCGAGACTGTCGGACAATTGGTATCTGATTATTCTGGCTCTGTTAGTCAATAGGGTGGATGTCTTGCCCAGTGTTTGCTCATTCATTTCAGAGGCATGTTTGTCTCAAACAGCCTTTTTAGTGGCTTTTTGCAGGGATTTCAGGGTGTCTGAGCTAGTCCAGCCAAACAAATCTTCCACAGTAGCAGTGATACTGGCATAAGATGATGTGGCAGTGACTCCTGAAGGGGTTTTCATTTACTTGCATAGAAGCAAGATCTGCAGAGTGGCATGGGAGTGCTGCTGTAACCTGTAGTCCCCACTGGGGGTTCAGTAGGACATCCAGGAGTGGGTATTGCACTTCCTCTAGCAATTATGGACTGGGGGCTGGGCATTTTTCATCATAAAGATGGGTCTTCTCTATTGGTTTTTCAGTTTTGCCACATGCCAGACAAGGTCCTTAGGGGTCAACTCACAGGAATACAACATCTATGGTGCCCTGATGGTAGTGTGTGCTGGGATCCACTAAGATAGAAGGGTGGCTACAGCAACAGTGTCATGATGACCCAAATAAATTGCACACTATTTACCAACACCAGTGCTGCTCCCTGCAGGTGGAATGGCGGGCGAACACTCCAGGTTCCCAAGGAGGTGGATGTTGTCACCTGACAAAGAGAGGCAGGAGTCTTGAATGAGTTTGAGGCTTTACAGGATTTATTTTGCAAACAGTGAAAGAAAGACATGGTCACGGGGAAGGAGAAGGGTAAGCTAACACTTCCAAACCTTCTGTACAGTATGAGGAGAACTCAAACAGCTATGCTGTAAGGGAATTTTTGTATGAGAACACTAAGATAAGAATGACTGTAACAGGTACGCTGTAAGAGCGTGATCACACTATGAAGATTCCCTGAGGTGCACCTCTGACTAAATGACTACCACCCCGGAATACTCCAAACCTTGTAACTACTACAGTATGCTACAGCAAAACTCTAGGATTGATATAATCAGCAGTTCGTGCACAGTTGTAATTTTCTGTGTCATCTTGTGGTCGTTCAGTCATACAAAGGAGAACAAGACGAAAAGGAACTTGTGCAAAGGGGAATAAGCAGGCTGGCTAGCCAGTGGGACTCTAAGGACTTCTTGTGGGATTAGAGGGGTACAGAGAGGTTTTCTAAACAGGCCATGAGTCCATTGGCCACACCCACCTCTCCTGGGTTGCCAGAAATAAGAACAAGCATGAAGATTCTCTTGGCTAAGAACATACTGAGGGCCACCAGAATTGAAGCACAAAGGATCTAGCCACAGTCCACTGGTGGACAGTTGGGATGAAACAATGAATGTAGTGGCTACCCTGCTGCAGCCCACTTGTGGAGTGCCAGATACAGAAGATGCAGACTTCCCCTGCCACAGTCTGCTTGTGGACTGCTGGTTACAAAAGATACAGAAGATAGTGGGAGGATCCCATAGAAATTGGGAACCAGGATGATGAAGTCTTCAGAAGTCGGAGGATGACAGAGTTCTTGGCGGCAAGGCCAGACTGGCCAAGGACATATGTAAAACAATAAACAGGACATTGACTGGGGTAACTGGAACAGAAATCTTGGCATCACTACAATGAAGGAGTCAAAACAAGCAAATGGATGGCAGAATCTGCACTGGGCCAGGCCGTACACTGGGACTGTTGGAGGAAAACAATAAATGTGATGTTGCAAGGGTATGACCATTGACATGGTTCTTCAAAAGTCTTGCTACAGACTGATTCTGGAGTGCACTTGTGGAATACCTCTTCAAGGGTTGCTGAAGACCGATTCAGAAACACACTTGTCGAATGCCCTTAGAAGGTTGCTGAAGACTGATTCAGAAATACACTTGTTGAATGCCCTCAGAGGGCTGCTGAAGACTGATTTGGAAATACTCTTGGCACACAATGCTGGCACAATGCAATGTAACTGCAATCCTGGGGCAGTTAATCAGTTTGGAGAACTTGCACAGTTTAGTAGTTCAAATAAATGTCACAGTTAGTCAGTTCTGTTCAGTATCACAGTTTCAACAATGATGGTCAATGTCACAGTCTCTGGGTGTCCAGACCACAGTAAATGAGCAGATATCTAGTTATTTCTCTGGGGGTGCTTCTTTAGTAGAGGCCCATTCTGGCTGTAGACTCAACTGCAGTGGGGTCCCTCTAACTGATTTAGGGCTCCCTTGGCTGAGTCCCTGTTGGAGCACACAGCTCCCTAGACTCTAACTGGATTTATTTATTTAGTTTTTGTTGACTGGGTAAGCGCACTAGACAAATCCTGCCTATTTTCAGGCACGGCCCGGGGGAGAGGGATACAGATGAAAGCCAACTGACCTTGAACCAGATTAAGCTGTTGGTGGTATTTTTAGTGAATGAGGGAAATTTGGCCAGTACACCAAGGAAATTCCCCTACTCTTTTCGATAAGTGCCATGGGATCTTTAACATCCACCTGAACTACCATCAAGCCAGGCAGATGGGACCTCAGTTTAATGTTTCATCTGAAAGACGGCACATCAGAAGTGCAGCACCCCTCTCATGCTGCACTACAGTGTCAGTACTGGGATATTAACCCAAGTGCCATATGTGGGAACTGAATCTACAGCCCTCTGATCTTCTAGCCTCAGAGGCGAGTGTGCCACCTACTGAGCCACTGACGGGCTGACTCCATGAGGAACAAAATGCTGTGCCCCTTTTACTGAAGGGCTGACCATTGGACCCTGCCTGTGGGGTACACAATAGCTGGCTGGCCTCTTTAACTGCAGGATGAAACTTGACTGACTTTAACTATACAGGGCCTGGTTGCCCCATTAAACAATTAACTTGTGCCCTGCTGCCCTTTTACACTGATAGGCTTGCTGGCTGGGCCCCTTTAAATATACAGGGCTTGGTTGCCCCTTTAAGCTTATAAATTGGGACTTGTTGCTCCTTTAAATCTATGGTTATGCCAGAGCAAGGCCTTTCTGTCCCTCACTCCCCTTGCCCCACCTTGCCTCCACCTACTAATAAATATTTATGACTCCCCTACAGGGTCTGCTGCTCTGAGTCCTGACCCTTTTCTCGGTCATCGGTCGAGTCTCTTTGCGCTTAGCACCTTTAAAAAAAAAAAAAAATCACTTTTTTAATTTAATTGCTGGTGATCAGCACCTTGCTTTCAGTGCTGTCGCCGACTCACCACCCAGGCCCGGGGTGAACAACGCTGCTTCAGGGAGGTGGGAGGTGATGCTGCAGAGGAAGGGGACTATCTGCAGGCATGACTTGGACAGCAAGGGTTCCTCATGGGACCTCTCGATGCTTGATGCTCTCTCTGGACTCCTCTGGATGTACCTGACACTCGGCCACACAACAGGACAGGGAGAACAACTTTTCTTTGAAATGGCAATAAAAATAATGGGGCTGAACAGAGCCCACACCATGGCACTGGAGGGATGAGACCAAACCCGCTGCACACTTCAGAACCACCGCACAACTCGGGACCAGATGTGCACTAGGAGGGATGCGAGGCGGACCACAGGTAAGGCTTAAAGACACTTTATCAACCTGTGTCCCCTCTCTCCCTCTTTCTAACACAGGCAGATGTCTACTCTTTCTGATACACCAAAGACAAACAGTGACACTCGAGACATTCCAAAAGTCCATGCAAATTAATAGTGCATAAAGAGGTTTATTAGCCCAATGGCTTATGGAAAGAATAGGCTAAGCACAGTGTTCCTTCCTGACCACCCAGCACTTCGACTCCTCTCGAATCTTCCTCAGGGGGTGTGGCCAGGTAAGGCAGAACAGGTTATTAATAGGTAGGACTATACTTAATATTCATGAGCTAATAATCACGTGACAGTGTTTTTATAGCTCAAAAAAATGTGGGTTAACAAAACTGATGTTAACATAGTCTAATCCATTAACAAAACAGATTACATTTTTATACAAAATCCGTGTTTAGCTCACCAAGATTTCAAAAGTAATATCTGCAGTAATGCATTTTAATATTTTATAAGTACATTTAACTGTAGCTGCTGAAAATCAAGCACTAACAGTGTAGTATAAAGAAACCAAAGGGGGGAGAGGGGTAGAAAAGAAATGAAACAGGAAAATAGTTTAGATAAACTATGCTAATGTCTCATATGCAAAAACATTTCAGTTTTTCACTATTACTAAGAAGACATATCTGTCTATTAAATCTATAAACATTTCAACCAGTATTTTTCCATTGTCCTTAAGAAAAAAGCATTTATCTGTATAATACATGTTTATCGACCAGCTGTGGGAGGAGAAATTAAAAGAAAAGGGATAGCACTTCAAAAAAGGGAAGGGGGGGGGGAGAATAAGAAGGTCAGCTAATCAGAGACTCCAAGGATACTGGGCTTCATACTGGATATAATGGTAACCTAAATTAACAATGCAACCAGATGTATGTCTGTTGTCTTTTAAGTAAGGATCTTTTACCAGACTCAGGAAATTCCTCATGGCAACTAGGAATCCAGATTCCAAGACTATCCCCTGTTTTTAAAGAACCTGGGGGGGGGATGTTAGACAAAGGTTAAGAGATGAACCAGACCTTTAAGGCATATTGAATTATTTATGGTGCTTCAGGAATGGCTTTAAATCCCATTGATCGTTAAGTCCTTTCAGTTTTACACAGTCCAGTTTAAAGATCCACATACTTTCTTTCTCCAATAATATGTTTGGTCTATCTCCCCCTTCCTTAAGAGGTGGTACCATTCTAGACCTACAAAGTGTATGTCATCAGGTTTGGACTCCTGGTGTATTGAAAAATGCACTCTCACAGGTGTGTGTAGTTTTTGATTGACAATGGAGCGAATGTGTTCTTGGATATGTTGCTTTAAAGGGTGCACAGTTTTTCCAACATATAGCAGATTGCAACTGCACCGTAAGACATGAACAACATAACTTGTGTCACAGGTTGTGAGTTGTCTGATCTCAATTTTATTTTCATAATTGTCTGCGTGTTCAAAGAACTTTGTATTCCATATTTGCAAATATTGCATCTGGCATATTTTAAAATCCATTGGACCTTTGTGGTAGCCAGTTATTACTTGAACCTCTGGTAATAGTATTAAGTTTGCTGTGCACTAATCTGTCTTTCAGATTTTTAGCCCTGCAAAATGAAACTCTAGGTTGTGCACCCATAGATGACCCAACTATATTATCACTAAGAAGGATGGACCAATTCTTAAAAATAATGTTTCCTATTCTCCCTGCCTCGTGGTTAAACTCTGTTATGAATGTACAGTACATGACTGCGGGTTTGTTGTACTGGATTCATCTACCTGACGTGAGTCTCTGTTAAGTGCCTATGCTCTGCTTGTTTGTTCTCTCAGTAGATTCTTATCATAGCCTCTGTCCTTGACCCTTTTGAGAAGTTCATCTGCCTGTTTGTCAAACAGTGCGTCTGAACTACAGTTACACCTAATCCTTACCAATTGGCTATAGGGGATGGAATCTTTTAAGTGCTGTGGGTGTGCACTGCGGGCATGCAATACAGAGTTTGTGGCTGTGGGCTTTCTGTAACACTGTGTGTTGATTATTTTGTTGGTATCATCAGTCATATGTGTGAGATCCAAGAAATTTAATGCGCTGCTATTGCTTTTATAAGTAAATTTCAAATTGAGATTGTTGGTGTTCAACCATTCCAGAAATCTAAGAATTTTAATGGTATCTCTCTGCCAAATGTACAGCGCGTCGTCGATAAAGTGAAACCAATATCGAATATGTTGCTTGTATGAATTTACATCTGTGTTAAGTACCACCTTTCGTTTCCAGGGTCTGAAAAATAAATTAGCATAACTTGGTGCCATGGCTGCGCCCATGGTGGTTCCACACTTTTGCAAATAAAATTTTTCTCCAAATTTGAAATAATTATGACTCAACATAAACTCCAAAGCCATTATAATAAAATCACTTGGTATATCTGACTTATGTTGTAATATTCCATTTAGAAAGAATTGCACAGCAGAGATCCCCTATGTATGCTCTATTGAAGTATAGAGGGACTCTACATCAATGCAAATCCAACTCATTTCTTTTCCCCGCATAACATTCTCTAGTTTGTTTAATAAATCTTTTGTATCCCTGATGTAGGACTCTAAAGAAAGTACACTTTGCTGGAGAAAAATATCAATTAATTTACCCACATTCTGTGTTAGTCCACCTGTACCTGATACAGTAGGTCTCCCCGGTGGATCTGTGCTATGTTTGTATACTTTGGGGAGGATGTAGAATCCTGGCACAATGGAGTATTCGTTCCACATGTATTGGAACTCATTCTCTGTAATAGCTCCCCTTTGGGTAGCTTGTGATAGCAAGCTGTGTAGTCCCATTTTAAATGCAGCTGTGGGGTCAAAATCTAACTTCAATAGTTGTTCACGTTTTCCAGTAGTCTAAGAGCTATCCTTTTGTAATGGTCTCTGTTCAAGATGACAATGTTGCCCCTTTATCCGCAGGTTTGAATATTATTGCATCATTCTTTGATAATTCTTCTACTGAAAAATTGTTCTCTTTTTGTCAAATTAAATTTAGGGGTAACATTGTCATTGCGAATCTCCTTAACCTGGTGACAAACCTTTTCATAGGTATGAATGGCACTATCAAACACATTTGGGCAAAAAGTAGCGTAAGGTCTAAACTTATTCTTTCTCAACACTTGTAATTTTTTTCTAGCTGCTAGCATTCTAATGCCACTTTGATTCATGGAGGTTAAAAGGTCAGACTGCCCACTGTTTTCTTGTAATAGTGAATCTAGCATGTCTAAATCAGTAGCTAATATTTCAGTGCTTAAATTAATATTGTCACTATTCAAAGAATCAGGTGACCTATTACCATTGGGGTAGTCATCATGGTCCCATCTGAAAGTAGCGGCTGAATTTCCACTGATGCCAGTGACATATCGATGTCCAACAAAAAATCAATATTTTCCCTTTCTGAAAGTTCTGCTGTATGGCCTCCTATTGTGTGAGCCACAGCTGCCAAAGTTTTACCTGGTTCCGGATGTTGATCGGAGAAAAACAATTTCAGTTTTAATTTTCTGAAAAATTTAAAAAAATCCATAAAGATTTGAAAGTCATTAATAGTCGGAGTGGGAATGAAGCTGAATCCCTTACTGAGTACTTTGTTCTGAACTTCAGTGAGGTTGTAGTCCGAGAGATTCATTATTTGTAGGCTGCATCTTTCTTCCTCCCTCCCTCTCCCTCTCATGGCTCGTTCTGTTTTTTCTCTGACCACCTCTTTTACTTCTCCTTGTTTTTCTCTGGCGTTTCTATTTTTTGATGGTCCTGATTACTCTGTGGAAGCACCTGCCTCACTGCTGCTTTCTTGTCTAGGGGTGCTTAGAAAATGGTTAAGAGAAAGGCTAATTTCTGATTGGCTAACACCACCACCTAGCTAGGTGGGTATCAGTCAATAGAGACCATAAAAAATTGAGTCCCAGTCTCTGACCCCCTGATAACCTTTGGAATGTAATTGTATTAATAGAATTTGCAACAGTAAATAGCAGCCACTTTTTTTCTCGTCTAGCAAGAGATAGACCCTGCCACACCATTGTGCAATAGAGAAAAGAGTGCATGTACGTTTAACAGAAAAAAAAAAAGAAAACAGTAGGTCCTCACTGAGTAAAAGCAAACCGAACTGCGAGGGACGTAGCAAATAACTTTCCAGTGTAACAGGCTGCATAAATCAATTCAAACACCTGTCTCAACCCCAGCATGTGCATAACATCTCATAGTCAAAAGACAGACAGCAATTAAATTGCACAGAAAATAACTGAATCGGTGTGTACCTAAGCTGGCATCAGTGCATTTACAACGGGTTTAGTGGCCCAATGTAAACAGCTGTTGTCAGCCCTAGTTATTCAAATAAAAGGCATCCCACCTCACTTTACTGTTAAGTGAGAACATAGTGGCTCTGTACAGCAAGCTGACAATGGTTGTTAAAATTGTGCCACAGAACCCCCCACCAATTCAGGAAATAAATCGTGCACAGCGCTGTATTCACCCAAAGCAACCAGCTGCCGAAATAAACAGCCTAGTGTTCCAAAACACGGCGACAGTGGAGATTATTCACCTCACATTTTCCATTGCTAGCACACACATCCCCGATGCAGACACAGAACAGAAGGACTAACGACTTAGTGGCAAACTGGCTTTCTTCCATCATGTACTTATTGCTGCAAATATACAAACACAGGAGCACTGATTTGTTAATCTTAAAACACAATATTAAGAAAAAAAACAACAAAAAAAATTTACAGTGCTGCCGTGAGACATTGGACTATTCTTCTCTATTACCTGCTTCCTGCAAGGTCACACGCATAACTGCCGCATCTTCACACCGCAAACTAAAACAAAAAATCTTCCAGGAACAGCAGTGAACAGTTTTTATTTAACTAAGACAATTATGCCAATAGACTTTGGGGGTGCATTACAAACCCTATGTCTTCTTCTGGAGGTGATGTTCGGGGGATAACTAGAAGAGAATGGCTCTGTGTGTGGGGGGGGGAGGTGGAACTGACGAATCAACAGCACAGGAATGCAGGGACTACTTCACCACAAAAACTCTTTTTTCCCTATTTGTTTTTGTTTTCAAACTCATTTCCTCTGTAACTATTACTTAAACTGTACACCGATGGCCATTTTCTAAGCGCAATAATACCCTTCAGGGTGTGCGGTATGGCAATACCGGACCTTCCAGAAGCTATAAGGCCCTCCGCCTATGACGTCGGGCCTCATTACGCCCCTGGGCGGTCTGGTATTGCCCAATACCACCCACCCTGTCTGGTATTATTGCTTGCTTGACCTGGGCTGATTATCTCTTGTTTGGCTCCCATTTTTATCAGCTGAAAACCTTACCCTGGAAGGCCCTCTGCTGTACGAAGGATTAATTATTTTCTTGGTTCAATTTACTATGTTTCCCTTTTCATAATCCATGTTGTCACTCAGGAGAAGTTTTTTTGTCTTTCTCTCTGTGGTGATAGCTTCTTGTTCAAGTAACCTTGCTTTAAGTTGGGAATCTGAATCACTGTACTGTGCTTCCCCTTTGAAAGTAACTACATCGTCTCTTGTTTTTTTCAAATCCGTTAAGATCTCATATTTATGTGTATCACTTTTTATTAGCAACTTAAGAAGTGTTTTGGAACATTCAACTGCAGCAGCCAGCCATTCATCTTTGTACAAAAAAATCATCTATGCCACTGGAGGTTGTAATAGTAATACGAAGTCCTCTGAGGGCTTGGTTCCTGTTAAGGTACTCTTTCAAGGTAGAAATATTAAAGGAAACGTTAGTCTCTTTGAATAACAATTTCTCTAGGACAGCAAAAGCATTTTTAAGATTACTGTCTGTTTCAATTTGTACCTCTGTCCCTTGGATCCTCTGTCTTGCTTGTCTCCTCCTGTCCGCAAGTTCATTAAGATTCTCTCAATTATAACTCTGTTCCATGCCAATATTAATGCTCTCCAATGAGTTGCTCATTATACTTCAGAAATAGACAGAGATATGCCTTTTCTTAGTAATGGTGAAAAAATAGGTTGAAATGTTTTTGGCATATGAGACACTAGCATAGTTTATCTAAACTATTTTTCCTGTTTCATTTCTTTTCTAATCCCCCCTTCCCTTGGTTTCTTTATACTACACTGTTAGCGCTTGATTTTCAACAGATACAGTTACATGTGTTTATAAAATATTAAAAATGCATTACTGCAGATATTACTTTTGAAATCTTGGTGAGTTAAACACGGATTTTGTATAAAAATGTAATCTGTTTTGTTACTGGATTAGACTATGTTAACATCAGTTTTGTTAACTCATTTTTTTTGAGATATAAAAACACTTTTTTCACATGATTATTAGCTCATGAATATTAAGTATAGTCCTACCTATTAATAACCTGTTCTCTCTTACCTGGCCACACCCCTGAGGAAGACTCATGAGAAGTCGAAGTGCTGGGTGGTCAGGAAGGAACACTGTGCTTAGCCTATTCCTTCCATAAGCCATTGGGCTAACAAATCTCTTTATGCACCATTAATTTTCATGGACTTTTGGATTGTCTCGAGTGCCACTGTTTGTCTTTGGTGTATCTGTCAATGTTTGGGAGCAGGCAAACCCCCTCAGGTAAGCACTGTTCTGCAATCGGCAGCTCGCGGCAATACTTTTTGGACTTTCACAGAATGTCTACTTTTTCTTCAGGGGTGCCTGAGAGCACTCCCCAAGGACTCTTCTCTGCCCCAGCATGGCGGCAATGACTTGGCTGCTTCACAAGCCACCACTCGAACTGCTGAGCAGCCAGCATTCGGGATGCTATGTACCTGGCAACGCTGGATGCCCTCCAACAGCCCAGCATGGACTGGACTTCAGAAAATGCTCCCCTGTCTCATGTTGCAGAGGGGGATTCTAGAACAGAGTGCAGGCGGCCAGGGAACAGCACAAGAAACCTTTTCCTTTACTTTTATTCATACTGCAGCTGCTGTCTGGCAAAGGGGGGGGGCGTTGACAGGGGCCCCCTATACATTACCTCTGCCCTGCCCACTCTGACCTGGGGCACCTTTTACTTAATTTTTCTGTTGTGCCCCCAACTCTGGGGCACTACACATCCACTCCTTTTATGTAGGTGTTGCCTCACATGCTAGGGTAGAGGACTGGACTGATGCACAGATCCAGTGAATGGGGCATTAGAAGTCCTAAGCTTTTGAGAGTTGTGTGTGGCAACTGCTTTAACCTTATGTTTGCTTTGACAGTCATGACTCCTGGGGAAAATGAGTGTGGATCTGTGGGCGCTTCTTTGTGAGCTGGGCGGCAGTGAGAACAATGCAGTTCTGAGGGGGTGAGAATCTCTTCATGGACCCACTGTGTGCATGAGTTTGGTGGATGGGCTGTCAGGGGATGAAGTAGGGAGACTTCCTCACATGTACGACGTCCGAAGCTTGATGCCACGGCCATCCAGATACACTGGTCGTCCACCTGGGAGGCAGTGATCTGGGTGTGGTTATATCACTGGAACTGTTGCATTTGACGAAAGAGGACTTGGTATTTTTGCACTGGGAATAGCCGAACATGCAGACTGTATGGTCTCACATGATTCAAAGGCAGCGTTAATGCCAAGCTTGCAATCCTAGCACAATTGAGAGAGCATGCAGATTGAAAAATATGACCATGAGGGGATTTAGGGACTCCATTTGTGAACTGATGTTGCCGAACAAATGTTTTGGTGGAGTACTAGCCACTGCTAAGCAATTTAAAGCACACATTGTAGAGACAAAGAAATACTGTGACACACTGGGAATTGAACCCAGGCCCCCAGAATATCATTCTGGTGCTCTAACCAGTGAGCTACAGGCTCACATGGTTGGACCTGGGCTCCCAGGCACACTTCCTTTCTCTGGTATTGCATTTCTAGCAACTAGGAATAATCAAGATGGCAGTGAAGGGACAGCATGATGTGATCATTGCAAAAGTTCCCCAGTTTTATTCTACAGATGAAGTGCATTTATCTGACTTAAGGAAAGACAGGTTTCTAGCAGACCTACGATGTGTTTTGGAGGGAACCATGGTGTGATGTGTTTGGTGGGAAATGAACATCAAAGGGTGTTCATCCAGTGACCAAATAGTAGAGTTATGCTCATCGTGTGGCAGCCCGATAGTCTCACAGGCTAGTACAGAGGGGATAACAGGGAATTTCATATTTTTGCAGGTTGATTACCTTGAGGTTGGGGAGCAGTGAAGCTTTGGCGGCTGGTTACCTTCAAAGATCAAATGTAAATATATTTTAAAAATGAACACTTTTTCCTGATAAACGTACTAGCAGGCCTTATATATTACAAATAAACTGTAGGAATTGCAATTTTTTTTATGTACAAATCTATTTGATTGCCTCTCTAATTTGATGACTTCACAAAAGACCATCCACCTTTTTCAGATCAGCTGGTAGAATCTTGAGTGAGTGGGGATGTCATTTAAGCAAGAATGACATCATTTTTCTCAAGGTCCTGGCAGCTTAGTATACACACAGTACATCATATTATGAAATTGTAGAAATCAGTTGTCACTTCAAACAGTTCTAAATATAGTATGAGTTATTAAATATCTAACATCCACAGGCTAATCAGTAAAACTTTGTAGACAATATTAAATGAGAGAAGGGGTGCTCAAACATCTTCGGGTCCTGACAATTTTTCCCCATTTCCCTGACTAACCTAGTTGCAGTTCTATTTTGAGTCCTTCCATTTGCAGAGGTTCTACCACACTCTGAATATTTATGCATTTTCTATGTTATGGGTCTTCTCTCCCCAGAATTTGTACCGTTGCCCTTGTAACCCTTCCAAAATATTTATTCATGTCCTGCACCTCTTCCTAAATAGTGCCACTACATCCCTTCCAAAATTTGTACTTGCACCTTACCCAAACTTTATATTTTCACCCCTGCTGAAATTAGTATCCCTCCCAAACTTTGTTCTTCTACTATCTTTTATCTCTTAAACTGTACAAAGGGCTGAAATGCAGATTTGGGGAGTAGTGTGTGAAAGGTGCAGTACGTTTATTTGGAGTAGTGTAGGGCAAAGGGTACTATTTTGTGTAAGGGTATAGTGGTAAGTTTATAAATTGTGTGATGGTTGCAAGAGAATGGATGCAAATTTTTGGCAGTCTTGCACATTTTGCTGTGTGTGTGTGCAGGGAATTGGGTAAAATGTTTGGGAAAGTGGATTGTGAAATGAATTTTGGGAGGGGTACAGGAGAAGTAGAAATCATAAGGAGAGTGGAGGTGGGGTAAATAGCTTTCAGAGTGTGTCATGGGGCAATTTTTTAGAAAGTTTCAGGGGCAGGGTTGTCAATTTTGGGAAGGGAGAGGGCTGGAGGTACAGATTTTGTGTTGGGTGAGGGGATGGGACAAACCTGTGGAAGGTTGCAGGTTTGGGGGAGCTGTGCAGGGCAGTCACAAATCTCAGGAGTCATGATGTAGGGAGTAAAAATGTTTGGAGCTGTATATATGGTATCAATTTGGGATATGCACAGGGGGAACACATCTTGGGTGAGTGGTGATAGGGTAAAAATGTTATTGGAGAAGGGTGAGAGTACAAAATGTGGAAAGGGTGTGAGGAGTTAGTATACAAATATTGGGATGGGTTCAGGATAGGAGTACACATATAAAGGGTGAGGGGGCAAATTTAGGGAGGAATGCAGAATTTTTTAAGAGGTACTGAGGTACATATTTTAGGAGGGGTGTAGTGGTAAGTATGCATTTCCGGAGCTGTGTGGGAGAAAGGATATAGGCTATAGAGAGTGGTGCAAGGTAGCGTTAGAAATGTGGGAGGAGCGTGTGGTCATATTTTGGAATAATTTCAAAGGAGAGGAAGAGTAGAAGTGTACATTTTTATGGGATTATACATTTTGGAGAGGTACTGGGTTGTAATACACTTTTTGTGAGTGCTGTGCAACCTCAGCAAAGGGAGTGAATCTGAAAAGAGGAGGGAGTTGCTATGATGCATTCAGGACTGGAAAAGGAATGCAGGAAACAAAAATGTACATTCTTAAAGAATGAGTTTTATTGGGGGAAGGGCTTGATATGGTGCTCAAAAAGCTGGTGGTCAACCTAGGGAACATGCCAGATATTTACTATTTTGTTCTATGGGTATAAGTCCATTAAAAAAGGCCCCATCAGAAAATTGGTAACGAGTGATGATTTTTGCCACATCACGATGTGATGTATTGTGTGCACTTGGCTGACAGGACCTGGAAGAAAATGCTGTCATTGTTGCTTGAATGATATCTTTATTTATTTTATTTTTATTTATTGAAATCTTGTAATTACAACCTTTGAGCCAGGGGCTCGTTTACAAAGGCTCCACGTCATAGAATGAGGGAACAAGGACAATATACATGGTACAGTAGACAGCGTGAATAGGTACAGAGTCCAATAATGAGAACAAAAAGAAAATACACAGTAAGTGCTACAAGGTTACAGTAAATTACATGGCTTCAGATTACATTGTACATGTTGCATAGGATTCAAGAGTTACATGGATACCAACTGTTGCATACAGTGAAGGAGAGGCCAGAGGGATGACCTTGTCAAGGACCTGTAAGCTGAGAGATGAGTAGGGGAGTATGTGGAGACTGTGCAGAGCCATCCCTCACACCTTGGAGGCCAGGAGTCCCATGCAAGGTCATACCCAGTGTGTCATCCCCATTCTGAAGGGAAGGGGGAGGGTCACTTATGTACAGTATATACTTGGATATGGTTATCAAGGTGATTTGCAACTACTGCCTTGCTGCCCACGTCACACCTGATTGATTGATATATTGGATTTTTCTCACCAATTCTAATTGGCTGTTAATAAATACTGTACATGGCTACGGCTATTTTCTCCAAGCATGTTGTCTGTCTAATTTTCCAGGGGAAAGGAGGGGGTTGTGTCCTATGAGACAAGAGCAGTCGATTCCAGGACAGCCCAGCTCAGATGCAGTATATTGTTTTCAGTGAAATCTTGCTTGTTTACCAGTTTGTACAATGTATGTATGTACAACAGCCCTGCTGGGATGCAATATCTGGTCTTCTGTGGGGTCCTGCTTTTACCCATCTTTTCCATGTACTGTATTTATCCAGTGTAGGTGAACTGAGATGAAGTATGTCATTTCAGGGGGAGTGGTGGATTTACACATTTTGATACTGCATTTACCCAGGATATGACAATTACGATGCAATGTCTCATTTTCAGTCCTACTTTTACCCAACTTTGCAGTGTATTTTCCCAGGACAGACATGCTGAGATGCAATATTTTCTTTTCAATGGGGTTCTGCTGTTACACATTTTACATTGTCTTTTCTCTAGGACAGAGCATACAAGATGCAATACTGGATCTTGTTTTCAGTGTGGTCCTTCCTGCTTTTAGCCATTTTTACAATGTCTTTACTCAGGGTAGGCCAGCTAAGATGCAATATATCATTTTTTTGGGGGGTCTTGCTTTGTTACCCATTGCTACCATGTATTTATCTGCAATAGCCTGGTGGAGATAGACTATCTTATTGTGAATTGGATCCTGTGTTTACCAATTTTTGCAATGGATTTTCTCAGGATATAGCAACTGAGATGCAACATCTCATTTTCAATGGGGTCCTGCTTTTACATATTTTTGCAATACATTTACTCATGACAGCCAAGCTGAGCTGCAATATCTCATTTTCAATGGGGTCCTACTTTTAACCATTTTTATGTAACTGGGTCCCTGTGTAACTTATGGTTACTACCCCTGCCTGGTGGGCTCAAACCAGGTTGAGGGGCTAGGGTTCTGTTCAGATGGAAAATGGGTGTTCTTTCCAAGATGGAAAATAAATACTGCAGTGTCTACACCTAGAGTAATATGCAGTGGGCCAGATGTTGGTGTAGTACAACCCCTGGGATGCTGTACCTCTCCATCTCCCCTCACACTCACCCCAAACATGAAACAGCATATACCAATGCAATGCATTACTATGCATGCAAATAATGACTATCGCTAATAATATGCTCTCAACCAGTACTGAAAATTAACCCTTAGGCTGCCAACAGAATTAGAATGTATAGGAATTCTGGACTGATATATCAGTCCGCGGCCCTGCAAGGATTAACAGTAAAAGATTTATTAACCAGGGAAGAGGCAAATGGGATGCAGAAATAAATAACAGTTGAAACATCTGATGTAACTGGCAACACCATAAACAACAATAACAATCCACCCTCAGCAGCAACACATAAGCCCACCTCCCCACTGGTACCAGTGTCTCCTAAAGTCAATCGGGGTACCCAGGTAGAGTTGCAGGTCAGCATGGTGCCGTGGGTTGGCTGGCATTGATGCACCTTTGAAACTAAACAGAATTGGCCCGCAAACTTTGTACAAATCCCCAGACAAGGCAGGCCCTGTGCCTACTCATGGTTTTGCAGTTCAGTCTCACAGGGTCTGGTAGAGATGACAGGTGCAGCCAATTGAACGGGGCCTCAAACTGTACAATAGGGTGGCAGCTATGTTGGCTGGAACAGGAACTGGCAGCTTTTCACCTTCTGGCTGTTCCTCCGTAGATGCTGGATCAGGCCAGTACTAGGGACCAGGGTCACACACCTACCCCACAAGTCAAGGCATCTAGTTTCCAGGGGAAGATAATGGGTACTGTCTAGTGGTGACAATACCTGGCTGATTCCCCAGACCATCCTAGCTGGCATGGAGTCTTTTACCAGATCTCAGATTCACACAGTCTCTCACTTTCTGTGAGCAGTAGACACAGGCACGTCTGTAAGCAGCTCTGATGTACCTCCAGGCTGAAAGGGTGAACAGTCAATCAGCAGGATCTCAACAACTTTCTGGCTCCCCGGGCAATGGCAACTCAGCAGGCTTCTCCTGATACTGGCTTCAGCAACTCTGGCAACACTTCAGACTTTAGAATAACTCAATTCCAGCCTTGTAATGACTGAGGGATTTTCTCAGGCAGCCAAAATTATACTCCCAGCTGAGCTGTACACTTGAGTTGTGCCTGTCCCAGTCAGTGGAAGATTTTGGCAGGTCTCCCCACGGTCAGCTGTGGAAGCCTTGTGCCGACATCCAAACCTCTCTCTCTCTCTCTCTCTCTCTCTCTCTCTCTTTACCTCTTTACTCTCTGCTCCCCTGCTTTCCTCAGAGAGCCCCAGGCAGAACTACCATGAGCTGAGTTCTCCCCTAAAGCCTGAGAGGAAGAACTGCCACTATGATCGAACAACACAGCTGTCCATCAACGAAATTAATATGCATTAGGCTTACTTGATTACCGACTGGCTGTCACAAAAGGTGCCAAGAACATTGTCCATACCTCCTACACAGGAACATAGAAACACAGACATTGTCAGCAGATAAGGAATGCTAGGCCCATCTAGTCTGCCCGTAAGCCCTACACTGGTTTGTGGCCACTGACCCTATCTGGTCAACTGCTTATCACTACTCCTTTCCATCTCTAAGATTCCCTTATGCCTGTCACAGACATGTTTAAATACCTCCACTATGCTTGCTCCCACCATCTCCTGTGGCAGTTTATTCCATGTGTCTACCACCCTCTCTGTGAAGAAAAACTTCCTCACATTTCCCTTTAATCTGCCACCTTCCAATTTCATATCATGCCCCCTCATTCTTGTACTCCTCCTATAATGGAATATGTCTCCCCCTTGCATCTTGTTTATGCCCTTATAGTACTTAAATATTTCTATTATGTCTCCCCTCTCCCTCCTGTCCTCCAGCGAGCACATATTGAGGTCCTTTACTCTCTCCTCATATGTTTTCTGGTGCAAGCCTTGTACCATCTTTGTTGCCCTTCTCTGGATTGCCTCGACCCTGTCAATGTCCTTGCGAAGGTGTGGTCTCCAGAACTGCACACAGTACTCCAGACGAGGCCTCACTAGTGTTTTATACAATGGCATCACCACCTCCCGTCTTCTGCTAGTGATACCTCTGCCTACGCACACCAGCATGCCACAGGCCTCCTTGCAGCTGTTGTACTCTGCTTAGACACCTTTAGGTCATCTGAAATGATAATCCCAGGTCCCTTTCTTCCCTGGTGATCGTCAGGACCCCCAATCCTGTAGCTCTATCCAGGGTTCTCACATTCCAGGTGCATTATTGTGTACTTCTTTGAATTAAACCTCAGCTGCCACAGCTCAGACTATTTTCCAAGCTTCCCCAGGTCCCTCCTCATTTTCTCCACCTGGTCTGGGGCATCCACCCTATTGCAGATCTTGGTGTCATCCGCGGACAGGCTTACTTTACCCTCCAGTCCTTCTGCAATGTCACTAATGAAGACATTGAACAGGACTTGCTCAAGGATTGACCCATGAGGTACCCCACTGGTCAGCCTTCTCTCCCCAGATTGGATCCCATTTATCACCATCCTCTGCTTCCTGTCCATTAGCCAGTTCCTAACCCAGTTTACCACTTTATGCCCTATGCCACCCAGCTTGTTAACCAGACTTTTATGCGGGACAGGGTCGAAGGCCATAGTGAAGTCGAGGTAGGTGATGTCTACCGCCCTCCCCCGATTTACTTTCTTCATCACCCAGTCAAAAAAAATCTATCAGATTTGTCTGACATGACCTCCCTGCTGTGAATCCATGTAGCCCTGGATCCAGGACACCGTTGGATTCCACATGTGCCACAATTATTTCTTTAAGCAGTGCCTCCATGATCTTACCCACTACTGAGGTGAGCTGACTGGCCTATAGTTCCCCGCCTCCTCCCTACTGCCGCATTTGTGTACAGGGACTACATGTGCCCTCTTCCAGTCCTCTGGAACAACTCCTGTGTTGAGTGGCTCAGTGAACAAGGCTGCCAGAGGTGCTGCTAGCTCTCCTCGTGACTCCCTTAATATCCTTGGGTGTATGCCATCTGACCCCATTGCTTTGCCCACCTTTTGTGAGCTCCTCCAGGACACTCTCCACTGTGAATGGACTTGTGTTTACCTCTCTTCCCCTTTATATTTGATACCCATCTATGATTCCTGACCCTTCCCCCACAGGAGCCATAGCTGCAGTCTCTAGAGCTCCTCAATTACTGATTGGATAAAAACAACGTCAGGGGTTACCATAATGGCATCCATGTAAACAGTTTACATTTGTTCTCAAGGTTAGTCTCTTTGTAGGCAAACTAGGTAGGTTTAACAAAACTGTCCCTTAGTTCAATAGTTGCATCTCTGTACTACATAGACACACAGAAGATGTTGGCAGAAAAATACCTCATGGCCCATCCAGTCTACCCTATAGTTGCCTACCTACAGTTACACTGCAGACCCCACTCACTCTTCGATCCCCCCACCTTACTCTCTGAACCTACTCCCTTTCACCTTAATAGTGTGCCCCCTTGTCCTTGAGCCTCTTTTTCTTTGAAAAATTCTGCCGCCTTGTACCCTGTTTTTAACCGTAAGGTATTTGTATTTTTCTATCATATTCCTCCTTTCCTCTAGGGAGTACAAATTCAGCTCAAGCCTTTATTCATAGGATTTTTGATGCAGGCCCTGTATCATTTTGGTTGCTCTCCTCTGTACTGTCTCCACCCTATCTATGTCCTTTCAGAGAGGGGGGCCTCCAGAACTGGACACTGTACTTTAAGTGTGGTCTTACCAGTGACCTATACAGGGGTATCACTACGTCCTTCTGATGGTGATTCCCCTGCCTATGCAGTCCAGCATCCTGTTTGTCTTCCCCACTGCCTTGTCACACTGTTTAGCTACCTTCAGGTCATCCATAAAAATTACCCCCAGCTCCCTTTCCTGCTTTGTGACTGCTACTTCCACTCCTCCCAGATGATATGGTGCTCCAGGGTTTCTGTGCCCCAAGTGAATTATTTTGCACTTTTTTGGACTGAAACCCAGCTGCCAGACCCGTGGCCATTCTTACAGCTTGTGTAGATTGCTCCTTATTCTTTCTCTACCCCTTCCTGGTGTGTCAACCCTGTTGCATAGCTTTGTGTCATCTGGGAATAGGCATACTTTCCCTTCCATTCCCATTGTGATGTCACTTATAAATATATTAAAGAGGATTGGGCCTAGTAGTGACCTCTGTGGCACTCCACTGGTCACCCTGCCCACTTCTGAGTGGATGTCATTTACAACCACACTCTGACTCCTGTTTCCTAGTCAGCCGTCTACCCATTTAACTATTTTAGTCCCCACTCCCAGGCTCTCCAGTTTGTTTATCAGTCTCCTGTGAGGAACAGTATTGAAAGTCTTGCTGAAATCCAGGTAGGTCACATCCACAGCTCCTCCCTGATACACCTCCCTGGTTACCCAATCAAAGAACTCAATCAGGTTAGTCTGACAAGACTTCCCACCTGTGAAACCGTGCTGCCTTGGGTCCTGTCGACCACTGCCAACAAAGTATTCCCCAATCCTTTCCTTCAGTAGTTGTTCCTTTACCTTGCCCACTACTGACGTCAGGCTGACATGCCTGTAATTTCCTGCCTCCTGTCTATTTCCAGTCTTGTGGAGTGGGACTAAATCTCCCTCCTCCAGTCCTCCGGCACTTCTCCTGTTTCCAATGACAGGTTGAACAGGGCTGCCAGAGGTGCAGCTAGCTCCTCCCTGAGTTCCCTCAGTATCCTGGGGTGTATCCTGTCTGGTCCCATTACCTTGTCCACTTTTGATTGCTCTAGTTCCCTAATGATGCTATCATTTGTAAAGGGGCTAGTGTCCACCTCCCATCCCTTAGTGCCCTTGTTCTTTACCAGTGGCCTGTTTCCCACCCCCTCTTCCGTAAATACTAAGCAGAAGTATTTATTTAGTATATCTGCTTTTTGGTGGTCTTCTGTCACGCACATCCCTCTTTCTCCTTTCAGCCTCAGTATCTCTCCCTTGGTTTTTCTCTTTTCACTTGTCTATCTAAAAATGTTTTACCTCCCTTTTTTACTGAATTTGCAATATTTTCCTCTATTTGTGCTTTCTCTGCCTTAACACCTTTCCTGCCTCCCTTTGTTTCTCCCGGTAACTCTCCCTATCCTCCTCTCTCTGTGTCTGTTTGTACCTAATAAATGCCATTTTCTTTTTGCTCTGACTATTTCCGCTACCTCTGTTAAGAAGCAGAGTGGTCTTCTTTTCCGCTTGCTCTTGCTAACCCACTTGACATGTATGTTTGTAGCCTTATTGATGCCCTCTTTAATTTTAGCCCACTGTTTCTCGACTCCCCACAGTTTCCCTGTGCCTGCCAGGATGTCCCTCAGGCATTCCCCCATTTTCTTAAAATCAGCCCTCCTAAAGTCCAGGACCCTTGTCTTTGTGTGGCTTGATTTCCACCCTGTTTTTATATCAAACCACACCATGCAGCGATCTCTGGACCCCAGGTGGTCTCCCACTGTGATGTTAGCAACCCCGTACCCATGTGTCAATACTAGGTCCAGTAATGCCCTTTCATGAGTTGGTTCCATAACTAGTTGCCTGAGGAATGCTCCCTGCAGGGAGTCCAGGATATCCCTACTCGTGGCTGTTGCCACAGCAGGGAGGCTCCAATCTATGTCTGGTAGATTGGTCTACGCCTGGTACTGTGATACGGTGATGATGCCCCGCCGTGACACTACAGCCCTCCACAGTCCCTGCGAGAGCAAGATGGTGACCACGCTGGGTTGACCATCCGAATGTTGGATTAGCAGCATAGTTCATTTGTTTTATTTATTCTCTTTTCCTTTTTAGCATTATGATTTTAGTTAGTGATTAGTTTAGTTAGTGAGGGATTAAAGTGAGTGTAGTTATTGCAGTGTGTTTTCGGCTTAGTTAGCAGCATTTATATGAATGACTTCTAAGTTGGAGTCTACTGTTTAAAAGTTCTCTGGCTCATATAATGAAAATGGAAGAGGTGGTGTAACTGGACATTTACCTGTTTGTCCGTCCTTCTTACTGTCTGACCCTGTGGTTTTGCTGACTTACATTGGGATTTGATGAGGAGTTCGTGATTTGGATTCTAACGAGGAGCCCCTTGTTGCTTTTGTTTTCACGCCCTGCGCCGGAACTGTTGTCGGGGGAATGACACTGGGTCGGTAGTGGAGTGTGTTGAAGACTGTGCAACTCGGACCTGGTCAGCTGTCGGACCGCTTGTTGGTCCAGAACCGTTTCTGAGAGAACTCTGGGGCTGCTGTAGGATCGAGGAGGCCTGTTGGAGTCGTTTCTTCCTGGACTGTGGCTGGCTTGGATATTCATTGTCCTGCTCTCTTCTTTCTCTCACTTATTGGTGCTCACACAGGGGTTGGGTTTGGGGGTGCTGCCTGAAGGTTGGCCCTAAAACCTGTTATCCCTAAGCTCTCCAGGGATTCAGCCAGTGGGCCGTGTTTATGGTGTGCTGAGGTGTGGAGTGCAGGTGATTGGGGAGGGAGGAGGATTGTTGTGGATTATTATAAGCCTGGTTTGGGATGTCTTGAAGGTTCCTTATTCAAATCATACTGGAGACCCTGGGAGCTAAATCGGATTGAATTGGAGTTGATCTGGAATATTGGACTACAGCCTGGTTTGACTTTTCCCCATTTTCTATTGTTTTGGCCAGAGTATCATTGTGATTATGGGCAGTGAGAGAGCCTAAAGTTTTGACTTTGAATGGTGAGAGTGTCAAAGTGTCATCTTACTTAATGATTTTACCCTGACAAATGTGAGAGGTTTTGTTTGGGAAATCTAACTGTGTTATCTTCCAGGGAGGTGGGAGCTTCCTAGAAAAAGACAAACTGCTGGTTTTGGATTATTTTGCTGCTGCCTTTAAGCTTTTGAGCACTGTTTTAGTTCATTTGTTTTAATTTTGGGGGTTGGGGTTGTATTTGTTAGACTGTGTTGTTTTGTATGGTTATTTATTACTTGGTTTGGGGTTATTTGGTTTAGAAAATGTACTGGCCAGGGTCGATGGTTAGGCATTATTCCCCCTCCAGGCTGAGGGATCTCTGCCCTTTTTGTTGCCTCCCTTTATCCCCGGAGGTGTATAGATGGTGTAGGGGATTGGGAATAGCAAGGAGGGTTAGGGCGGGGTCTTGGTCTGTTGGGGGAATGGAGAGGAGTAGGCGAATTGGGATTGTGGGAACAAGGAGATGCCCTGGAGTGAAATGGGCCCAGGAGAGGGGTCTTCCCTGTCTTGTTCCCATACCCAAGGGTTCTGCTTATTGCAGACAGGAAACTCTGTCTTCCTCGGCTGCTCATCGAACTCGGGCGGTGTTATGCAATGCCAGGTTGATTAAAAACAAGACCGCCATAATTGGGGATCTTGTTAATTCAACTGACCTGGCTTGCATCACCAAGACCTGGTTGGATGGAAATGCTGGTCCTGTTTTGGCTTCAGCTGTTCCACCCGGGTACTCGGTGATACACCACCTGAGGATTGATCGTAGGGGGTGGGGGTGTGGCCCTTTGTTTTAAATCAGAACTGAACCTGAGGGAAATTCCAGTGGGAGCCACCAACTCTTTTGAATGCATCGTGGGTGAGGGTGTGGGGTGCAGGATTCTTCTCATCTACTATCCACCAGGAGATGGGAATGTTTTCCTGTGGCAAGTCATGGACTGCATCGCTGACCTAACATTGGGATCCCATAGATGGTTGATCCTTGGGGATTTCAATGTTTGGGTCAACGATGAACTCTCGCAGGTTGGACAAGACTTCCTCCAGCTAATGAGTTCACTGGGCCTCACAGGTTGTTTCCTCCTCAACCCACATTGGTGGTCATTCATTGGACTTGGTGTTTCTCCTGGGGATGGAGATATCCAATCTGGTGGTGGAACCAGTTGGGTGGTCTGACCATTATACCATCAGCTTCAGTTCTAAGGCCCCCCCCCCAAGAGGCCTGCCCCTATGGAGATGGTCCAGTACCATACCTTGAGGGGTGTTTCCCCAAATGGCCTGATGGTGGTGCTGGACATATCAGGCATGCTGAGGGAATGCATGGATCCAGGGGATCTTGTACTCGCCTATAATAAGGCGGTGACAGAGGCCCTGGATTCCATTGCTCCTGTTCATGTTCGTCCACTCTCCCTTCGCCCTAGGTCTCCATGGTTTGATGAGGACTTGAGGGAGTTGAGGAGAGTTGGACGAAGGCTAGAAAGGCAGTGGCAGAGGTCCGGCCTGGTGGGTGACAGGCTTAGTTTAATGGACCATTATTTGGTCTATCAATCAACAATCTCCCATAAGAAGGTAGAATTCCTGTCCAGGAAGATTGCTGCCACGCGGAATCGACCAGCTCAGCTTTTCCGGACTGTGGACAGACTGTGCAGTCCATTCTGTCTTCAGCCCAGAAATCCTTTTTCACAAGTGCAGTGTGAGGAGTTTGCTCGTTTCTTCAGGGATAAGGTTGCCACGATCAGGTCTGACATCCGCCTGACCCTTTCTCTAGGGAGTAGCAGTGGTTGGCAGGAGATGCTGGACTCCTGGTTTGAGTGGTGCGACTTTGGCCAGCCTACAATCAGTGATATTGTCATGGTTATCCAGTCTTTACGACCTACCAGCTGTAGTTTGGATCCGGGCCGTACGTGCTTGCTTGTTGGCTGCGTTGAGGTCATTGGCCCGGTCCTTGCCAAGATAGTCTGGTTATCCTTGGAGAGGGGAATTTTTCCAGCTTCCCTTAAGGAGGCTGTGGTTCGGCCTCTTCTTAAGAAGCCCTTCTTGGATCCCAACTGTCTTACAAACTACAGGCCGGTCTCTAACCTCCCCTTTTTGGGTAAGGTTATTGAGAAGGTGGTGGCTTTACAGCTGGAGGACCATTTGACCAGCCACAATATCTATGATTCTCTCCAGTCCGGTTTCAGGAAGAGACATAGTACTGAGACGGCTCTTGTTTGGATACTAAATGACCTCCTGATAGCGAGAGATCAAAGGACTCATTCCACCTTGGTCCTTCTTGATCTCTCTGCAGCATTTGGTACCGTGGACCATGGTGTGCTGTTGGATCGCCTGCACTTTATCTGTGGACTTTCAGGGACTGTTCTCAGATGGTTGCAATCTTACCTCACAGGCAGGACTCAGAGAGTGATGTCTAGGATTTGTACCTCAGCTCCATTCTCCCTGCCCTGTGGGGTTCCGCAGGGATCCATTTTAGCATCCATGTTGTTTGCAGTGTATATGCTGCAATTGGGAGTGATTATTAGATGGTATGGCTTGAGTTTTCACTGCTATGCAGATGATACTCAGCTATACATGTCTTTTGTCCCTGAACAAGATGATGCTGTCTCAGTGCTTAACAGCTGTCTAACTGAAATTCAGGCCTGGATGAATCTGAGCTGGCTAAGGTTGAACCCTGAAAAAACTGAGGTGTTGGTTGTGAACCCGGGTCATTGTGAGGCGGGTATGCTGGCAGGTTCACCTTCGTGTCTGTGGCTTGGAGGTGTCCAGCTAGCTACCACAGACCGAGTGCAGAACCTGGGCGTTATTTTTGATGACTGTCTGAATTTAAAATCACAAGTGTCAGCAGTTGTTAAAACTTCTTTTTACCATCTGAGAAATATCACCCGAGTGAAACATCTGGTTCCTTCCAACGTTGGTTCAACCTTCGTTACCTCCCGCCTTGACTACTGCAATGCCCTTTACCTAGGGCTGTCGGGGGTTGATATCCGTCGCCTGCAGCTAGTGCAGAATGTGTCAGCCAGGTTGTTGACTGGTGCTTTGAGAGCCAGTGATATAACTCCTGTGCTCCGCGGTCTGCACTGGCTGGCGATATGGTGGTGGATCACCTTTAAGGTTGCTTTGTTAACCTATAAGACCCTACACGATAAGGGACCGAATTACCTGAAAGATCTCCTTTGTCCCTACTGTCCCCTCCGTTCTCTCCAATCCACCGATGAGGGATTGGTAGAGGTTCCCAGGGTACGTTTGCAGACATCGGGAGCAAAGGCATATAGTTTTGTTGCTCCATCCCTGTGGAACACTCTACCTCATCGGGTACGAGATTGCCTACCTGTCCAGAGTTTTAAAATTGCTTTTAAAAACCTATTTATTTAACCTGCTTTTTGCTGATTGATGGGGTTATTTTGTTTTACTATGCTGCTATTATATTGCTTTTTGTGGAATTGTATGCTTGTTTTATAATAATTTATTTTATTTTATGTATTTTATTGTACAGGCGCCTTGGTTTCAGAAAGGCACCTTTTTTTATAAATAAAACTGATTGATTGATTCACTGTCATCCGATTGTGGAATGGGTTCTGGAAAAGTGCTTATCTACACGTTGCTAGTGCTGTAGCACTATGTACCCCGTGGCAGGCAGAGAAACATTCATAAAGAAGTCTGAGCAGTTCTTAAAGCAACAGTGTACACATACACATTTATATATTTATTTACAAAGTGTTCACTCTTCTAACCCAAAGTGTATATCCAAACCCTCACACATGTTCTAGGATCCCAGGAGTCAGAACACACAACCAGGGCTGACCTTAGACTGCAAATGCAGAGATAGAATGAGCACCGCAGTGCTTAACTGAATGCTGGAGCAGTCTACCAGCTTACGCGTTCGAACAGAAACCACCTTGAAGTGGCCAGAGAAGGCTGTGTGGCACGCAAACTGTGCTATGCCACTAGATGGTGAAACTTCAAGTATTTACACAACTCCTCCAAATCACATGGCAAGCAGGCACTTAAGGCCTGACAGGAGCATCTCAGGGGCACATGGGGACCCAGGACTGGCAGAACCAGACAGCAGGAGGCAAATCTGGGAAGCCCCACCTGTGTGTGTGTGTGTGTGTGTGTGCGTGTTGGGGGGGGGGTTACAGTTACAATGTATTTACCTAAGATAGGCCAGCTGAGAAGCAATAACTCATTGGGGTCCTGCTTCTACACATTTCCACACTGTATTTAGCCAAAATAGTAGACCAGAGATGAGACATTTCATTTTCAGTGGGGTCCAGATTTTACCCAATTTTACCGAGTATTTAGCCTGCATAGTACAGCTGAGAGGTAATATCTTGTTTTCAGTGGGATCTTGCCTGTACACATTTTTACAGTGTATTTACCCATCACATGTCTGCTGAGAAGCAATATCTTTTTTGGTATTTATTTAGCTAGGCTAGCACAGCTGACATGAAATAACTCATTTTCAGTGCGGTCCTGGTTTTACCCATTTTTACAATGAATTTAGCCAGGATAGCCCAGTTGAGATGTAGTATATTGTTTTCAGTGGGGTCCTGCATTTACACATTTTTACAGTGTATCTACCCAGGATAGGCCAGCTGAGATACAATCTCTCATTTTCACTGGGGTCCTGCTGTTACCCGTTTTTACAATGTATATACCAGGGTAGCCCAGCTGACAGGCAATATCTCATTGGGGTCCTGCTTTTGCACATTTTTTAAACTTTTTATTTATAGATTTTATAACAAAATCATACAAATAAGCAATGCATATTTGATATTTTACATTGGTATACAAAATCAATACAAAGGCAATATGCTACATCTCATTTTTAGTGGGGTCCAGATTTTACCTGTTTTTACCATGTATTTAGCCAGGATAGTCCACCTGAAATGTTCTATCTTGTTTTCAGTGGGTCCTCCTTTTGCACATTTTTACAGTGTATTTACCCTGGATATACCTGCTGAGAAGAAATAGCTTTTGCTATGCATTTAGCCAGGATAGCACAGCTGAGATGCAATAACTCATTTTCAGTGAGGTCTTGCTTTCACCCATTTGTGCAGTGTATTTACCCAAGATAGCCTGGCTGAGATGAAAGATCTTGTTTTCAGTAGGGTCCTGCTTTTAGCCATTTTTATGCTGTATTTACACAGGATACTCCAGATGAGATGAAGTGCCTCGCTTCCAGTGGGGTACAGCGGAGATGCTACATCTCATTTTCAGTAAGGTCCGCTTTTACCTATTTTTACAATGTCTTTACACAGGATAGCCAAACTAAGATGCAATATCTTGTTTTCAGTAGGATCCTGCGTTTATCCATTTTTTATAATGTATATTCCCAGGAAAGCCCAGTGAGGATGCAGTATCTCTCATTTCAATGGGGTCCTGCTTTTCCCCATTTTTACAATGTATTTATCCAGGATAGCCCACTTTACATGTAATAACTCATTTTCTCTGGGATCTTGTTTTCACATATTTTTAACACTGTATTTACCCCGATACCATAGTAGAGATGCAACATCTCATTTTCAGTGGGGGACCTGCCTTTATACACATTTGTAACGTATTTTCCTAGGTACTTGGTAGATGGTAATGGAGGGTGGTGGCAGGAACATGCACAGTGGGAGGGTTTTTGTTTTGTTTAAATGTGCAACAGTAAGAAAACTGAGTAAACATTGGAAAAATTCAACGTTTCTTCATAGCTTCATTGTTTTTTGACATTCTGACGTCAAATTGTCAGCATGCACCCCCCATATTGAAACGTTTATTATGACAGTAATCAGGTTACTTCTAGATGTTCAGTCTGAGGCTGTGACGGCACAGAGTATAGCCACCGTGCACTGCTATAGCACCACAGCCAGATCCGGCTGCACACTCAGCTGACTTTGAATATAGTGGCCATAGTCTTTTTATGACTTTACCTTATGATCAAGACAGGTGGATTTTTTCTAATCCCATCTGAAAAGTGATTTCACACAGTGACAATGAAAACATGTTTTAGAGGGTGATCTGAAAAATTACACCTGCTGTGTTTGTCAAGTGGGGTAAGAAATAGGCTATGTTGCACATTTGGGCCCAAAATCTGTAAAAAATCACAAAGTTATAAGTAAATGTTGCAACATTTCTTCATAACTTTCCTATTGGTGTTTTGACCACATATTTTCAACATAGTCATTTTGTGACCCCACTGTATGATCAAGAGTAGTGGAAGTTTTCAAATCTGGCCCATAGGACAAGGGGTCTCTGGTCCATCCAAACCTGAAGTCCTCTTTCCTCATAACTTTAGGGGGATGTGATAGAGACCCTTAAATACCTCATGGGGTAAATAAGGTATAGGAGGAAAGTATGTTTCAGATGAAAAGGTGCTCAAGAACAAGGGGACGTGCTATGAAGCTGGAGGGGTACATTCAGGAGAGATGTGAGGAAGTACTTCTTCACAGAAAGAGATGTGGATTCCTGGAACAGCATTCCAGCAGAGGTGGTGGGGGGATGAGAGCAGTGGTGAGGTTCAAGAATGCATGGGATAAGCACAAGGGAATCATAGAGGAAAGGAAGTGGAGGAGGGAGAAAGAGCTGTAGATTATGTACAGTCTGCAGTAATAGTGTAGGTAGGAAGAAATGGGCAGATTTGATGGATCAAGCCGTCCTTATCTGCCATCAAATTCTATGTTTCTATGTTCTATGTAAAAGGTTATTTAGGGGAGTAACTGTGAAAACATGTTTTGGAGGGGATTTGAAAAATGGCACCTGTTATGGCCATGTGGTGGGGTAACAAGAGGACTCTGTTGAAAATGTAGGCCCGATATCTGCAAAAAATCACAAAGTCATGAGTAAACATTGAAAAAATTCAAAATTTTCTCCTTCCTCATAACTGTGTTGTTTTTTGACATTTTGACTCCACATTTTCTTTTTTTGTCACACCTCATGAACAAGGTAAGTGAAATTTGTGAAATCCCACCAGCAACGTGATTTCACAGAAATGTGAAGACACATTTGGGGAGGGGAGATTTGAAAAATTTCACTTACCTGATTCATGAGGTGAGGTAAGAAAAATGGCCACGTTGAAAATTTGAGGCAAAAATTTAACAAAATGACAAGTTGAAAACACATTGAAAAGCCATTACCTGAACTTTGTTTTCAGTCTGTTTGCAGTCATCATTTGAAGCATCAGGATATTCCAGATATCAGAGGAGCTCATTAGACAGGTAAGTGAGGTGTGCTGGGGGAATGTGAGTGACGGGTGCTGGGGGTCAGGTGGAGGGGCCAGAGATTGTTGGGAGGAGCAGAAAAGTTCAAGGGACCTTTTTTTAACAGGCTTACAAAAGTCTACAAGGGGTGTTTCGAGGTTCTGACATGGGATTGGGCAACTCAGTTTTGGTCTGTTCATTCGTGGCACTCCGGTGTCACAGCATGTGGTGGGGGAATGGGGTAGATGGCGGGGGCAAGAAAGCATGCAGAGGAAAGGAGTAAAAGGGATTTTGACTGAGGGACCAGGGCAGAGGGTGGGCATGGGACAGCATGCAGAGGGAGGGAGCAGGAAGGATTTTTACTAGTATCGCTCCCCAATCCCAGGGAAGGCAGGCAGAGGGGCTGGGAGATGGAATAAGGATTATAACTCGAATTCATTATTCATGAACTAATGTAGCTCAGTGACTGGCTGCTGTGCCAGTCTGAAATCTCTTAGAAATGCCCAGCATGGCAGCCACACAGATGACTGCATGCTGTATGCTTCTCATTCCATATTAATTATGCCAGCACTACTATTGTTGCCAAACCAGTTTATTGCCAAAAGTTTCCCAAATAAAATAAAAAAGGAACAGTTCTGCATTCCTTCAAGTTATTATTTCAAAAAACTTTTTAGCATACCGACTTTAAACCCCTGCAGCACGTCACCTCCTAGTGTCGCTCCACATGTTACCACTGGCAGCAAGCAGCAGTGTCAGAGTGTGCTGCCACACAACCCCTCCCCCACCATAAAAGTAAACGAAAAAACCTGTAACAAAAACTGTCATTATTGTGATTAGACTTATAATCACAATAATTACCTCACAGTCAATCATTTCCTGGGGAGTAATGATTGGCTGATGGGGGTTGGCCCCTGGCTGTGCCTCGGGACACTCTTCCCCCCCAGCTGGTTGTTAATCCCCAGGAAATGACCATGTGTTCAGTCACTATTGCTTAAAAAACAAAGTGGAGGGGCAGAGAGAGAGAGAGAGGAAGCACACTGATTCATGCATATTCATTATGTGCTTCAACTCCACTCTGCAAGGAGCACCATTATGCGATATGTACATTCAGTATCCAATCATGCCTTTCCAGTACCCCCTTTTCTCTCTCCTTCTCCATCAACAATACATCAGCATAGCTCCCGCTATGCAGCTGTAAAAACATGGCCTCCACCTGACTGAGGAAGGAACCTTATCATTGGGAGAGAAACTTGAAGTGTTCATAGGCAAATATTTAAACTAGTGAGGGGAGGCTACTTACTTAGATGGTGAGGGCATTAACCCAGGTATGGGGGTCATACTGGCTCTCCCCCAGTGATCACAGAGAGTAAGGGGCGGGAGAATAAAACTTGTGAGAGAACCAGAGGAGAGAACAAGAGGGAATCCACAGGAGAAGAGCAGGAATGGGAAGAGCCACAAGGATTAGAGGCTAGCAGGATGGAGTGTGGGAAGAGAAGGGGGAGATGGAAGGGGTACAGAGGGAAAGGAGGACCAGGAGGGGGTAGAAGGATTGGAGAGGCTGTGAAGATGGAGATGTAAATAGCAGGGGATGGATGCATAAAGGAAAAGAATAATAATAATGTTTTATTTGTAAGGTGCCTTAACAATAATTAAAATCACAATACACACACAAAACATCTCCGCATGGAACAAAATAATAATACTGAGAACATTCTTTAATCACTCACCAAAAGCTTGGTTCCACAAGTAGGTTTTTAGTGCTTGTTTAAAGCCAGGGAAAAAGAAAAGTGAGGGGAATGGTCAATTTAGGGCTATAAGCTGAAACACCAGAACCTTGGGAAACAAAATAGATGAGTTCCAAGAAGTGGTAGCAGAGTCCAATCTGAGGGAAAAGGTTCAGGGCAGGGAGAGTATACAGGCCACCAAATCAGAAGGAAGAGGGGATAGAAAATTGGGGTAGGAAGTCAGGAATAGGAAGGTATCTGCTAAAGGGACAGTGGGGGACATTAATATGCCAGACATAAATTGGGAAGCTCCAGCAGCCAGAACTGCAAGTAGTAAGTCCCTACTAGAAGTAATGCAGAACTGCTTTCTAGAACAATGGGTTACGCCACCCTTGATTATCCAACATAGGAATGGTGGGAGGGGTGAAGGTGAGAGCACTGCTGGGGTCCAGTGACCACAGTATGGTGTAGTTGAAAATAACCATGGGGAGACTTCACCCTAAGTTGAAGGCTATGATTGTGGAACATAGCAGGGCAGACTAATGTAAGATGAAGGAGACACGTTCAGAGACAGGTTGGCAGGGGTGGAAGCCAAATGGGAAATCATCAAGCAAGGCATATGAGAGGTGACTAACTCCTGCATAAAATGGGTTGTGAAAGAAATGAGCACAAGAAACTAATAAAGCAATAAGGGATGATGGGGTTATGTTATCCTGTTAATCACACCCTAGGGGTTTAATGTGGGCACGGCAGCTAGTGTTATATATTATACACCGCTTTCAGGGGTGATTAATTGACATTGACATAATCCCCAGGTGTTTTTTTGCTATTATAGCAAGTTGATACCAGTATTATATGCATATCTTAATGTTTTGTTGTCTTTTCCTTTCATAGGAAATGAAGTGAAATATTTCCTCCGCAATTCAGCCCTCGTCAGTAGTGCTGCATGTGGTTACCGTGGAAACAGTAAACTAGTAATGCTGTGACTGTGAATACTATCGGATAAGTGTAGTGCTAAAGAATGTTCAAAACCCCATCCAATAGAATTGAGGAAAAAAAGGCAATCTACATTTAAGTGATAGAGCTGTTTACAGTGCTGCTGGTGCCAGTGTCATACCCTGCCCCCTGCTAATCCTGATTTTACACACAGTCCTCACAAACACAGTATTCAGTCTCACTCCTTTTGAAGTGAAAAAAAGATGTGTGTGTGGGGGGGGGGAAGGTGTCACTAGACATCTGGGGAAGAAAACATATAACAGAAAATGGCGTTTGGAGGGTGGGGGGTTCTTTTGGCTCTGTTTTGCTCTCATTTGTATGGGGTGCAGGCTCTGGAGACAAATTGGAGACTGTGGTTCTGAACTCAGGATTTTCATTTGAGTTAGACACGGAGATCAAGGTTGCTTGACTAACAGTGCATTCATTTGAAACCTCTTGTTTCTGATATGTTATTGTCTGCCAATAGAGTTGCGATGAAAACTAGAGACATAGTGGGTGGGAAGAACAGTTATGAATATGTAATGCAACAAGTTGTTTGTGTGCATATCTTCCATGTGAGATCAGAGTTTTTTTTGTTGTTGTTAAAATAACACAGTTATGTGTAACCCCCTGTGGGGGCTTACCTTAGTTTTCTCCGTACCTCCCATTCTGCTGGTGGTGTTCCCCATTCTCCCATTTGTCTCCTGCCATAGTCTGGAGTTCCTCCAGTTCTCCTCCATTTTGCGCTGCTGCTGGCTCGAGTCCTTCTATGTCCCCCTCGGTCCCAAACAGCCCCTGCATCTAATTTCAGCCCACAATGGGCTTTGGGTGCTTTGCAAAGCCACTACCTTCTCCCCCATTCCATGTTGGTGGGGGTGGGTAGCTCGCACATTTGGGAGGCACTCCCAGTGTTCTTTGCCATGACTTGCAGTGGAGGCGGCTGCCTCTTACGTGGTACCAGTCTCTGGGGGCAGTGGAGGGGCCAGACACCTAGAGTGGGCACAAGAGAAGCCACAAAATGTAAATAGGGAGCACTGAGAAGAGCCAACAAGGGGCTCGTGAATATTAATAAGGAGCTTTTTAATATTAATGTGAGAGCCTGCCTGCTGCCTTGGGACACTATATTTCGGTAGCAACAACATACTTACATTTACCAGCATTTAAGAGGGCACAATTATGGCTTCTGAACTATGGGGGCATGAAGTAAATAAACTAAATATCCTGACTGTACCAGAACTCAAATGTTGAAAATTGCAGGGCCTGCATGGGGCCTGTAAATACTAGCAGCCTATCAGAAAGCCAGGATTTCTTACAGAGACTCTTGGGACTTTGCCAGAGACTTATGGGACTATGTCAAGAGCTTGTGGGGGAAAAGCAAGGACTACATTTAGGTGCCCAAACAGGGAGCCTATCAGGCATCGAGGGAGCCGTATGAATATTCATTTTCAAGACAAACAGTGGGATTCAGTCAATCAGGAGTCTCAGAGAGCTCCCAAATCCCCAGAGACTTTTCTGGCTGAGTTCAGTTCATTGCGAGCACCTCCACAGGGAGGGGGAGCTCTGGCCCTCTGCTGAATTAGTAGATCAGGGAGGGGCTGTGGACATGGCCTAGCTAGACTTTAGCAAGGCATTTGACACAGTCCCACACAAAAGATTAATATACAAGTTAGCCAGCCTGGGAGTGGGTCCCAAGATGACAGCCTGGGTAAAGAATTGGCTGGAGAATAGGACACAGACAGTAATAGTAAATGGAGTCCACTCTGAAGAAAGGGGGGTTATTAGTGGGGTACCGCAGGGTTCAGTATTAGGACCAGTCTTCTTCAATGTCTTTATAAGTGACATTGCAGAGAGACTGGAAGGAAAAGTATGTCTCTTTGCAGATGACACAAAGATCTGCAACAGGTTGATACACAAGGTGGGGTGGAAAGGATGAGAAGGGACTTGGCAAGGTTGGAGGAATGGTTAAATGTATGGCAGCTTAGATTCAATGCTAAGAAGTGCAAAGTAATGCAGCTGGGAAACAAAAACTCAGGGGAAGAGTACACTACGGGGGGTGAGATGCTAACAACAACAAAAATGGAAAGGAACCTGGGGGTAGTCATGGCAGATGACCTAAAGGTGGGCAAGCAATGTGTGAGGGAAATAGAGAGGGCTGGGGGGATACTGGGATACATAGGGAGAGGCATCACCAGTAGAAAACAGGAAGTTGTTATCCCTCTGTACCGACAGCTGGTGAGACCCCATCTGCAGTACAGTGTGCAGTTCTGGAGACCCAATCTCCACAAGGACATAGACAGGATGGAGGCAGTCCAGAGGAGGGCAACTAAAATGCTGCAGGATCTGCACCAGAAGACATATGAAGAAAGACTTAAGGAGCTTAATACAGTATGTATACCCCCGAGGAAAGGAGGGAGAGGGGGGACTTGATAGAAACTTTCAAGTACCTCAAGGGAATCAACAAAGTCCAAGAGGGTAGCATCTTTCTGAAAAAGAGATGCGCAAGAACAAGGAGGCACAATCTGAAGATAGAAGGAGGACGGCTCAGAAGTAATGTGAGGAAGTAGGGTAGTGGATGCATGGAACGGCCTTCCTGAGGAGGTTGTGGAGTCAAAAACAGTGGGGGAATTCAAGAATGCATGGGACAGACATAAGGCAATGCTAGGGGTTGGGGGTAGGAGGACGTAGGCTGTTGGTTAACTAGGATCTGCAGCTTATCCATTAGGTAGGGAAATGGGCAGACTGGGTGGGCTAAGCGGTCCTTATCTGCCGTCAAATTATGTTTCTATGAAGAGAATGGGCCTAGTCAATTCAGCTGGAGCCACTCCACGGGGTGGGGGGCTCTGGTCTCTGCTGAGAGAAATGTGGCTGCAAGAAATTGGTGTCGTTGGCCTGTGGATTGCCAGTTTTTGTCCCCCAGGGCTAGCATTTGCCTTTCAACATTCAGGAAAAATGTGGGGAATCTTCAGCTGTAAGAGAGCTACATGACCATTCTGCCTCAGCAGTGACAGTGCTGATGAAGCCTGTAACTTCAGGAAATTAAAAGCTTTCTGAATCATTGAGTGAGTAAACTTCTATTGAAAGTGCAAGTTATTTGGAGACCTGCTTGGTGCTGAGAAGTCCAGAAATTCAAGAGGTCCTGGAACTGCTGCTTTTGCTGCCAGCTACCTTCTGCTCAGCCATGTGTGCGGCAGTGAGAGAGAGAGAGAAAACAGCAGCATGTACATCTGTGCTTTCTATTAGGGTTGTCAGAACTAGTTCTTCAAAGATTCGAACCCTCCTCAAACCCTGGTGTTCGATTTCTACCTTAGAACTTGAACACTAAAAGGTTCCCAAAAGGGTTTGAATCACCGCGAGACACGAGACGTTGTCTGTTTGCGCTTGCGTAAGTTGCGTACGTACGTACAGGTCAGGTGGGGGTTGAGTAAGCTGCGCGAGCCTCGGGATCTGTGGCAGATGTGCCACGAGGAGGAGCGCCATTTGCTGAGGATCGGAGCGGAGGCAGCAGCAGCCTAGCTAAACTGTACTACTAGCGTTAGCAGTTAGCGTACCGCTACTCTTGTCCAATACTGGCCACTAAAATTCCATCATCCATTTTCCTGTGAGACCGAAAACGAGAGAAAGGCTGAAAAAAGGCTCAAAATCGGGTGGGAGTGGGACTAGGGGGAGGTTCAGGACAGGTGGAGGGATTAATCAAGAATTGGGAAGGGACTGGGGAATAGGGAGGGATCGAGACCGAGATCAATCAATATCAGGAGGAGGACTCAGGAGGACTCGGAGAGAGAATAAAAAAAAATAAGAAGAAGTGAAGAACCTTTGTGAAATGTAATTATTTGAAACTGCAGCACTGCTCAGTCAGTGGTGCACACTGCACACTGGCAGCTGCCAGCAACAAGCATACCAAGGGGGCAAAAAGGCAAATAAACTCTGTACCCTTCCCAGTGTAGTGTGTGTGTCACAGAGAGAAGCCCAGTGTGTGCCCCCTTTGACTGCACTGTACCCTACCCAGTGTGTGTTACAGAGAAGCCCAGTGGCCAGTTGTGTGGTGGCATTAACCTCACATGACAGAAGCGTAAAAATAATTTCATTCCTGGGTTGCGAGGACTCGCCTCCGTGGTCAGCCCATCACCCTGGTGCTGTGTGCCCCTTGACTGCACTGTACCCTGCCCAGTGTGTGTGTTACAAAGAGAAGCCCAGTGGCTAGTTGTGTGGTGGCATTAACCTTACATGACAGAAACGTAGAAATATAATTCTCTTTCTCTGAGTTGTTGGTTATGTATGTGACTCCGTCTCCTGTGGTCAGTCCATCACCCTGCTGCTGTGTGCCCTTTGACTGCACTGTACCCTACCCAGTGTGTGTTACAGAGAGAAGCCCAGTGGCCAGTTGTGTGGTGGCATTAACCTTACATGACAGAAACATAGAAATATAATTCTCATTCCCTGGGTTGCGTATGTGACTCCATCTCCTGTGGTCAGCCCATCACCCTGCTGCTGTGTGCCCCTTGACTGCACTGTACCCTACCCAGAGTGTGTGTTACAGAGAGAAGCCCAGTGGCCAGTTGTGTGGTGGCATTAACCTTACATGACAGAAACGTAGAAATATAATTCTCATTCCCTGGGTTGCGTATGTGACTCCGTCTCCTGTGGTCAGCCCATCACCCTGCTGCTGTGCACCCCTTGATTGCTATGTGTATGCCTATGCCCAGCAGCCCAATCATTCTGAAAGCCTTGAACCTGGGATCCTTTAGTTGCAAACTGTCATATTCTTCGATTACTTTCAGTCCACGGTATCACAGTGTCACACAACCAAAATAAAATTTTGGAGTTGTAGCCAGCAATCACAGATCACATTGCTTTGTTACACAGGAATTGTTTGGGTGTGGGTGTGTTCACTGCAGTATACTGGTAGTACTGGTACTTACTGTCTGTTATGGCTGACACCAACATAGATGAAGCATCTAGTGCTGGTGTTGGAGCAGGTGTTGGTGGTAGTGGCAATCCTGGTGCTAGCAGAAATAACCAAAATGATTCACGTGATAAAAATTCAACAAACAGCAAAAGAGCAACAGTGAAGTGTGGTAAAGGGGACCTTAAGAAAACCTGTACAGCTGCTGAGGTCACAGGAGAGGCACCATAAGGTATGCCATTCATGCTGTTAAGATCCCTGTGACTAGCAGCACAATGCAAGTGACAGTGAGTCCCTCTCTGACTCAGACAGTAGCTCTTTGTCTCAGTCCGACACTGCTGTGTCTCGCGACAAATCATTACTTCCTCAACAAAGTGAAATGAGCAAGTCTGCTGACAATGAATCAGGTAGTGCACTTGCAAATACATCCAGCACTGTTGGCAATGAAAAGGACATATCCATTGAATCCACCACTTCTGTGTTGGCCAGCAATGAAAATCCATCGGAGTCTTCTGCCCACTCTTCTAGCACCAAGGATCATGTCCCAGGTTCTGTTAGGACAGGTGAAAAGACACAAACAGTCTTTAGCTATCTTTCTAGCACTCGAACAAAATCTGTCACATCTGGGGTGTGGAATTATTTCTCTGTCAGTAAAACTGATCCATGCAGAGCAATTTGTTCCCTGTGTAAACAGAGTGTAAGCCGTAGCAAAGTTGTGTCATGCCTTGGCACTACAGCTCTTAAACGCCATCTGAAAAAGCATTCGGTTTTGCTTGATCATCCAAAACCCATGTCCTCCATCTTCCAGACCGCACATGAGAAGGGTCAGGAATCTGAAATGGATACTGATTTGTCTGAACTTGATGCGGGCAGAACCACTGCCAGCCCTAGGATCACTGTTACCACCAATGCCAGCACCATTAGTACCAGTTGCACATCCAGTGATGGCACTGAATGTATAAGTCCTAGTCCATCATCTCTGCATCCATCTGCTCATCGAAGCACGGTGTATAATAAACCAGCAGGGACATGTTGCAAACAGCTAACACTGTCTCAGGCATTTGAAAGGAAGAATACCTTTACTAGAAATCATCCAAAGACCCTTCATCTTAATCACCGAATTGGTGAACTGTTAGCCGGAGCCCTTCTCCCATACTCTTTGGTAGATCACAAGGATTTTAGGGAGCTCATGACATTAGCAGAGCCTTGTTACAATGTTCCTCATTGAAGGTACTTTTCGTATGTTGAAATACCAAACATTTATCAGGCTTTAAAAGCAACAGTGATGCTTGCACTTAAAACTGTGGAGGGTGGGGTTATTCATGTCACAACAGAAATGTGGACCAGCACTCAAAACATAGATTACATGTCCCTTACCACTCATTGGGTCACGTTTTCTTGTGCTTCTTCAAAAACAAAGACACCCCAAAAGATGGCGCTGCTGCATATAAAGAAGTTTGGGCAAAGTCATACTGCTGCAAACATCTTGCAGGAACTAAATGACCTCCTTGACGAATGGGTTTATTCTCACGGTCTAAAATGTGGCTTCATAGTAAGTGACAATGGAGCCAGCATCTTAAAAGCAGTACAGGATGGAGGATTTCTGCATGCTTCTTGCTTTGCACATTGCTTACACTTAATTGTCACGGGATTTCTCAGCAACGAAACACAAGTGGATGGAATGATTGCTGTTTGCAAAAAAATTATGACTCACTTTTCACATTCAGCCATAGCTATATGGACATTGTCCGAACTGCAAAAAACACAAGCTGCCCCAGCAAAGCTGATTCATAATGTTTCCACTGTTGGAACTCACGCTTATATGCTGCAGCTCCTCTTGGAGCAAAAGCAAGCTGTACATGAGTACTGCTCCAGTTACATTATTGGAGATGGCATTATGCTGTCTGTGCTGTAGTGGAAATTAATGGAGACAGTGTGCTGTATCCTACCTCCTTTTGAGACAGCTACAAGGGACATGTCTTCTGAAGGCGCATCTGTGAGTCAGGTTATCCCGCTCATAATGCTCATTTCACATCATCTTAGTGTTCTAAATCTACAAATAGAAAAAGACAGAGCTGAAGCACAGACAACATGTCACCTGTATCATGGGAATCTCATAAAGAGAATGAGCGAGCGCTTCAAAACCAATGACAAATTAGTTGCAATGACGAAATCAAAACACTACATCCTTGCAACTCTCTTAGATCCCAGGTTCAAGGCTATACATCTTTCAAAAACAGATGATATAGAGCAGTACAAATGTATGTTGCTAGATGAGCTGCAGCACTCACAGGAGTCAAACACAGACACACACAGTACCCTCAGGTTGTCATCACCACAACATGCAGGTTCATCTTCACAAAGGATACAGAACTGGAGAAGTCACCAACATTAACAGTGAAGTTGTTCCACAACTGCCACTTCTTCAACCCTTAATAGCAAGCTAAATCTGTGGCAAACCTTTCCAAATTGCTGCCATACCAGCTTCTGCTGATTCCTCTTCTGAGCGGTCTCTGTCCATCATGGTAGACAGTTACCTGCAAGAACTGCCTATTCCTATTGATGCATGCCCTTTTGAATACTGGAGATCAAAAAAGTCAATTTGGACAGAGCTGTATGATGAAGCCTGTAAATATCTTGGTTGTCCTGCAACAAGTGTCTCTTCAGAAGCATGTTTAGTACAGCTGGCAATATTGTGACAGACACCAGAAATAGGTTGCTGCCAGAAAATGTACACACGTTAACTTTTATTAAAGTTAATAAGTCAAGATTTTCGTATCCCTACAAGAGTATACAAACTGAGCCTGAAGTGATTGATGTTGTGGATGTTGATGGTGATGACAACTCAGATGGTGGTGGCTGGTAAATACTGTGTGGGACCGAGTCTCTCTGCACCAAAAAGGAAACTTTTACAGACTGTGATGACTTGGTTGTCGTCTCTCTCCTTTCTCGATCTACTACCTTGGACTATATACCCCCCCAAACTTTCACCATTTTAGGGCAAACTGCTTTGTAGCTAGGGTCTAAACTAAATTCAACAAGTTTTATATACAGGGCAATTTTAACATCAGTGGGAACAGGCCCAAATTTGGCATAAAAGGGACACTGTCACGTCAATCCTTTCTGTATTATATTATTTATAGTTAAAGTGCAAACATATATTTTTGGATTTACCTTCTGTGACTTTGTGGTGCATCAGTATGGGCTGGGACAGGAGACGGTCTATTTTTCAATTTTAAAGAGGACAAAACAATGAGTTCTAATTGGTAGCTGTTTATTATTTTTTCAATTACAGAAATGTTAGCCATAAACGAAAAATGGATGCTAGTACATGGGTGAGGGTTGTGGGTTGGTTTCAACATGGTGTAAGGGTGGCATGGGTGCTACTGCACAGATGAGGGTGGTGGAAGAAAAGTGGAATGGGCGATGGGGTGAAAGGTGGGTGTTTTAGTTCTTTCATTTACAGATTCGTGATCAGCTGGGGATGATGAGGAAAAAAATGATGACAGACCGGACCTACTGTACACATAATATATATTCTTATTAAATACATTGCAAACTGCTGCCACCTATCACAATTGTCCTGTCCCCTTTAAAAAAAGAATAAAGGAATCAGAAATAAAAGAAAATCTGCATCAGCAGTTTTCACAGAATGTGACGTATCATAAAGTGTTTTGCTTTACAAGTAGTGATAATTTGATACATAATGGGGTTGACAGATGCTGTCCCTTAAAACATCACATGCCAACTGCTGCAGCTACATTAAATGTTCCTTAGTATGTGGTGAGGAAACCACTTTTTTTATTTATGTGACTGAAATACAGATTTTATTGAAGTATCAGCTGCAAAAATGCATCATCTTAGAAAGTTGTATGTATTATTTCAATTTGCCAACAAAAATGTTGGTATATGTATGCATTACCTTAGAAAATTGCATGCATTTTTTGCCAGCAACAATAACTGGCATATTTTTTTTATTCAAATGTCTTGACTGACTATGTTATGACATAATATGTTTTGCAACAGTTCCACATACTGCTGCTGTAGTACTTGGCTTGACTTTGTTATAAAAGCTTTCTTTTAAACATAGCAACTTTTGATTTACTCATTTAAAACAGCAAGCAGCAAATAGCTGAAATTAGGTAATATCAGTTATTTTTTCTAATATTTCATGAGGATGAGTATATATAACTGAGTACATAAATGGCTAATGTGCCTCTTTCTTTCACTAAGGAACTATGATGCAGCTGCAGCAGGAAAACTTTTAACATATGGGTGGGCCTGTTACGTATTAAATTGCTGGCTTTAGCAAACAGAAGAAACCATAGATAAACCTAGTTGTATTCCTATCAATGTCACACATGATCATTTCTCTCCCCCTTATATTGAACAGTTTTTCCTTTACATGTATTTTATTACTATCTTCATTACTGGCAGCACAATAAAAAAATAGGGTTCGAGTTCTAAAAAGTTCTAAAAAAGATTAGAACCCTAGAACTTTTTCAAAAGTTCTAGACTAGAACTAGAACCCAGAACTTCAGAGGGTTCTGACAACCCTACTTTCTATGCCCTTTCCAGCAGCAGCTGGCTGCACCTGCATTCTTTAGTCCCTGCTCCAGATTCTGGCAGAGGGGAACAGGAATACAAGGATTGCCACTCTTCTGTGGCACCTTAATGCACCACATGGAACTGCCACCAGATCCCAAACTGCAGCACATGTACAGGGGCTCCTGCCCAGTGCTCTGAGCTCCACCAACCTTACCAGCACATTCAGCTTACAAACCCACCATACTGCATTAACCAATGACCAACCAGACCACAGCCCAGAAGGACCTTAAAAAAAAAAAAAAAACTGGGGCCGGCACCCTTTATGTGGGGAAATGACTGACTAAATAAAGACTTTGGGGCACAAGGCTTCTCTACAAACATGGTTGTGGCTATTTTGATGACCCCTTGACCATCCAATCGGAAGGCTAGAAAGCCCCTGCAACAACAGCAAGAGATTGTGAGGGATGATGCAATAAGGACCCTCCCCACTATACTGGCAAGCTTCTGGAGTCAGTCAGAAGCCATGTCATTGCAGAAGGACTGATGGACATCCCTGTCTCTCCAGTAGGACACTGAGTTGAAGGGGAGAAGTTTCTGGACTCTCAAGGGGCTTGTGGCAGTTGGAGAGAGACTCAGAGGTGAGCAGACCTGCTGCTGCTTGTGAGAGCTGGATGCCTAGCTATGGCCGGACCTTGGGAATCCTAGCCTGGGCTCAGCCTTCCAAATACTGTGAGTCTTCTCCTGGGCTTATATCTGTGTGACTGTGCCAGAAGGGCACCTGCAGAATGAAGCTGCCGTGAGGGAATCTGAGAGCTCCAAATTCCTTGAAAGCTGTTGAGCTGAGGAATCAGTGACAGAGACCTGCACCTTCATCGAACTGCTGTAGAACCAGCTAGGGGGTCTGCTAGCTCTTACCAAGTGGGATGAACCAGGAAGAAGTAAGTTACAAGTGTGTGCCCTGAGTATGTGAGTACTCTTGATCCAAAGGGAAAATGGATTATGGGGGTTGTGTTTGGGGTCTGGGCTCCTTGGTAACCGTGAAGTCACTGCATCATGTTCCTGTGTGCTGTGAATATTGAGCTGGAAGGCATGTGGTGCTCCCAAATGTCTGAGGGAGTCTGAAGTGCTTCATATTCAGGTCACTAGGGCCTACTGCTGAATACTGCCTTATTTGCTGCTGTGTGCTGGTTCCTGCCTTCACTGCTGCCTGGGTTCTTTGTTGGGATTATAAAGTTATTTTTGTTTCTGAACAGGTCTTTAAATTGTGCTAGCACATTAAGGCCTGTTGGGGGTTTAAACTACAAGCTTGCCAAATTTCAAGTGCACCACTGAAAGAACCTGGACAGTATTGTTACCAGGCCTGCAATGGGACTTTAGTGTAATCCCAGGGTACCCAGAGTCCCTGGTTCTTGTGTCATACTTGAAATCATAGTTTTAGTACTGGTACCAGCTGAAGCTGAAGATTTTACTGCACCCTGTGTAGGGTAATTCATCCTTGTGTGACCCTTAATTGAGTGGGTACTCCATAGACCATGTAATATCTGCGAGGGTGGTATTGATCCACAGTACAGTGGGTCAGAGAGGGTATTGCTACAAGGTGGTAGTGCTTGAGGTGAATTGCAACTGCCTAACTCTCTTTTCCTCCAGTTTCCAGGTCTGTGTTCCTAAGTAAAAGTAAAAGCACTGTTAATTTGTTGAATTGTACTTCTGTGTGTATGCCCACTTTGTGTAACCTCATTGAAGTGTTTATTGGTGAAGGTAAAAACGGTTTTATTGGTCCCCAGGTGGGGTTCAGTCCTCTGTAGCAAGGTGGAAAGGTTCTGCATCCCAGGGGGTGGTGCTACACACATCTGGTCCACTTATTCCCTCTCTGGGTGGAGGCACCAAGCTATTTTTTATTTGTTTTGGAACAAACCCCCTAATGCAGGAGAATGAACAAACCAAACCCCCTGAACCAGGTGGGCCATGTGCTGCCACCAAACAAGGGTGTGAATCTGTTCACAGTGACCCAAGGGTCACAAAAATGGTTAGAAAATCAAAGGCAGAAATAGAACTGAAAATAGCAGAAGGGGTAAAAGTGGGAGAGAAAGAGTTCTTTAGGCACATCAGGGAAAAAAGGAACACAAGGGTAATTGTTAGGCTGCAAAAAGATGAGACACTAGAGGAGGATGATGACCCAGAAAGCTGACATAGTGAACAATTACTTTGTTCTGTGTTTATGGTGGTGGTGGGGGGGGCGAGGGGGTACTGCCAGAAATTAGTGTGCAGGCATCAATACGAGGAGTGAGAAGATTGTAATTAATAAGGGGATATGTGATGGGCAGCTATGTGATAGCTGAAATATCAGCATGAGTGGCAAGTGAGCTTGGGGTTATCATGAGTGGCTCGAGTGATTCAATCCCAAGCTCACTTGCCAAGAGTGCTGATATCTCAGCTATCACATAGCTGCCCAGCATGCATCCGTTTTATATAATGGGGGTTACTTGAGGTTTTTTTTTTCTGGAAGTTGTGATCTATTGTCCTTTTACCTGTGTTCATTGGTGGTGTTTTTCTCATGAGTGCTAGTCCATGGTAGTTTTCAAAGGATTGTAGTTGTAGTTTCTCATTGGTTCATTTGCTTTCATGTGATTGGTTAGTTGGTGTGGTTGGTTACGATTAGTTGGGTTTTGTAAGTGGGCGGGTTTTATTCTTCTGGGTATTTGTGTGTATGGAGAATGAACTTGGCAGGGCGGTGAAAAGTAGTTTGGCAAGTTTTCTTAGGGGACGTGCTCACAGTAGTGATAACGGGAGTGACAGATACTGTTGTAATAACTTCTTCCGTTTTTACTTCTGTACACGTCACTGGCAGATTTTTTTGCTGTGATGGAGATACAGGTTTTTAACACATCGCTTATCAGTTAACCCCTATTATATAAGACAGGTTACAGACTATAGAGTGCTGAAGGGACTCAAGGCCTTTAAGGTGCCAGAGCACCGCGCTCCAACAGATAGAATCTAAAGGTTGTGAATGAGCTAAGGCAGACACTTGCAGAAGTTCTGATGGATCTGTTTAGGTGCTTCTCAGAAATGGTGGAGGTTCCAGTAGACTGGTGGACAGTGAATGTGATATTACTCCACAATAGAGATGACAATGTGATCTGGGAAGTTATGGGGTGGTTAGTCTTACAGTACCTCAGTTGCAGGTACAGTAAGCTATTGGAGACTATAGTTATAATAAATTACAGAATACCTGGAGGCAAACAGGTTACAAGACAAGAATCAGCATGGGTTTGCTATATAAATGTCATGCTAGACCAACCTGATTGTATTCCTTGACTGGGTCACTAGGATGGCGGGTAGTAGCCAGGTAGATGTGCTATATCTTGACTTCAGCAAAGGCTTTAAATTCTATACCACACAGGAGGCTCTTGGGGGGGAAAAAAAGGAGGATGTGGGAGAGAAGCTAGCAAGGTGAATGGAAACTGGCTGGGGGAAGAAAGAGAGGGTGGTAGTGAATGGTAGTGATGATTACAGACCCCCCCCTCCACTGTCAATAAGACACCAAGGTTGGGGTCTGGCTCCCATGCTCCTGTACCTACTATGGACAGTTTGCAGCCTATGTGGACAGGTACAACCCCATCTACAAAGGTAATCCCGAGCACTTTACAGGGTGCTTTCAACTCACAGGTTGAGCAGGTAACAGTATAAAAATGATTTTGCCGATTGTCACCATCACTGCTACTGAAGATAATGACTGTTCTGCTGATGGGGTCTAACTCGTTGGCAGGTTCCAGAAGCATTCCTGTTGTTCCTCCTAAGCCACTGCCATTGTCAACAATACCGTCTGTACCCCGTCATCATTCCAGATGAGGAGAAGGGATATAATCCTGACCTCCTTAATATGGATGGGGATTTGGAGGATGAGGAAAGAGAGCGTGATCCCTATGGGGGTGGTTTACCTACTTGTTCCACTCTGTCTTCTTGCAAGGAGAATTCTGTGGTATATACACCCAAGCTTCCTCCAGAGGATGCCTCTTTTCAGGCATTTTTTGAAGCATAGGCTAAGTGCAATGGGCTTTGCTGCTGAGGAGGAAGAGGACTCTAGTAAGGGAAACTTGCTGGAGTTTCTGAAGGTCTCTACTACTTCATCCATTGTCATACCTCCTGTATATACCTCCTATGTTTCTATTTTCACAGAGCGGGTGGTGGACACATGGAACAGCCTTCTTGAGGAGGTTGTGGGTTCTAAAACTGTGGGAGAATTCAAGAATACATGTGACAGAAAACATAAGGCAATTCTTATGGGGGGGGGGGTAAGAAGAAATACGCTGTTGGTAACTAGGATCTGCAGCTTATCTTGTAGGTAGGGAAATGGGCAGACTAGGTGGGCCAAGAGATCCTTATCTGCTGTCAAAGTCTATGTTTCTATATTCTGCCTCAAAGGATGCTACCTTCACTGCCTAGCACAGGCCTAATACCTTGCCTATAATGCCCAGAAAGGATGATAATCAATACCCTGCTGTCTGCTAAGTCTTATTATGCCTCGCAGACTGACACATAGTCTATGGTTATCATGACTGCTCATGATCGTTCTAGGGCTCCTGAGACGTATGAGTTCTCTGCCTCCTAATAAAGAATCTAGGAGGCCGGATGTTGTGGGTGAAAGGACTTATGCATCACTTCCCTGGGTCTCAGAATAGCTAGTTACCAGGCCTACATGATTAAATGTCAGCATAGCCTATGGAAGTCTGCCATGACCACTATCTGGTCTTTGCCTGATAGTCCTGAAAAAAGCTGATTTGCTTAAAGTCACTTCAGCTGGTATCTAGACTGTTAAGCAACTGTTATATTCTGCACGTGATGCCTCTATTCCATCAGCCAGTGCTCCTTCATTTGGGATTTGCCTCCAGAGATCCCCATGAGTACATGTAGCTAATTTTGCACCTGACAGGCAGCAGTCTGTTCTAAATGTGCATTTGAGATGATCCAGACTGTCTGGAGGTGATGCTAAAAATGCTCTGGGTGAGCATCAAACCTCAAGGATGACTTTTAGGTACCTTAAATTGCTAACCCTTCAGCCCATCAGGGGGTGTGGATGGGATTCTTTTCATAGGCCTACTGCACCTGGTGGCCATGCCTCCCATCAGCAGCTCTATGCTAGGAATTGAGGTCCCCTTCCAGGTCCCTTCCCATTACTGCTCATACTAAGGCCTTCAAACGCATTGGTCCCCAGCAGCCCCACTGCTCCTGCTATCTTCTGACTCTACACCTCCTCCCTCTCTACTTTTGCTCATGGGGTATTGGGGGGTAGAATCTCCCTTCATCTACCAAAACAGAGGGAGATAATCATGGATGACTGGGTCCTGGAAATCGTGGAAAAGGGGCATGCTGTGGAGCTATCTACCCCTCTAGTGCATTCACTGCCTCCTTGTCATTATCCTCCTGGCCACTTGCCCCTTCCGCTAATAGAGGTTTAGATGCTTATACAAAAGCATGTTATTGAACCTGTTCCCCCTCAAGAAAGAAACAAAGGGTTCTACTACTGATACTTCCTGGTTCCCAAATGGACAGGAGATCTGCATCATGCATTGGACATCAGAGACTTGATTATGATCATCGAATACAAAAAGTTTAAAATGATATCTCTTTAGGCTGTCATCCCCATGTTGCAACAGGGGTCTTGACTCTGTGCCCTGGATGTGAAGGATGCATGCATACCTTCATTTAAAAATTCCCAAATGCCACAGGCAGTACCTCATCTTTGTGAGGGAGGGTGGCCATTATCAGTTCCAAGTCTTGCCCTTTGGCATACACTGAGCACCACGGGTATTTGCCAAATGCTTAGTGTTTGTGCCAATGGGTCCTTTGGAGGGAAGGACTTTGTGTCTTCCCTTATCTAGGCATCTGGCTACTCAAGGCCCCATTGAGGGAAGTGATTATGTACACACTGTCCAGAACGAGACAGTTTTTCAGTGAACTAGAGGTCACTGTGAACATTCTGAATCCTGCAGGTCCCTGCAGATCCAGACAGTGAATATCACAGCGTCCGGTTGGGGTGCCCATCTGATCTCTGGTCTTTTCAGACTCAGGGCTCATCGATCAGCATAGAATCAAATGTCCATATCTATAGTCTAAAGATGAGTGCTGCTCAACTTGGCTTACAGATATTTCAAGCCCATCTCAGCCCCAGTCCCTTACTGATTCAGAAAGACAATGCCAGTGTCATGCACAACATAAATGAACAAGGGGGCACTCACTCTTATCCACTGTGTGGGTAAGAGATGAGAGTGTTGTAATGGGCCAGATCTTATGGTTTTAGTTCTTGGCCATGTTTCTTCCAGGTGTCCAAAACATCTTGGCAGACAGGCTGAGCAGGTCTCAGTCCCTGGTGTATGAATGGGCACTGCTGATCTTCATAGTACATGACCTTTTTGCAACCTGGTGTTGGGCAGAATTGGACTTTTTTTGCATCCCCACACAATACAGCACTGCTGTATTTTTGCTCACTTGCTCCAGAGCCTGGAGTCTTTTGAAGAGATGCATTGTCCCACTCCTGGAAAAAGAGGTTCCTTTATGCCTTTCCTCTGATCCCTATCATACTGAGGGTTCTCAAACTGCTGGCAGAACATGCCACCATAATACTGGTGACTCCCTTCGGGCCTCGCCAGATTTGGTTTTCATTTCTACAGTATCTAGTAGTGGAGCCTCCTGTTCAGCTCTCTATGTGTCAGGGTCTGCTGTTGCAGTATAACAGGTACTGTACTTCATCCGTCTGGTCCTGTGATGCCTGCATCTACATGCCTGGCTTCTGAAGATGTAGCCATTGCCCATTTTAAGGTTTCACCCCATGTGGCTGATGTCTTACTTGTGGCTAAAAAACTTCTGCAAGATACCCCTATTCTTTAAAGTAGAAGTGCTTCACAGTGTGGTGTGCTTCCCATTCAGTGAACTATTAACATATTCTGTGTATACTGTACTGGACTACCTTCTGTCCCTCTCTTGATGGGTGCATGGTGGCACAACTAGAAGTGTCCTGTACATTTCTTAAGGGTATACTGCATATGCAGCCCTAGATTTATGAACCAGTTATGCCTTGGGACCTTAATTTCATCCTTGCAAAATTGATTCTGGCTCCATTTGAGCCTGCTGTGAACTTTGAGGTGCATCTCCTTTCCTGGAAAGCATGGTCTCTGGTCACAATGTATTCTGCTTTCAGAATGTTTGAGCCTCAGGCTTTCATGCATGAATCTTCATATTGGATTTTCTACAGGGACAGTGTCCTTATGGACCAATCCTCATTTCTTGGCTAAGGTGGTCTCTGATTTCACACTGAATTAGATCAAACGTCATTCTGTGTATTATCCTGAGCATGCTAAAAAGGTGAGGCACTACTCCATGCAATTGAAAATATAGAACACTACGTTTCTACCATGATTGCACTAAGGACTGCAGAAAGTCCTTTAAGCTTTTTTGTTTCATATGCCCTTGGTAAAGAGGGTGCCCCCTGTGGCTAAACAGTGCCTGTCCTAATGACTTGCCAACTGTATTACATTTTGTTATGAGATGTACAGTAAGGAACTGCCTGGTGCCTCTCTACCCATGATATGGTCACTTCTATTGCATGTTTTCAGAATGTTTCTTCAGCTAAAATGTGCACTGCTGCCACATGGAGAACTGTGCATACTTTCATTCAGCATTATAGTTTGGACATCATCTCTTGCAGATGTGTTGGTTTTGGCCTTGCAGTACTGCAAGGTCATCTACTGTCATGATGTCACATCAAACTTTGCTATCCTCCCTGGATGTAGTGATTGGGAATTATTCCAAAGGTGTAGCCCAATGGAGAAGATATCCTCATTGAAAACAGAACAGTTATTTATATTAACAGTAGATCTTCAAGAGAATCTCCTTCATTCAGTCACAGTTCACTCGCTTTCCTTCCCACTTTCTGAGGTATTAGCTGTCAGGATTATTCACTGCCTTGTTGGAGGTTTCTGTAAGTGCCTTATGTGTATAGTATAACCCAGATTTTACAAACTCTGATTTTCTGGATCTCCAGCTTATCTGAACATGGTTAATGTCCCTCACAGGTTTCACGGTGTTTTCACTGTAATTCCTTGTGAAACTGATTGGTAATTTCAGAGCAACCTACTAGATAACTGTGCTAATTGCTACTCATAAAAAAATCAGTTAGGCAGTTGATCCTTAATAAAGACCTACTCCTGCCAGCCAGAGTTTGTGGGAGACCATGGCAAAATGAAAGTGCACAGCTATCGATATCTCGTAGAAGCTGCAGATACTTGATTGTCTAGAGAGAGGGGTTAAAGCTGTGGATGTCACCCATAAATTTGACATCCGTAACTCAAGAGTATATGACATTTAAAAAAAGCTAATGAAAAAAATAAGGGACTTTGCATCAGCTCTTGACTTCAGTGACACACCAAACAAAAGAAAAACAATGAAGGGCTGTCAGGATGACCAACTAGACAGAGCCCTGTATCTTTGGTTCATCCAGAACCGTGTCCATGAAACACCAATCTTTGGACCTATCTTAAAGGAAAAACCCTGCACTTCCACCACAGTCTGAATGTGGAGGATGATGGGTTTACAATTAGGGCTGGTTGAATGGTTTCAAACAGTGGCACAAGATAAGGCAGCTGTAAATTGCTGGTGAGCTGCTATCATCAGCCATCGAAACAATAACCTCATTCTGCACTAAGATAACTGAAATCATGCCACAGGAGGGTCTGTCAGCCTCTCAAATCTATAACTCTAATGAAACTGGCATTTTTTGGAAGGTTTTACCTGAGAAGACATTAGCTGCCAGCACTGAGAAGTGTGCTTTGGGCTTTAAGAAAATCAAAGAGCGCTTGACTGTTTTGGAGTGCAGCAATGCCACCAGCAGCCAAAAACTCAAATTGCTGGTCATTGGCAAATCATTTAATCCTCAATGCTTTAAACACATCAGTCTGTAGCAACTGCCAGTAACGTACATGGCACAGAGCAGTGCATGGATGTCTTCCACAATTTTTAAAAATGGGTTCTTTCAGGAATTTGTGCCAGAAGTTTGAGCATGCCTTTGGTCTCTTGAGCTGCAACCATGAGCAATTTTACTGCTCGATAATGCTGGTGCCCACCTAGACTATGATGTTCTGAAAATGAGAGATTCTGCAATACAGTGTCTCTTTCTACACACCAACACAACTGCAAAACTGCAACCTATGGACCAGGGCATACTAGCCACTCTAAAGCGCATTTACCAAAGCAAGTTACTGTCAACTGTGCAGCTGAGAACAATGAATTTCCCCTGCAAGATTTAATTAAAAAACTTACTGTGAAAGATGCCTGCTACATCTTCGCTGAGGCATGGTCTGAAGTGCACCAGGACATCATAGTATGATGCTAGGAAAAATCTGCGGTTTGGACTGCCCCAGCCACAAACAGTGACCCACCCATCCCATAGCAGGAAGAGATCAGCCAGGTTGTCCATGAACTTGCTGCTCACCTGGACATTCTTCAGATGACACTGGAGGATTGGATGGCATGTGATAAGGACAAGGTTTATAGAGACCTCATGGATGACGACATAGTCACCATTATGAGGAACAAGATGACAATGCAGGATGAGTTGACCCCCAACCTCAAAGACGATGATAGTGAGAAGGTCAGGCTACCAACTTCTGCCAAAGCCATAGATGCATTCCAATCATGCCTTTCCTGGCTTGAATGCCAACCCGACAATGACTATTTATATATGCTGCTACTGCAGCAATTCAGACTAAAAGTAGTAAAGAAAAAGAATGAAAACAAAAAGCAGCTAAGTATAAAAGAGTTTTTAAAGCAATAGTGGTTTGATATTAAGCTACAATAACTAGAATGAGGTGCATTCATGAAGTTTTATGTTTCATTATGTTTGTTTATGAATAAAGTACCTAAGAACTGACTTCACAGCTGATATGCATTGATTTCAATGGGACGTGAGATTTTACAAACCTTCGATTATCTGAATGTTTTTGATGTCCCCTAGTGTGTTCATGATACTGGGAGCTTACTGCATTAAATTTTCCAGTCCCATGCCTCTGTTTGTGTGACTGGTCTTGGTTTGGTCTTCTAGTTTCTGCTGGAAGGATATCGTCTGAGGTTGTCTCCAGCAGGGAACTGAGGAGTGATGGGCCTTCTACACTTTATATGTGGTGAGGTGGCATGTCGTCATGGGCATCTCCCAGCTATCAAAAGATTCCAAGTGCTCCTGACGTTGGCATTTTACAGTTCCAAAGATGTGGCCCAATGGAGGAGAGTCTCTCGAAGATCTAAAGTGCTGGCAGTATTAGAACTGTGCTCCAATACTGTAAAAGGCTGCATTTTAGCAGGAATTTTAGGGGACTATGTACAAACTTACGATAACTGCCAGCAGAAAAAGGCCATTTGGTCTACTGAGTCTGCTCGATTATGCAGCTAGCAACCCTATTCTGCAGCTGCCCCTCCATCCCTGCACCCCCCCTCCCTTGACTCTCCTTTTTGCCCTGTCCCAGCACTTTTTGAAGCATCCCACTGTTTTACAGGCCAGTGCCTCTGCTGGTAGCACGTTCCACTCTGCCACCACCCTTTCTGTAAAAAAGTGCCTTCTCAATTCCTTCCTAAACCTTCCACCCTCTAATCTCATATTATGACCTCGAGTATCCCTCCTCACCCTCCCCTTGAATAGTCCCTCCGTGCCTGTCCTATTTATTCCTCTCTTGTACTTGAAAGTCTCGATCATATCCCTCTGTACCTCCTCTTCTCCAGTGAGTAGAAGTACAACTCTCTTAGTCTACTTTCATATGGTAACTCCCCCAGACCCTGAATCATCTTTGTTGCTCTGCATTGCACCCCTTCCAGTAATCTAATGTCCCTCTTTAGGTACGGGCACCAGTACTGCATGCAGTACTCCAGCAGGGGTCTGACTAGCGATCTATACAATGGCAGAATCACTTCCCCCCTCCTTGAGGTTATACCTCCTTGCGATACAGCTAAACATTTAGTTGGCCATTGCCGCTGCCTTCCTACACTGTGTAGAGTTGTTCATTGCTCCTGTACTGAGCACCCCAGATCCTTCTCCTCCTCAGTCTCAGCTAGTTGTACTCCTGCCAGATGGTAGTTTCTCCTTGAATTCTTAGCCCCAAAATGTAGTACCTTCCATTTCTTGGTATTGAATCCCAGTTGTCAGGTGTCTGACCATCTCTCCAGCCTTGTCAGATCTTCCTGTAAACCCTGCCACCCCTTAGGTCATCCACCACTGTTCCCATCTTTGTGTCATCTGTAGACTGATCTTGCTCTTGATGCCCACCGAAATGTCTATAATAAATATCCCATTTATCACTGGCTCCAGCAACGACCCCTGTGGAACCCTGCTTGCCACTGCCCTTGGGGATGAGAGTTCCTCTCCCACCACACTCTGCTGCCTTCCATGCAGCTAGTTCTTCACCCATCCCACCAATTTTGTCCCCACACCTGTGCCCTTTAGCTTATTTCCAAGTCTCTCATGCAGCACTGAATCGAATGCCTTACTGAAGTCCAGGTTCAGAACATCCACCACATGACCCTTGTCCATTTGCCTATTCACACAGTCACAGTATTCTACTAGGTTGGTCTGGCAGGATCTGCCCTTGACAGAGCCATGCTGTCTACTGTCCTGTAACCCATTGACCTCCAGCAGGGTCACCATCCTCTCCTTCAGGATTGTCTCTATTAGTTTTCCCATGATGGACATGAGGCTCACTGGTCTATAGTTCCCCGGTTCATCCTTGGGGCTGCTCTTATGGAGGGGAACCACGTGAACCATCCTCAAATCTTGAGGTACACACCCTGAATCCAGTGAGGCATTTAATAGGTCTGCCAAAGGGCATGCTAGGACCTCCACAAGCTCTTTCAGTACCCTGGGGTATACGCCATCCAGCCCTGCTGCCTTGTCCACCCTCAATACCCTTAACCCTTCTAGCACCCTACCTTCTGTGATTTCCCTGTCTGTCATCCTCTCCCCCCTGTGTTCCTATCTCCCCCCACGTTGGATATTCTCCCCCTTCTCCTTCGTAAAAACCAAGCAGATGTAGTTGTTAAGTGCTTCTGCCTTTTCATCCCCCTTTTCTATCCATCCCTCCTCCCTCTTAATCCTTACTATCTAGTCCTTACAACTCTTTTTCTCCCTGATGTACCTGAAGAAGTCTTTCTCCCCCTCTTTAATGCCCTGCGCCTGCCTGAGTTCCCTGGATGCTATGGCTGTCCTTATCTTCCTGGTCACTTCCTTCACTTCCTTCAAGTACTCCTCCCTGCCCTCCACCCTTTCAGTTTTCTTGAATCTCTTACAGGCATCTCTTTTCTTCCTAACCATGTCTATGACTCCCTTGCTTATCCAGCTAGGTTTCTTCACCCTAGCCTTTTTACTCTATGCCTTGCTGCAGGATTTAGTTGTCTCTACTGTCCTTAGCTTTATGAGCTCCTACCTCTGATTTATCTCCATATTAGGCTGAATTCTGGCCAGGAACTCTTGTACCACTTCAGCCATCCTTTTGAAGTCAGCCTTTGTAAAGTCCAGCACCTTTGTGCCAGATGTACCACTCTCCTTTCCCATCTGCAACTGGAACCATACTGTTCTGTGGTTGTTCCTCACCAGTGGTTCTTCCACCTGCAGATCCTTCACCCACTCCCCCTTAGTCGGCATGAGGTCAGAGGCGTTCCTTGACCTAGTTGGTTCACTGACCATCTGCAGCAAGAAGTTATCCTGGAAGGTATCCAGCATTACCTGTTCCCTTCTACACTTGGTGGCCGGTGTACCCCAATCCACTGCCAGCAGGTTGAAGTCTCCTACTATGACCACCCCCTTACTGCAATTCCTCCGGATCTTTCCCACCAGTACCTTATCTAATCTGTTCTGATTGGGAGGGTGACCTGTACACCATTCCCTACCTTAGTGTCCTATTTTTGAGATCCAGGTTTTGCATCCATAGTGACTATGTATTTTCCATCTTCCCCCTCCTCCCTTACACACTTTAGTCCCTCTCTCATGTAGAGTGCCAACCCTTCCCCTTAACTGTATCCTTGCAGAATAATTTGTACCCTGGAACCACCAGGTCCCAGTCATGGTATTGGGTGGCCCATGTCTCGGTGATGGCCGCCATGTCCACCCCACCCTCCGTAATGAGAGCCTGTAGTTCCGCTATTTTATTCCCCAGGCTTCTAGCATTTAATGAGACCATCCTGAATCCCCTTCCTTTCTCCTCTCCCTCTTCCTCCTCTCCCTTTACGGCACCCCCTGTAGTACTTGCCCCTAGTCTTATTTCACTATTATGGGGGGTTAGCCCATATGGTTTCCCATCCCAAAGCCTATGAGTACCTCTAAACCTCATGCTACCCCTCTCTCCTAGTTTAAGTTCTCCTCAATGTACTCATCAGTCCTTTGCTTCAGTACTTTCTTTCCCTCCTTGTTTAAGTGCTGTCTGTCTTTAGTGTACAGACTGCTTTCTTCCCTGATCACACCCCACCGTCTTACCAGCCCATACCCTTTTTCCTGACACCAGGTTCCCAGCCATTCATTAAATTCCTAAATTCTCAGTTTTCTTGCTGTACTTGCCCTGGAAACTGGAAGTACCTCAGAGAAAGTAACTGCTCTTCCTACCCCCTCACAAACTGGTCCTAGTTCTTCAAACCTTCTCTTCACTTCATCTACCGTCCCATCAGCCAGGTCATTCATCCCCAAGTGCAGAATTAGGTGATGTTTTTCCCTGCCCCTTCTGGCATACTTTAGAATAGATATCCCAACCCTTCCACTGTCATTCCTGGCATGGCCTCCACCCAAACCTGACTGTGCCTCTCTCCCTTGCTGCCCCACCTAACTCCTCTTAATATCGCGTCCCCGGACACTAAGATTCCACCCCTTTCTCCCTCATCTTTCTTCCCTTCCTCCCACCTCCTCCCTCTCTTTTCACCTTCATCCTCCTGCACCTTGTTCTCTCCTTCTGCCCCTGTTTTGCTTCCCTCATCAGTACTTCCCTCTTTGCCCATTCTATCCTGACACTTTTTAGTTACTCCTCTATACTCACCCCCTCTCACTCTCATTTTTCTCTTCATTACTTCAGAATGTTCTTCCACAGTTCCTTCTCCCTCATCTGTCATCTCTGTCAAGAGCTAGTACCTGTTTGAGCCTGTTATGTAACTATGCTCATTTACGCTGGCATTCATGCCCTTTGTGTCCCTCTGTCCTGTACTGGTGCCACCCCCTTGGTACCCATTGTAGCCTGCTGTCCTCACCTCCTGTCCCTACCTTCATCCTGTCTCCTGTTCTTTACCCAGCTACATTCTGAGCTTCTCATTTCCACTTCTCCATTTGGTCAAGACCTTGCTCACTTTAGCCAAGACATTTCCGCCTCTAACCTCGATAGCTCATTCTCCAGCCTCCCCAGCCTTTGGCAAACCAGACACTCCCCCAGCCTCCACAGGGTACCCATGAATATGACTGTTCCACAGTTATTACACCCCATGATCCTTTCTCCTCTGTATCTCCTACACCCCTCCCTCCACCTAGCCTCTCACCCCTTATGCTGCTCCTTACCATCCCCCTGGTGTGCCATTCTACTCTGTCCCTTCCACCAACTTCCACAATCCTTTCCCCTGATCTATTCCCTCCTCTCACCCCTGTGCCCCCCTTGCTCCCTGCTCCCATGTATGTACAGATACAATGTATCACAGAATGTAGATTTATGTCAGGGTGTGGTGTGTAGTTGTGTTGTGTACTGAAATAAGATTGCTAACAGTGTGTGTATGCACTCAGCTGGAACCGTATGATGTCACAGGCTAACAGTATAAAGGAAATGATACACTAGGGGTGGAAGGGAGGTGGCCCCCCGACCACCAGACACAATCAACAACTTCACCAGCAAAACCCCCCAGAGACACTCAGCTGCAACCGCAAAATCTCCCAAACAGGTACCTTTTTAAATTAAGCCAGAAAGCACCCTGATACCAATCATAGTCAACAATAAGCTGCAACAGAAACAATAACAGTGGTAAAATCAGTGAAAATCAACAGTTACTTCCCTGAAATGAGACTGATTCCTTCCCCTTACAGCCCTTTATGAGAATCCAAAAGGGAACCAGCTAACCGCTCTGACTCAGCCCCACCTCCAGTTAGCAGTAGCTCTGAAGAGGCCCCAGGCCAGACAATTAGCACCCCTCTCCCAAGCTACAGGGATAGACAAAACACATTTCCTGCACTATAAAGTTACTGGCTTACAAAAAGCATAAGATAAGTAGAACCATAGCCCAGGTGAGATAAGGAGTGTAAAATAATTAAAACTAGCAATGAGCAGGTTCTGAACTGAAATGAATCTAATTACTCATGAAATGCACTGAAATAATTCTTATTCCTCCCTCCTGACCACCAGAGACAATCAACTTCACCAGCAAAACCCCCCCAGAGACACTCAGCTGCACCAGCAAAATCCCCCAAACAGGTACCTTTTTAAATTAAGTCAGAAAGCACCCTGGTACCAATTGAAATCAACAATAAGCTGCAACAGAAACAATAACAGTGGTAAAATCAGTGAAAATCAACAGTTACTTTCCTGAAATGAGACTGATTCCTTCCTCTTATAGCCCTTTATGAGAATCCAAAAGGGAACCTCTAACAGACTAAGTACCTCTGTTACATTGGTTCCCTTTTTCAGTCTGTTATGTTTCATAAGGGCCATGCGTTAAGCGTTTCCAAGATGGCAGCTGTGCTGGGCTAGCCGTGTCTACAGCTCTGCAGATTTTCGTGTTTTATAGTTTTACTTAGGTTGATATTTTTTGTTCTTAATATATTTTTATTTTTTATTTATATTTGGAGTCCTTTTTGGAGTCGGGAGCTGGGAGACGGCGGTTTATGGACCCAGCAATTTGGAGGACCTGGTGTAATTCTGAAAGACTTTTCGGAAGTTTGTTGCTGTCGTGTGAAACACTGTGAGTGCCTTGTAGTCAGTGTGCTCACAGCAAAGGTGTTACCTGCCTCAGCTTCTCAAAGGACAACAGTCAGGGGGTTGCTTGGAGTGCAGCTGCTTACTACCACTTGTTTCCTGTTCGTTGGAATTGTTGGAGCCTCCAAAGTATGTTTGCTGGGCTTTTGTTGGTGCCAACAGTGGATTTGTCGGTCCGGTTACTGCTGTGTGGAAGACTCCTCTGTATACAGAGAAGGCATTTAAGTGTGGGAGTTATTTGGCAGCAATACCGAATTTGGAAAAACTGAGCGACCATCTGCATGGGTTTGGCTTGTGCTTGAGCCCTGTTTGAATTATCATGTTGTGAAGTTTTGGAGGAGGAGGAGAGGTTCAGCCAGTCCAGCTGGCCTAGAGGTGGGTGCGGGGTATGGCTGTTTGTCCCTGGGAGGGTCTGGAGTGCTTACTGGAGGGTTGGTGTTCTCGGGGCCTCCAGGAGTTGCCAAAATTGCCTGGCAGAGGTTGAGCTTTCTCCTGCATTCCAAGTGGGGATAAGCAGTTGTATATACCGCGACCTGCCCTAGGTTGGCTTGGTTCTGGCTTTATCTGAACTGAGAGAGTTTTATCTCCACTTGTTAACTGTGAAAGTGTTTTACCTCCATCACGTTAACTTTATTAACAAGAACTGTAAGTGAGAACCATAGGGGCTGGATTACTGATATCAGGAATTTTTGCTGTGAACAGAAATGTACTGGTAACTTGAACGGTAGTCTGCTGGTGCTCGATCCTTCATGACTTTTTGGATCTATATTAGTTTATTTGAAACTGCTGTTGGATTTGCTACGACTTCTCCTGCCGTTGGTTGACGTCTTTCCCAGACTTTTTAATTTGTTTTCAGTCCCCTGTTTGGTGAGAGGACCAGGACAACTGTATTTATTTTTATTTTTTGCTTTTATTGTATTGTTTATGTTTATTTTTGGTTTTGCTTGTATTGTGTGTATTCTGGGTAGTGGGAGTGCCCAGAATTCTCCCTTTCCCTCGGCTGTGAGAGGGTGGGGGTTGAATTTGTATTCGTATATGTATTTTATCCTCTGAGAGGGATTTTACTTTATTATATTTTGTTTTTCTGGGTTTGAGTTCTATCCAGTTGGAGGAGGAGGGTGGATTTGCAGGTCTTGTTGGGTTGAGTTTATTGTTTAAGTTATTATTGCTCTGGAGGATTTCAGGATTTTAATTGTTAGTAATTTTGTTTTAGGCATTTAGAGTTTTTAGATTGGTTTAGTTTGAGCTAAAACATGTGCTGGCCTGCAGATTCCATGGTGGTGCGCTATTCATCCTCCTCTCTTCGCGCCCTCTGCCCTTTTTATACTCCTCCCTTGCAGTTTGAGATTTACTATCACTGCAGAGCACTGGAGATTGTTCGGAGGACAGTGAGGAGGGCGGGGGTGAGCAAACAGGAGAGGATGAAAGAGTGGGGCCACCGTATCGGGGTTACTAAGTCCAGAAGGTGCCCTCGGGCGAAATGGAATCCAGACTGGGGTCTCCCGTGTCTGGTGCCCATACCCAAGGGCACTACTGAATTTGGTGGGCAGATATGCTGGACAGCTTCCGAGGTTTGTCCAACTCGGGCGATGTTATGCAATGCCAGGTCTGTTAGGAATAAGACTGCTATTATAGCCAATCTTATTAGTTCGGCTGACCTGGCTTGCATCACCGAGACCTGTCTGGATGAAAATTCAGGCCCCATATTGGAGGCCATGATTCCGGCCAGGTATCCTCGGTGATAAATCGCCTGAGATTGACTGCAGGGGTGGGAGGGGGTTGCAGTCTGTTTTAAGACTAAATTGGGCCTCACGAATGTGGTAGTAGGTGAGGCTGAATCCTTTGAGTGCACAGTTGTAGCAGGTGTAGGCGTTCGAATCGTTCTCATCTATCGTCCACCCGGAGATGGGAAACGCTTCTTACAGGAAGTAGCAGACTTCCTCATTGATATGTCGTTTGAGTCGCCCAAATTGATGGTTCTGGGTGACTTTAACAACTGGGTCAATGATGAACTCTCACGATTTGATAATTACTTCCTCCAACTTATGTCTTCTTTGGGCCTCACACAGGTAGTTTCCACTACTACAGATAAATCTGGGCACTCTTTGGATTTAGTCTTCCTCTTAGGAATTGATTCATCCGACGTGGGGGTGGAACCAGTCACCTGGTTTGACCACCACACCGTGAGGTTCAATTTTTACACCCCCCTGAGAAGGCTTTCCCCTGAGGAGATGGTCAGGTATCGCCCATTACAGAATATTACTTCCCAGGGCCTTGCAGCGGTCCTTGACTTCTCATCCCTCGTGTTGACTAGCAGTAACCCAGAGTGGCCTATAATCCGTCCGTTACGGTGGCCCTGGATCTTATTGCTCCTGTTTGTGAGCACCACCTATCCCTTCACCCCAGGTCCCCCTGGTTTGATGGGACACTGAGGGAGTTGCAGAGACGGGGCGTAGGTTAGAGCATTGTTGGTGCAAATCCGCCCTTGATGCCGACCATCTTAGACTGATGGAACATTATTCTATCTATCAATCTGCAATCAACCATAAGAAGGCAGAATTCCTGTCCAGGGGGGATTGCAGTTGCACAGAATCGACTAGCTCAGTTGTTTCGGACTGTAGACAGACTGTGCAACCCAGCCTGTCTGCATGTCCGAAAAGCTTTTTCGCAAGTAGAGTGTGAGGAGGTCACTCGGTTCTTTGCAACTAAGGTGGCTGACATCAGGACGGGCTTGCATCTGGCAATCTCTAAGGGTGATGTTGTGGAACAGTGCAAGTTCACAATACCTCAGTTCTCTTGGAGTTCTTTTTGCTGACTGGAAGTCGTGGATATTATGAGGATCATCCATAATGTGTGGCCTACGAGCTGTAGTTTGGACCCTGGACCAACTCCCCTAATTTGGGGTTGTTTTGAGGCCTATCGGTCCAGTTATGGTGCAAATAGTCCAGTGCTCCTTAGAGTCAGATGAGTTTCCTAACTCCCTGAAAGAGGCAGTGGTGACACCCCTCTTGAAGAAAGCTACTTTAGACGCAGACTGTTTTTTAAACTACAGACCTATCTCTAACCTTCCCTTTATTGGAAAGTTATTGAGAAGGTAGTGGCAGCCCAATTAGAAGACCATTTAACCATCTATAATGTCTACGAATCCTTCCAATCCAGTTTTCGTAAAAGACACAGCACCGAGACTGCGCTGGTTCAGGTGCTCAATGATCTTCTGAGGGCGAGAGATCAGAAGAGACATTCCATTCTAGTTCTTCTTGATCTCTTGTCATCTTTTGACTCTGTGGATCACCTGGTATTGTTAGCATACCTAAGGTTAATCTTTGGAATGTCGAGAACTGTTTTAAAGTGTTTCACTTCATTACTTACTGGGAGATCACAAAGAGTTGTGTCGAGGGTTTATTCCTCCGGCCCAACTCCTTTGTTATGTGGGGTGCCTCAGGGTTCAGTGCTGTCACCCATGTTATTCACAGTGTATATGCTGCCCCTCAGAGACATTATAAGATGGTATGGGCTGAGGTTTCACTGCTATGCAGATGATACCCAGCTATACCTGTCTTTTGCACCTGACCAAGATGGATCGCTCTCGGTGTTTAATAACTGTCTAGAAGAAATCCAAGGGTGGATGGATTCTAGTTGGTTAAAGTTGAACTCAGAGAAGACAGAGGTGCTAGTGGTGGACCCGAGTGGTTGGATAGTGAGGTTGCATGATTGCATGCCCTCTGGAATTTTTCTTGGTGGCGTGTCACTTCCGACCTCTGAACAGGTGCGCAACCTTGGGATTGTCCTAGACGATAGGCTGACCCTTCAATCTCAAGTGTCGACTGTTATCAGGACTTCCTTTTACCATCTTATGAATATTGCTAGGGTGTGTCACCTTGTTTCTTCTGACTCTCTACCAACATTGGTCCACGCTTTTGTGTCCTCGCGCTTGGACTACTGCAACGCCCTTTACTTTGGGCTTTCTGGGGTTGAAATCCATCACCTACAGCTGGTGCAGAACGTTGCAGCCCGGGTTTTGACTGGGACAAGGAGATCCAGTCACATTATCCAGGTGCTGCGCGAACTGCACTGACTTCCTATACAGTGGCGGATCACCTTTAAAGTCATTTTATTGACTTTCAAAGCCCTTCATGATCAGGGTCCGACCTATATGAAAGAACTTCTGGTGCCTTACTGCCCCGGATGATCGCTCCGCTCAGCTGATGAGAGGTTGTTAGAGATTCCAAGAGTGATTTTAAAATCTTCTGGTAGTAAAGCATTTTCTTATGCCACACCCACTCTTTGGAATTCTCTACCACACCGGTTAAGGGAAAGCACCTCCATGGAGGTATTTAAGAAAGATTTAAAAACTTATTTGTGGCACTTGGCTTATCTGGATGATTAATGGAAGCTGATTGTAAATATTTTGTTGATTGTATGGATGATTTTATGGTTTGTTTTAATATGTGATGTTTTAATTAAATTATTTTATTTATATGTTTGAAATTGGCATTGTATGTTGTGGTTTGATATGTAAAGCGCCTTGATATTTTGAAAGGCGCTCTAAAAATAAAGTTATTATTATTATTATTATAAAGGAATCCGAAGTCAAGCTGACTGGTCTGTAGCTCCCTGGATCATATTTTCTCTCATTCTGTTTGACTGGTGTCACATTTGTCCTTCTCCAGTCTGCTAGCACATCCGTACTACTAAGTCATTATATATTAGTGCTAATGGCTTTGATATCTGTACTGCCACTTGGTTTAGCACTTTTAAAGGCATACCATCTGGTTCCAGTGATTTGTCTGTTTCAATTACCTTAGATAATCGCATACATTCCCTTTATTGAGTGTATAGTTATCTATGCTGGTTCCTGCATTTATGCTCCTACTATCTCCATTGCTCTTGCCGGTTATTTCACTTTGTAAAGATTCTGGTAGAAACAGTACCTATTCAGTTCACATGCTATTCCTATAGAGTCCCCACACACTACCCTCCCACTCCCTGTACGTTTTAGTGGTCCTACCCCTAACTGGTAATCTTACCCCTTACACAGTCATAGAATAGATTCCTATAGCTCATTAGTCACCTGGTATTCTCAGCTCCACTATTTCCTTACTCTTAATTTAGCATTTGCATTTGTTATGTAATTCCTTATATAGTCTGCCTCCATATTTCCCCTACTTGCTCCTCTTACGTTGTACGCTTCTCTCTTCTCCCCTAGTTGCATTCAGGACCTCTTTCCCCATCCATATTGGTCTGTGCTTTCAGTTGGGATACATTCTTCCTGTGCTTGAAACACAATGGGCCCCAAATTCAGAGTCATCTGTTTGTACTGCACAATGGATAGCGGCACCTGTGAGGTAGTGTGTGGCCAGTAGCGTGCCATATTCATATAGGCAGTACACCCTGTCAGGCACTTGCTGCCTGTATGAATATGGGGTGTCCAACTTTAATCTACAGGTTGGAAAGCCCAGTGTGGTCCTTGGACCCTGTCAAAATTAAAATAGTAGGAGTCCTGGCCCATACATGAGGCAGGTCTTATAGTCAACAAAACAACAGTATGTATGGACATAAATTGACCTCACTCACCAAGATTTTTTATAAAATCATAGTTTATTTTTTCATTTTTGAAATATTCTTTTCTCGGTCAAACAGACCGGTTGCCGATGTGATCACTGCAAATAATCAATGTTTCACAACATTACATTCATTGCTTCTTCAGGAAAACAGTCTACAAAGTTCAGAAAAAAATGAAAATAAATTTCTATGTTTCGTATGCACTCAGTAAATTTACTTTGAGGTGGGTCAGACCTCGTATCTGTTATCAAACTGTACGGCAACAACTCTTCACAGTCACTCCCTCCTAGTCACATGAGTCTTGTAGCTTTCTGCCTTTTCTTCCATAAAATTAGTCTTCACTTTAAGTTCCTCATCTATGTACAAAAATAACCATTTATTCTTTTTTTATATAATTCTTTTTTCTACTAATAATGCCTGTGCAGCTTTAAAGATAATTAGTACTTGTTATATTTAACAAAATAATAATCAAACATACCTTTTTCTTTTTTGTTTTAGACTGGCTGTCTATTATACTTTGGTGACACTACGTTCACTTCGTTAAGTGTCATATCTGTACATATGAAATTTTTAATAAAGACTACATTAACTTGCTGTCCATTTTTAAACACATATTTAATTTCCTTCTATATTGTAAATGTCCACGTGGCAGTCTGAAAAAACGCTAGACAATGCAGTTTACAATTTGTTTTTCAAAATGTCTCCTTTTGGTTTCAGAATGTTTTTTTTATCTAAGCATATATCTAAAGGTACAGGAGTTTGAAAGAGCGGTCTGCTCTCATAGCATTCTGTAAACACCATTGTACAGGGCTGCAAGGAATGCTGAATCAGGCACAGCAGCAGCTACCCACCCCTCATCTATTTGAGCTGCAGTGACCGTCACCCACATTATGTGCCTGCCCCTAAATGAAGACGGCAGGTCAATGTCATGTGCCTGATCTGCCTACGAGGTGACACCCCAGAAAACTACAACTAAAATGTTTTAGGCGCTAACATTGCGCTCCGAGGTGTCAGCACTTCTAAGTTTAGTTGTATATCCTAGTAAAACATTTCTAACACAGGCTGTGCATGATTTTTAAACTACTCAGCTTTGTTATGTTTCTTGTTCACATTGTCACAATTTCTGTATAAACACATTTACATACACTATTGTTCTCTAAATGTCTTTAAGCTAGACTTCCCAATAATCTAAGTTAAATTTGTGTTTTTTTGCCAGTAACTGTGTATAGAGATATATTGCAGCTTACTTCATATCAACTTTTACTAATCTCTAGTCATGACAAGCATTTGTCAATGCCGAATGTTGTCTTGCTGGCATTGGCATTAGCAGTGCAAGAGTTAGAGAGATGTTTAATAGGCATGGCAATGAAGTATGTAACTGACGTCAACTCCACCCCACCCTGCAGAGACTGAAAGGCATTGGGTGTGCCTTTGGGTCATCGGCCATAACGCTCACGCCATTTCACCTCACCCTATCCTGCAGACACTGACAAGTGTCGAGGTGTGCCTTGGGGTGTTTGGGCTTTACACTCACCCCATTCCATAAGGAAATATGCTGAAATGGGTGCAGTATAGGAGAATGGGGTGAACACTGGGGCCAAAGACTTCAAGGCACACCTCGATGCCTGTCACTGGCTGCAGGGTGGGGGTAGAATGGTGTGAGCATTACTGTCGACAATCCCAAGTTACACCCCTGATGCCTGTCAGTCCCTACAAGGTAGGGCATTATTGTTGGAAACCCTAATGCCCTGGGCATTTCTTGATATTTTCATTGTAAGTTTTTAGCATGGCTTTTTGTGACCCCACCGCATGAACAGTGACACTATCAATTTGTTAGCCGAAAGGTGATTTTGCATGACTGTGACATTCGGCACCACAGGTAGAAAAACACATTTCGAACAGGATGTGAAAAATGACAGCTGCACTGTTCATGAGGAGGTGTAAAAAAATGGTAATGTTGAAAATCTGGAGTGAAAATATAACAAAATTGGTGAAGTCACAAGCGTGCATAGAAACTGTGCAACGCACACCCATGATGCAATTATTTTGGGGAATTTTAAGACCAGATTTCCAACATAGGCATTTTGGGACCTCTGCTCATGAACAGTGGCACTGATTTTCTTAATATGTCCCGAACATTGATTTCGCACAGCGACAGTGCTCATTGTGTGCCACAGGTGCGAAAACATGTTTCAGGCAGGATGTGAAAAATGACAGCTGTACTGTTCATCAGATGGTGTGGAAAAATGATAATGTTGAAAATCTGGAGTAAAATAAAAAATTGGTGAAGTTACGCGCGTGTGAAGAAACTTTGCAATGCACAATGGTAACGCAGTCATTTTTGGGAATTCTTTCACCAAATTTGCAACACACACTTTTTGGGACCTCTCCTTATGAACACTGTCACTGTGATTTTCTTAATCTGTCCTGAACAATGATTTCACACAGCGACTGCGCAATTGTGCACCACATGTGTGAAAACAAATTTCAGGCTGGATGTGAAAAATGACAGCTGTACTGTTCATAAGGAGGTGTGGGAAAATGGCAATGTTGAAAATCTGGAGTGAAAATATTAAAAATTCTCGGAGTTACAAGCGTGCGTGGGAACTGCACAATGCATGCTCGTAACAGTCATTTTTATGTTGTCTTGCGCCTGCACAAGAAACATGTTGCAGTAACTTCGGGAATAGTAGGTTTTGGAGGCGTGGTCCTGTTGTGGCCTGTGGTGCCACTGCTTTTTGGGGCTGGGCTCTGTGGCATGAATTAGATTGCACGCTGTCTATGACAGCAGTGCAAAAGTGTGTCCACCACCTTGAAAGGTTTTCGCTGCTGCAATGAGGGAGCTCCACCTCATTGCAGGGCGTGCCTTTCCTGGTGTAAGTTTCAGTGCGACATGGCAGCGGCTGTGCCATCTGCCTCACACAGCCCCCAGAAAATCTGACTTGGGGGGGTGCCCAATCCCCCTGTCAGCATCATTATCATCATGCCCCCCTCCCCAGTTTATCTGACAATGGGGGAGCCCAATCCCCATTGATATCATTCCCCCCCACTCTTTTTTATTTGCTGATGGGTTGCCCAATCCCCATTGGCTCCAGTCCCTCCCCCTAAAAACTATGCAGGTGACAACACTGGAATCCCACCCCCAGTGTGTCAAATGTACCTAGAAAAAAAAAAACTTCCCGCAATGTTTTTTTTACCCAGTAAAGTAGAAAACGGTCCCCGCAGTCTGCAGCCCCTCCCCAACCCGCACCCACCCACTGTGTACCCCACCTCCCCACACCTCCATTCACCCCATACTTACCTCTGGAGCACGACAATCTTTGGTGGACCAGGAACACGTCTGCACTCTTCAAAGCCGACCTCAAACTGAAGAAATGCCGGTAAGCTGTAAAATGGGATAAATAGTTTTTTTTCAACTTTGGTGCATATCTCGGGCATTTTTGAGAATATTGCCACCAACTTTTCAACTTGGGGTTACTGAGATGCCTCCTCATGAATTTAATTACTGTCATGGCGTTATTCGGACCCAAAAGGTGATTTTGCGGTCACTGCTCAGAATCGCCCTTTGGGACCGATTAATGTACTGACAGTGCCACTATTCATGAGGTGGGCCCTCAAAAAGCCTATGTTGCAAATTTGGTGAAAAAAATCAAAAACATTACTGTTTTACTAGCGTGCATTGCGCAGTTTCCATGCACGCTTGTAACCTGCGAATCTGTAATATTTTCACTCCAGATTTTCAACATTGCCATTTTTCCACACCTCCTTATGAACAGTTCAGCTGTCATTTTTCATGTCCTGGCCGAAATGTGTTTTTGCATTTCCGGCGCAGAATAGCGTGGTCGCTGTGGGAAATAAGTGTTCAGGACAGAGTAAGAAAATCACAGTGTGTTCATGAGCAGAGGTCTTAAAATGCCTATGTTGAAAATTTGGTGATGAAAGTCCATTAAATGACTGTGCTATGAGTGTGCATTGCACAGTTTTCATGCACCCTCGTAACTTCACAAATTTGTAATATTTTCACTTCAGATTTTCAACATTGGCATTTTTTCACACCTCCTTATGAACAGTACAGCTATCATTTCCCACATCCTACCTGAACTGTGTTTTCGCACATCCGGCGCACAGTGGTGCAGTCGCTGTAGAAAAACAATGTTCAGAACAGAGTAAGAAAATCACAGTAACACTGTCCATGAGCAGAGGTCCCAAAATGCCTATGTTGAAAATTTGGTGAAAAAATTCCATAAATTGATTTTTACAAGCGTGTGTTGCATAGTGTCCATACACAGCCGTAAGTTCGAGAATTTGTAATATTTTCACTCCAGATTTTCAACATTGTAATTTCTGCACACCTTCTTATGAACAGTTCAGCTGTCATTTGTCACATCCTGCCTGAAATGTAGTTTTGCACATCTGATGCACAATCACATGGTCGCTGTGGGAAATCAACGTTTGGGTAGATTAAGATAATCATAGTGCCACTGTTCATGAACAGAGATCCCAAAATGGCTATGTTAAAAATTTGGTGAAATAATTCCACTAAATGACTGTGTTACGAGCATGCACTGTGCAGTTTTCACATAAGCACGTAAATTCGAGAATGTTTAATATTTTCACTCCAGATTTCCCACATTGCCATGTCTTCACAGCACCTTATCAATGGTGCACCTGACATTTTCATGTGGTGCAGAATGGCATGGTCACTGTGGGAAATCAACATTCGAGACAGATTAACAAAATCATAGGGGTGCTGTTCATTAACAGAGGTCCCAAATGCTTTCATGAGGTGGGGTCACAAAAAGGCCATGTTTTAAAATTTGGAGTTCAAATACCAACACACATCCAGGGCATTAGGGTTTCTAACCATTACATCTCACCCTGTACAGACTAACAGGCATCAGGGGTTGCGGGGTCTAAAACAGTGGGGGAATTCAAACATGCATGGGACAGACATAAGGCAATTATAGTAGGGGGTTGCAGGAAATAGGCTGTTGGTTAACTAGAATCTGCAGCTTATCCAATAGGTAGGAAAATGGGCAGACTGGGTGGGCCAATTGGTCCTTATCTGCCATCAAAGTCTATATTTCTATGTTTCTAGGGGTGTGTCTTTGGATTGTCTGCTGTACTGCCCATGCCATTGGTCCTCCACCTCCACCCTGCAGCCACTGACAGGCATCAAGGTGTGCCTTGGACTCTTCAGCCCCAAAGTTCAACCGATTCTCCTATGCTGCACCCATCTCAATGTACTTCCTTATGAAATGGGGTGAGCATAAGGCCAGATGACCCCAAGGCATAACGTGACGCTTGTCAGACTCTGCAGGGTAGGGTGAGGTGAAAGAGCATGAGCATTATGGTCCGCGACCCAAACGCACACCCCAATGCCTGTCACTCTCTGCAGGGTGGGGTGGGGTTGATGTCAGTTCTATACTTCACTGCTACTTCTGTTATGTGTCTCTCTAACGCCTGCACTACCAATGCCAAAGCCAGCAAGACAACATTCAGCATTGACAAATGCTTGTTTGGAATTGTTTCACCAAATCTGCAACATTGGCTTTTTGGGAGCCTACCTCATGAACAGTGACACTGTCGTTTCGTTAATCGGTCCTGGAAGGTGATTCCACACAGTGACCTCATAATCACCTTTTGGGACAGAATAACAACATAACAGTGACTGAATTCATTAGGTGGGGTCCCAGGAACCCTGTGTTGAAAATTTGGCACCAAAAGTCGCAAAAATGGCCAAGATATCCACCTAAGTTGAACCCCCCATTTATGCCATTATACAGCCTACCGGCATTTCTTCAGTTTGCGGTCAGCTCTGAAGAGTGCAGACATGTTCCCGCTCCACTGAAGATTGTCGCGACGGGCTCCAGTGGTAAGTATGGGGTGAGGGGGGTGCAGGTAGGTCGGGTACGCAGAGGTTTGGGCGCGGGCTGGGGGAAGGGGCACAGGAAACAATGAGAGACAGTTTTCCCTTTTTACAGGGAAAAAAAGACATCACAGGACTTTTTTTTTTTTTTACAGATGGGTTTTGGCACACTGGGGTGGGCTCCCAGTGTGCCACCTGTGGTTTTTTTTTGTGAAAGGGACCGAAGCCAATCGAGATTGGGCCCCCCCGTCGGCACACACAAAACATATCTGTGTTGGGGGGGTGCATGATTCCAAGGGGGATTGGGCAGCCCCATGGCACACAAATGAAATAAATAGGGGGGCATTATGCCAATGGGGATTGGGCTCACTCATCGGCAGATGAACCGACGAGGGGGTATGCCAACAGGGGGATTGGGCACCCCTTATGTTGGCTTTCGTGGGGACTGTGAGAGGCAGACAGCAACAGCCACTGCCATGTTTATTGAAATGTTACACCAGGCAAGGCATGCCCTGCAATGACTGGTCACTCCCTCATTGCAGCAGTGAAATTGTTTCAAGTTGGTGGCACACTTTTGCACTGCTGTCATAGACAGCATGCTATTTAATTCATGCCACAGAGCCCAGCCCAAAAAAGTAGTGGTGCCGTTGGTCACAACATGACCGCACCTCCAAAACCTGCTATTCCAAGCTACCACAATATATTGCTTGCGTGTGCGCAAGACAACATACAAATTAACCTTACTACACAGCCACCCTCCCTTCTACTTTAAAGCAGTAAAACTGCATCAAGTCCACAGCTACGTTACCAAAACCATTTGCAACTCCAGAGCCAGCAGTGACTCCCTCAACCTCAAACTGCTATCACTCACACTTGAAGAAGTACTCTGACCACTGACCAGGATTTTCAACCTGTCCCTCAGCCTCAGCCAGTTCCCTGACTTATGGAAATCTGCCACGGTAACCCCAATTCATAAAAGTGGTGACAAAACAGCTATTGAGAATTACCGTCCAATTTCCATCCTACCTCCACTCTCCAAGGCCCCAGAATGGATTGCGTCAGACCAGCTCACCGACTTCCTAGACAATCACAACATCCTGTGCAAGGAGCAACATGGCTTTAGAAAAGGTCATAGCACCTCCACGGCGCTACTTGAATTTTTCACTGGTGCAATCCATCACTCACTCAATAACAGTCATCTTACTGGGTCCACCTTCATCGACTTAACTAAAGCCTTTGATACCATCAACCACAATCTCCTACTTGCCCAGCTTCGACTGGCAGAGCTCTCACCTACCTAAGTGAACTGGTTCAAAAGTTACTTAGGCAACCACTCCCAAAGAGTAGGAATTGCTGGCACACTCTCAGACCAAAGACCAGTCTGGTCCGGTGTCCCACAGGGCTCAAATTTGGGTCCCCTCCTTTTCAGCCTTTTTCTGAACTCACTACCAGAATCCTGCCCTGAAGAGATCCTACTCTACGCAGATGATGCTGTCATCCTGGCATCCCACCATGATTCAGTCCATCTACAAGGTAACTTCCAATAGGCCTTCTCTGCAGTCGAAAACTGGTTCACAAAACACAGACTTATACTTAACCAGAAAAAAACAAAGACCTTGATCTTCTGCAGCTCTCAAAACAAATACAAACAATATCAGCTCTCCATTAAAACCAAGCAAGGAATCACCCTCGAACAAGTTCATACCTTCAAATACCTCGGCCTCACCCTAGACTGTAATCTCTCCTATGTCCCACACATTAATAACATGGTAAAAGTAGCCAACACCAGGATGGGCCAACTATTCCGACATAGGAAACATCTAACCCCAGAAGCTCTGTCCATAGCTGTCCAGAGCTCCATCATCAGCATCATTGACTACGGTCTCATTATCTATGGATCTGCCACAACCGCATCTTTCAGGTGTGTTTTGACTTCCCTCAATCAAGCCTGCCAACTTGTTACTGGTTCCTACAGTCTCACCCACACCTGAGACCTCTACTCCAAAACAGGCTGACTGCAACTGAAAAACTGAATCAAATACCAAACCTGCATCACTGCTAAGAAAATCATGATGGGAAAGGCACCACCAGGAGTCAGCACCGTCCTCAAACCCAAAATCACCAACTGCAACACCAGGAGCTCTAAGCCCCAAATCCTTCAAATCCCCCACTGCCGCACGTCCCAAGGCCAAAGGTCATTTGCATACAGGGCTCTGAGTTGGTTGAATGAGCTTTTTAGTGACATCTCATCTACAGCAATGCTTGGAGTGTTCAAAAAAAAAAGCTCCGCCATTCCATAACTGGCATCTCCACCTGTGCTTGCACCCCATAACATCTTCATTCCCTACGCTGCTTCTGACCTTTTAAGTGTCAATTTCTAACCTCTTCTTGCACTTACCTGTCCAATGCAACTTCTAATGCACTTGCCCTGTGTCTGTCCTGACAAGGCCATCGGCTGCCTTACCCTGACCCTCTACACCTATGCCTTCCCCTACCCTCAGCCCTCTCCCCTTCTTGCCCTCTTCCTCCTATTGTTTCTTGAGTTACTTATCGCTTAGTCTGATTTTTGTCAAGCAAAGTTACTGTCTAAAACCATGTACCTGTAGCTGTTTTATGTTTTAGTGTCTGTTACCCTGTAACCAGCATGATGTGGAACCTTTGTAAAAGAGCCTTGGCTCAAAGGTACTTTGTAATCCTAGACAAAAATAAATAAATATCTCACAGCTCCTATACATGAAGGACAATTATTCCACTGTGTATCTCCTTTGATAGATATCAATCTATCTATTGGATCCCCTCTTCTTCAAATCTTAAAATGAATTCTATTTTGTAGTATTTCATGATTAATTGCATTATTGTTTTAGATTTATACATAATATATAAAAAAGCCTAACATTGTTAACCAGTCAATATCTTTATTAAGTCTGTACTTCTTATCATCAGTACTTTTGAATTTGGTTATCCAGTATGTTTCTCTTGTTAAAAGTCTCTTATCCCAATCTCTCCCTCTGTCTGGTTCTTTTACTCTTACTACAGTAGTAAAATCTGTGCATAGGGATTGTAGAGGTATGTTATGTTTCCTTAAAGTACCTTGCTAATGGTGAGCTAATATTTTCCCTTCTAATGTTGCTGTTATGCTCCGTGATTCTTTTTCTTAATTCCTATGATGTTTTGCCCACATACACAAGGTGACATGGAACTTTAACTGATATATACAAGCCTTATTCTATCCTGCTCCAGCTGAACATGCCACAAGACGTGTTTCCAAACATGCATTAGCTGTTCCATTCAGAAGGACTGCCTTGGGGAGACGAGCCTTTGCCGTCAGGGCCCCTGCTTGGATAAATGAGCTACCAACCGCCACCACAAACCTTACCCAACTTGGGCCTTTCAAGTCCGAGCTAAGGAAGTCTATCCACCCTCCTGTACATTGCTATTGCCACTCTTAACCTACGAGCCAGTATGCCTCTGTTCACCAAAGCCATGCTCCTAAAGACTATCTCCCCTCATGTATGCTGCCCAGCCACTCTTAGCTTAGCAGGTACCAGAACCCTAGGCTTGTCAAGGTTCTTCTTTCACTTCTACAATTTGACGCAAAACTTCCTGTTCACCACCTGCCCATGTCTGCCCACCTGCCTGCTCACCTTTCTCCTCTCACACTCTCCCTGACGAGCCTTCACCCGCTGACCTCCTTACACCACTCACCTCTGAGCCTACCGTCATCCCTCTCCTCTGATTCCTTTTTCTCCTACCTAATCCTGATTGGTTCCCTCTACCCTTTCTGGCTTCTATGCCTAGGCAGACTCCTTTGGCTATAGCCTTGTAAACTTTGGGTATCAATTTTGATGAACATCTCCATCTCCTGTTTCCTCCCAATTCAAGATTCTGCCTAGCTTCCACCTCTGATTTTTTCCCAAACTAGCACCTAACTCTGACTTAAGCACTTAATTGTATGGCATGACGTGTGAACCCAACCCCATTGACTATGTACTCTTGTTTTGGTTATGTGTTGCTATTTGCCTCTGTTATCCTACATTGTTATGCTATTGCCAATGTTTACTGATTTCTCCTGTTCACCTTTTTCATACTATTAGGTGTTCTTGACAATATCTATTAAGCTGCTACTGACTCCAAACTTATGTCCCCTCCCCTAACCCTGTGATGATGATCCTTTGTAAATGAGCTTTTTGCTCAAAGGTTGTAATTCTGATTACTAAATAAATAAAAAAATCACATTATCTATTTTACATGTCATAAAATCCTTAATCTTCACTTCTTCATGTCTTGCCGAATTCTTAGTACTTTTCATCTTATATGTTTTTGCACAATCACAACAGTCCCCACATCTAAAACTCCCTTCAGTTTTAAAGTCTCTCATGAAACTTCCTGCTCGAGTCTTGTGCACAGTTTGTCACTGAGGTTCTTACACCTCTTCGTTGTGATAAAAGGACCATTTATAAAAGTCTTTTTCCCAGCATCTGTTGGCTATAATATCTTCCCGTTCTTCTTAGTTACAGATTTTATTGGTCCAAAATGTGTTCAACGTTGAATTGCCAGAAGTCTGTCTTCTTCTTGACCTCTATTTCTTGGCTGCAAAATATCATGAGCCAGTTCTTGGCTTCTGCTTTCTGCTTCAATGTCTGGTATCCCTTGTGAAGAAATCTCTTTTCTATGTCTCCTGTTGCTGTCTCATATTCTTCCCCTGTTGAGCAATTATTTCACATGCTAACAAATTGTCCACATGGGATATTGATTACCACATGTTTAGGGTGGTTACTACTGGCATCGAGTAAAATGTTTTTATCTGTTGGTTTTCTAAATAGTTTAGACTGGAGTATATTCCCTGTTTTAACAATTTCTAGATCTAAGAATAAAATGTGTTCTGTACTGTGGTTGACAGTGAATCTTATTGTCCTTCTGACATTCAGGTAACCAGTAAATTCAGATAGACTACCCACATCCCCTCTCCAGATCAATAATATATCATCTATAAAACATAGAAGTTAATGGCAGATAAGGACCGTAAGGCCCATCCAATCTGCCCAAATTTTCTACCTTATGAATGTGCCATAGGCCTTTAGTCTGTCAATGGCCTATTTATTCACACTCATTTGTATTGCTCCCTTATAACCATCCAATGCCTGTTTGAAGCCTTGCACTGTGTTCATATCCACCACTTCCTGAGACAGGTTGTTCCATGCATCCACCACCCTTTCTGTGAAAAAGAACTTCCTCACATTACCCCTTAATCGGTCTCCCTCTAATCTCATGCTGTGTCCTCTTGTCCTGCTATTTTTTTATATTGAAACTTATTAGACTCTTTCACCTTGTTAATATGATACTAACATACTAAAATGCCAGCAGAATAGGCCTAATGGTCTTTCGTATCTGCTTGTTTGGTCAGCCCCCACCCTGGGTGCTGACCTTGCTGTCCCCCTCACCTTCTCTGGCTTCTCCCTTCCCAGTTCTGGATATTCTTGCTGCATTGGATTTTGCTTCCTGAACCCTTCCCCTGTACCTGTCCCACCCCCTCTTGAACCCCTCCACTGTCTCTGCCTCCACCATGTTTGAATGTTTAGATCATATCACCTCCCTCCCTCTTTTGCTCTAGGGTATACATATTGAGCTCTGTTAATCTGTCCTCATATGTTTTCTGATGCAGTCCCTGTACCATTTTGGTTGCCCTTCTCTGGACGTCCTCCATTTTGTTAATGTCCTTGTGCAGGTGTGACCTCCAGTACTGCATGCAGTACTCCAGATGGGGCCTAACCAGTGTTTTATAAAGAGGGATTACTACCTACCTCTTATGACTTCTGATACCCCTACTAATACACCCCAACATCCCTCTAGCCTTACCTACTGCTTTAGTGGTCTGCTTGGATGATTTCAGGTCATCTGTGATGATGATGTCCAAGTCTCTTTGTTCCCTTGTGATTGCCAACAACTTCCCTCCCATCTGGACTTAAATTGTTTGATTTGTGAACTGCTGGTTATTTATTTTAAAAAGCTGTTGAATTGCTTATATTGTGATTTATTCAAGCGTTTTATTTTGGGGAATTTTAGAAGTAACTAACTATAAGCCTTAGACCCAAATTGTTTGATTGAATTGTGTGGAATGTGTTGGATGCCTGCCCCCACAGTTGTGCGCTATTCACCATCTGCTGTCCGTGCCCTCAGCCCTTTCTTTACTCCTCCCCTTGAGTTTGCAGTTTACCAGTGCTGTAGAGTGCTAGGTATTGTGCGTAGATGGAGGGGAGTGGGGGCTTCGAACAGTGGAGGGTGAACGAGGGGAGTCATCATATCAGGGTGGTAGGATCCAGGAGACACCCTGGGGTGAAATGGAACTCAGAACGTGGTTCTCCATGTCTGGTTTCCAAACCCAAGGGTACGACTGCGGTGGGCAGGTGGTTCAGGTGGCCCAGAAGATTCATCCAACTCGGGCGGTGTTGTGCAATGCCAGGTCCATCAAAAACAAGACTGCAATTATTGCAGATCTTATTGAAACGGTGGACCTGGCATGCATCACTGAGAATTGGCTGGATGAGAATTCTGGTCCCATTTTGGAGGCTTTAACTCCAGCTGGATACTTGGTGTTACCCTGCCCGAGATTGGACCACGGGGGGTTGGGGGTTTGCGGTCTGCTTCAACACCGAACTTAACCTCACTAGTGTACTAGTTGAGGAGAGTAAGTCATTCGAGTGTGCCATTGTAGCAGGTGTAGGTTGTCAGATCGCCCTCATTTAGTGTCCACCTGGTGATGAGAGGCGATTCCTTCAGGAAGTGGCAGACTTCGTCATTGACATGGTGTTTGAGTCACCCAGACTGATGGTTCTGGGTGACTTTAATGCCTGAGTCGATGATGAACTCTCACAATTTGGTCACACTTCCTCCAGTTGATGACATCTCTGGGCCTTATACAGTTGGTTACCACTGTTACTCATAAATACGGACAATCCCTCGACTTAGTCTTCCTCCTAGGGATCGAAACATCTGACTTGGGGGTGGAACCAGTTGGGTGGTCTGATCACTACACCACGGAGTTTTGTTTTAGTAACCCCTCTTTGTAGGCCCACCCCTGTGGAGATGGTTATGTACCGCCCTTTACGAGATATAAGTTCTCATAGCCTAACGGCGGTGCTTGACCTATCATCCCTCTCGTTTGCAAGCAGTGACCCAGAGACCCTCATTACGGTCTATAATTCGGCCGTCTCATTGACTGTGGATTCCATTGCTCCCATCTGTGTTCACCCTCGATCCTTTTGGCTTGTTGGGACTTTGAGGGAGATGCGGAGACTAGGACGAAGGTTAGAGCACTGCTGGCGGAAGTCCACTAGTGATACTAACCACCTTAGATTGATGAATCATTATCAAGCCTATCAATCTGCAATCACCCGTAAGAAGGCAGAGTTCCTGTCCAGGGAGATTGCGGCTGCTCAGAAATGACCAGCTCAGCTTTCCGTACTGTGGACAGACTCTGCAACCCAGCCCGTCTACAGGTCCAGAAAGCCTTTTTGCAATTAGAGTGTGATGAAATTGCTCGATTCTTTGCTAATAAGGTGGCTGACATCAGGGCGGTACTCCAGCCAGCACACACTATGGGCATTGCTTTTAATCAGTGCGAGGTCACTGCACCTCGATTTTCTTGGAGTACCTTTAGCCATCCGGAGTTCATGGATGTCATGCGGATTATCCAGGGTGTGCGCCCTACGTGCTGCAGTCTGGACCCTGGACCAACTTCCCTAATTTTGGGTTGTATTGATGTCATCAGTCCAGTCCTAGCACGGATAGTCTGGGTGCTCCTTGGAATCTGGAGAATTTTCTAGCTCCCTGAAAGAGGCGGTGGTGACACCTCTCTTGAAGAAAGCTACCTTGGACCCAGACTGCTATGCAAACTACAGACCATCTTGAACCTCCCCTTTTTAGGGAAGGAGATAGAGAAAGTAGTGGCAGCACAACTGGAGGACCATTTGACCATCCATGATATCTATGAACCACTCCAGTCCGGTTTTCAAAACAGACACAATACCGAGACAGCGCTGGTTCGGGTACTCAATGATCTCCTGATGGCTAGAGATCGGAAGAGCCATTCCATCTTGTTTATTCTGGATCTCTCATCAGCATTTGACACCGTGGACCATGGAGTGTTGCTGGTTCATCTGAGATACATCTGTGGACTGTCGGGTATGGTCCTCTGGTGGTTTACATCGTTCCTCATGGATAGAACACAGAGAGTGGTGTCTGTTTTTTTTTTTTTTTCTTCAGGCTCTACTTCTCTGTCGTGTGGGGTACCTCAGGGCTCTGTGCTTTCACCCATGTTGTTTGCGGTGTAGATGCTACCCCTCGGAGGCATTGTAAGAAGGTATGGGCTGAGGTTTCACTGCTATGCTAATGATATCCAGCTCTACCTCTTTCACACCTGACCAGGTTGGAGCTGTCTCGGTCTTTAATAACTGTCTGATAGAAAACTAGGAGTGGGTGGATTCCAGTTGGCTGAAGTATAACTAGGAAAAGACTGAGGTGCTGGTTGTGGACCTGTGTTGCTGGATAGGGGGGTTGGTTCGTCGTCAGGAATTTTTCTCGGTGGTGTTTCACTCCCGACCTCTGAACGGGTGAATAACCTGGGGGTAATTTTTGACGTGGAGCTGACCCTGCATTCGCAGGTGTCGGCTGTCATCAAATCTTCCTTTTATCATCTTAGGAATATCGCCAGGGTTAGGCATCTGGTTCCATCTGAAGATCTTTTTACACTATTCCATGCTTTTGTGTCCTCGCACTTAGATTACTGCAACTCCCTTTATCTAGGGCTTCCTGGGGTAGAAATCCATCGCCTGCAGCTAGTACAGAATGCAGCAGCCTGGCTTTTGACAGGATCTGCTCGATCCCAGTCATATTTCGCTCGTGCTGCACAAACTGCACTGGCTGCCAGTACAATGACGGATCACCTTTAAAGTCAGCTTGCTGACTTTTAAAGCCCTACATGGACTGGGCCCAGATTACCTGAAAGAGCTCCTGGTTCCCTATTGCCCTGGATGATCACTCCACTTGACCAACGAAGGGTTGCTAGAGATTCCAAGGGTATGTTTAAAATCATCTGCGGTGAGAGCTTTTATGTATGCAGCCCCTACCCTTTGGAATTCCGTCGGCTATCGGAGTGCATAACTGTGGAGGGATTTAAGCAATCTTTAAAAACGTATTTGTGGCACCAGGCATTCAGCAGTTGAGTTTTTCTGTTTTCTTTTAGTGCATTGTTATTTTAATGTTAATTTTTATTGATGTCTGTTCTGTTCTAAACTGTTATTGCTGTTTTAAAGTGTGAGGTACCTTGGTTACAGATAAGGCGCCATATAAATGCATTTTATTATTATTATTAACCTGTAGGTAGCTTCAGGGTTTCTCTTCCCTATGTGCATGATCTTTGCATTAAACCCCAGTTGCCACTCTTCCGACCATTTTGCCAGTTTTTCCAGATCTCTTCTCATTCTTCCCACCCCATCTAGATCATCTACTCTGTTGTAGATCTTGGTGTCATCTGCAAACAGGCAAACTTTACCCTCCAGTCCATCTGCAGTGTCACTGATGAAGATATTGAAGAGGACTGGCCCCAGGACTGATCCCTAAGGTACCCCACTTGTGACTTGCATCTCTTCTGACTGTATACCATTTACCACCACTCTCTGTTTTCTGCCTGCCAACCAGTTTGCCACCCAGTTGACCAACTTCTGACCCACCCGAGCCTACCCAGCTTATTAATCAATCTTCTATGTGGAACAGTGTCGAAAGCTTTGCTGAAGTCAAGGTAGGTGACATCAACTGTACCCCTTGGTCCACCACTCTGGTTACCCAGTCAAAAAAATCTATGAGATTAGTTTGACAGTACCTTCCTGTTGTAAACCCATGCTGTCTTGGATCCTGTGCTCCTGTGGATTCCAGGTGTTGCACTATCCTTTCCTTAAGGAGTGCCTCCATAATCTTGCCCATTACTGAGGTAAGATTGACTGGTCTGTAGTTCCCTGCCTCCTCCCTGCTGCCACTCTTGTGGAGCAGGGGATCACACGAGCCCTTCTCCAGTCTTCTGGGACATCTCCTGTGCTCAGAGACTCATTAAACAGTTCTGATAATGGCTATGCTAGTTCCAACTTTAGGTCTTTTAGTACCCTGGGATGTATGCCATCAGATCCTATTGCCTTGTCCACCTTGAGCTTAGCAAGCTCTTGTAGGACCCTTTCTTTTGTGAATGGACTTATGCACACCTCCCTCTCCCCTGTGTCCATGGTGCTGAGCTGTGGGCCCTGCCCTGCCTTCTCCTTAGTAAATACTGAGCAGAAGTATCTATTTAGGATATATGCTTTTCCTTGGTCCTCCTGCACACACTCTCCTTATCCCCTTTGATCTTAGCAATACCCCCTCTGGACTTTCTCCTTTCACTAATGTATCTGTAGAAAGTCTTGTCCTCTTCTTTTACTGTTCATGCTAGTGTTTCCTCGGTTTGTGCCTTTGCCTGCCTTACTGCATTCCTTGCTTCCCTTTGGGAAGTTTGGTATGCCTCCCTATTTTCATCCAGCCGTGTTCCCTTATATTTCCTGAAGGACAACCTTTTGGCTCTGATCTTTTCTGCTACTGTTTTTGAGAACCAAAGTGGTTTCCTCCTTCTTTTGCTCTTGCTTTTCTCCTAACACAATGGGATGTTGCTTCAAGTATTGCATCCTTAATGCTTGCCCACTTTGCCTGTACCCCTTCACCTGTATTTCTTCTTGCCAGGGCTAGCTTAACTCTGTTGGCCATCTTATCAAAGTCAGCTCCTCTGATGTCCATATTTTTGCCTTGGAATGGGATGATTTAGTTCTAGTGGCCAAATTAAACCATACCATGTGATGGTCACTGTCCCCCAGGTGACCTTCTACCTGGAGATCTGTGATCCTTTCCCTGTTAGTCAGTACTAGATCCAGTATAGCCCTGTCTCTTGTGGGTTGTTGTACCAATTGTTTGAGACCCTCCCCCGCAGGGAATCCACTATGTGTCTAGTTCTGGCAGATGTTCCTGCTGGTATTGGCCAATCTGTATCTGGCATGTTGAAGTCTCCCATTATCAGAACCTCTCCTTTAACTGTCATGTTTGTATATCTTCTAACAGTAATGTGTCTATGTCCTCCCCCTGGTCTGGAGGCCTGTAGATAGCTCCAGTTTGTATGGCTGTCCCATTTCCCATTTCCAGGGTGACCCACAGTTCTTCTGGCTCTTTGTGTATTCTGAATTTCTGTAGCTTTGATATTTTCCTTGACATAAAGGGCCACTTCCCCCACCTTTTTTGCACCTTGGTCTCTTCAGAACAGGACATAGCCGGGTACTGAAGTCTCCCAAATGTGGTTACTGGTGAACCATGGCTCACTAATGGCTACTATGTCCAGTTTAGCCTCTGTCATTGTTGCCTCCAGGTCTGGGAACTTGTTTCCCAGACTGTGGGTATTAGTGTACATGATCTTCCAATGGCCAGGTTTCAGTGCGTTAGTTTTGGGGTGAGGTCCTGCTTTTTCCCTGCGCATTGTATGGGGAGCCAGACATTTTTCCTTACCTGGTGATGTAAATAAACTACAAACATGCTGAACTCCTGTTTGATTACCAGCTGAGGGGGGGATGGGTGTTCTTCCCGTTCAATGTATTGGGTGCTGCACCCCTCTCCCCATTTGCTAGTTTAAATATTCTGCAAAGACATCAAACTTTTGCCCCAATGCACTGACTCCCTCCTTAATCAGATGTAGTCCATTGAATTTAAAGAACTTTCACTCTCAAAACTGTTGCCAGTTACCTACAAATTTGTGTCCTTTTTTTTTCTGGCACCAGCCCTTGAGCCACATGTTTAGCTCCCCTATCTCCGCTTTCTTTGACTTTCCATCCATCTGCCCCCTCACCCAGACTGGCAGGATCTCAGAGAAGGAGATGATGGATGAAATGGATGACAGTTTGTCTCCCAGCCTGGTCAGGTGTTCCTTGGTCTCTTCAAGTGTCTGGCTGGCGAGATTGTTAGTCCCTATGTGTACCAGGATGTTGATGTTTTTTCCTGCTTCCTGCATGATTTTAGCAATGTGGTCAGTGTCTCTCCATGCTGATGTACCTGGGAGACATCTGACCATTATACCTGGCCAGAGGTAGGTATCAACTTCCCGAATCATGGAGTCTCCTATGATCAGAAGTGTTTTGGATTTCCTTTTTATGTTGTCTTGTACGCGCAATGCAAGCAACATGTTGTGGCAGCTTGGTGGAGTAACAGGGTGTGGAGGTGTGGCCACAAGTGCCACTGCTTTTTCGGGCTGGTCTCTGTGGCAGTAATGAATAAGCATGCTGTCTATGACATCAGATCTGAAGCATGCCACCAACTTGAAAGAATTTTGCTGCTGCAATGAGGGAGTGACCTGTCATTGCAGGGCGCGCCTTGCCTGCTGAAACATCTCAAGACACATAGCGGCAGCTGTCCCCGTCCACCTCTCCCATCCTGTAGAAAGGCAACGTCTGGGGTGCCCAATCCCCCAGTCGGCATGCCCCCTTCCCAGTTCGTGTGAAGATGGGGGAGCTCAGTCCCCGTCAGCATAATGTTCCCCCTTGTTTTCTATGCCGAGGGGGGTGCTCAATCCCCCTCAGCATCATGCCCCCCTGACACGCTTTCTTTGCCGACGGGGGGCCCAATCCCCATTGGCTTCAGTCCCCTGTCCCCAAAACACAAAGGTGGCACACTGGGAGCCCACCCTAGTGTACCCAACAATTCGTTTTACACCTGTAAATAAAGAAAACCTTCCCGCGATGTCCTTTCCGAAAAAAAGAAAATGGTCCGTCGTTGCATCGGGAGTGCCCTCCCCTTCCCCAACCTGCACCCACCCTCTGCACACCCCACTTTCCCACACCTCCTTTACCCCACACTTACCTCCAGCACCCAGTGCGATGATCTTCAGTGGAGCGGGAACACGCCTGCACTCTTCAAAGCCAGAACGCAAACTGAAGAAAATAATGGTAATCTGTATAATGGCATCAATGTAGCGGTTTCAATTTGGGTGGATATCTCAGTCATATTTGTGGCTTTTGCCTCCAAATTTTCAACATGGAGTTCTTGGGACTCCACCTCATGAACTCAGTCACTGTCATTTCATTATTTGGTTCCCAAAAGGTGATTTCCCGGTCACTGCACGAAATCACCTTTTGGGACTGATTAATGAAATGACAGTGCCATGGTTCATGAGGTGTGCTCCCAAAAAGTCTGTGTTCCAAATTTGGTCAAAAAATTCAAAAAAATGACCGTGTTGTGAGTGTGCATTTCACAGTTTTCACACATGCTTGTAAGTTCAATAATTTTTAATATTTTCACTCCAGATTTTCAACATTGTCATTTTTTCACACCTCCTTATGAACAGTACAGCTGTCATTCTTCACATCCTTGCCAAAATGTATTTTCATACATCTGGTGCACAATCAAATCAAATCATCTTCATTTCTAAAGCGCCTTTCAAAACCAAGGCGCTGTACAAAAGGATCACACATACATAAAAATTAAGACAATCATAAATTAATCAACTGTAACTAGGATATGCTAAACTAAATAAATACGTCTTTAACTCCATTTTAAATTTCTCAATGGTTGGAAATTCTCTCAACCAACGAAGTAGAGAATTCCACAGGGTTGGTGCTGAAAAGACAAAAGCACGGGATCCTGATGTTTTTATCGAACCCTGGGAACAATGGCGTGGTTGCTGTGAGAAATCAATGTTTGGGACAGATTAATAAAATCACAGTGACACTGTTCATGAGCAGAGATCTCAAAATGTCTATGTTGAAAATTTGGTAAAAAAATTCCACAAAATGACTGTGTTATGAGCATGCATTGCGCAGGTTCCACGCACACTCGTAACTTCGAGAATTTTTAATATTACTCCAGATTTTCAAAATCGCCATTTCTTCACACCTCCTTATGAATGGTACAGCTGTCATTTTTCACATCCTGCCTGAAATGTGTTTTCACACATCTGATGCAGAATAGCATGGTCGCTATTGGAAATCAACGTTCCGGACAGATTAACAAAATAACAGTGCCACTGTTCATGAGCGGAGGTCCCACATGCTTTCATGAGGTGGGGTCACAAAAACCTCATGTTGAAAATTTGGAGTGCAAATACCAACAAACTCCCTGGGCATTAGGGTTTCTAATCATAATGTCTCACCCTGTACAGACTGACAGGCGTCAGGGGTGTGACTTTGGATTGTCGGCTGTAAGGCTCATGCCATTCCACCCCTGCCCCCACCCTGCAGCCAGTGATAGGCATCAAGGTGTGCCTTGGACTCTTCAATCCCAAAGTTCACCCCATTCTCCTATACTGCACCCATCTCAATGTATTTCCTTATGTAATGGGGTGAGTGTAAGGTCCGATGACCCCAAGGCACAATGCGACACTTGTTGGAGTCTGTAGGGTAGGGTGAGGTGAAATGGCATGAGTGTTATGGCTGACAACCCAAAGGCACACCTCAATGCCTGTCAGTCTCTGCAGGATGGGGCGGGGTTGGCGTCAGTTCCATACTTCACTGCCATTCCTATTATGCATCTCTCTAACTCCTGCACCACCAATGCCAATGGCAGCAATACAACAGTCAGCATTGCCAAATGCTTGTTTTGTTTTGGTAACTGTTTTGGGCAAGTTTTGTAGCACTAGCTCCTGTGCTGCAGTGTCCTCTGCCCCTTTGTTTGATTTCAGAGATAGAGGCAGATACATGTTTGTAGTTTTTATATGGTTTGTGGAGGTGATACGCTGGTGAGCAGTGAGTGATGAGGCACCTGATTTGCCCCTCCTAACCACCTGCCAACCTCCTGGACCAACTACCCTCTGCGGTCAAGGTGCTTCAGTTGGATGTTAGGGAAATGGTGGCTGGTTCTTGTAATATATTTCCTCCTGAATATGGGATTTGAGGTGTGTAATCTCTGCCCATGCTGCTTGGAGCTGAGCCCTTAGATCTCCAATGGTCCAGCATATTTGCAGTGTCAGTGGCTCAGTAGGTAGCACACTCGCCACTGAGGCTGGGACATTGGAGGGCTGTGGGTTCAGTTCCCACATCTGACACTTGGCTTAATATCCCAGTACTGACACTGTAGTGCAGCATGAGAGGGGTGCTGCACTTCTGAGGTGCCGTCTTTCCGATGAGACGTTAAACTGAGGTCCCATCTGCCTGGATTGGTGGTAATTCAGGTGGATGTTAAAGATCCCATGGCACTTATCGAAAAGAGTAGGGGAATCTCCCCAGTGTCCTGGCCAAATTTCCCTCATTCACTGAAAAAAATACCACCAACAGCTTAATTTGGTTCAAAGTCAGTTGGCATTCATCTGTATCCCCCTCCTCAGGGTCGTGCCTGAAAATAGGCAGGATTTGTCTAGTGCACTTACCCGGTCAACAAAAACTAAATAAATATAGGAGAGCATCCTAAATCCTGTATAACTGCCATTTTGAAAAGTGTCCTGCAGTACCTGCAGTTAATAATATCCATTCCAGTTGAGTTGCCAAGTTTATAACCTTGTCTGAGCAATCAGAAGAAAAATGAAAGCAAAAGTTTGATTTTTTTTATTTCTTTTTTGTTTTATTTGTTTTTGTATAACTTTTATAACAAGTTAAATTAATCATGCCCCTGCAATTGAGGGTGGTATCTTTCAGAAAGAGATGTGCAAGAACAAGGGGGCATAATTTGAAGATAGAGGGGGGATGGCTCAGAGGTAATGTGAGGATATATTTTTTCACAGAGAGGGTTGTGGATGCATGGAACAGCCTCCCTGAGGAGGTCGTGGAGTCAAGAACAGTGGGGGAATTCGAGAATGCATGGGACAGACATAAGGCAGTCCTAGTTGGGGGTAGGAGGAAGTACGCTGTTGGTTAATTAGGATCTGCAGCTTATCTCTTAGGTAGGAAAATGGGCAGACTAGGTGGGCCAAGCGGTCCTTATCTGCCGTCACATTCTATGTTTCTATGTTTCAATAGGGCATGCAGATGAACACTGGACGTTAATAGTCGGCACACACCTGTACTCAATATGAACTTACCAGCTGGCTGAATCTCAGCAACAGAATAAAGTACCAAATGTGCCTTCTGGGCAAGAAAATCCTTTTAAGGAAAGCCCCCACCACCTCAAGCCACTGCTACAGGCTGGCTACTCTTCTTATCACACCAGAGGTACAACCTGGTGCTCTTTAGCCATCCCTTTCAGGAAAACCTCTCTTGGCCAAAGGTCCTTTTCCTATAGGGCACCCCATGGCTAAATGAAATCCCCACACACATAACTACCACTTTGTCTCCCAGCCTTTAAAATGGAACTGAAGTAGCATCTCATTGCCACTGGTACCTGTTCCTACAGGTAGTCTATGCCAACTTCTCCGACATGTGCAAGGTGTGGGGAATGGTCACTGCCCTAGCCTTGTCCTCGTACTTAACTTCTTCTTGGTCCTCCTTGGCCTACTGTGTATCTTGTTCCTACCCTCATCTCCCTTTTCATCCTCTTTCTCCCTCCTACTTAGCTAACACCACTCCGTGGGCCCCTCACCCCTAATCCGAGACAATGCCCAGTCAGGTGGCTCTTGCTATTTGACTTTCTGTTTTCCTATATACCTTGTCATCCTAGTGGTGAACACATGGTTTCAACTGTAGCTGTCTCTTCCCTGACATTGAAAATGTACCTGTTGTCTCAGTGTTCCAGCACTTGAATTTGTGTACTACACCCCCAGACACTGAAAGAGTTATTCTTACTGTACCTCCTACTATGTCAATCTTGTAATTCATCATTCATTGTTATAAGTCAATTGCACCTGTTGTATTACTCATTCTCCTAATTATGTTTACTGTTTAATCAATCATGTTGCTAAATTTTGATGTGGAACCTTTGAAAAAGAGCATTGTGCTCAAAGGTTATCTCCGAACAATGAAATAAATAAAGTAAGCACAAAACAGTAACAAACCTGTTGGCACACCCTGTAACAAAGCAGCATAAAGTATACCCTGCAACAACAATTTGAGTCAGAGAACAATAAAGCAGTAAAAGGTAAGCAGAAAACAGTAACAAAACCTGTAAATACCAAAGAAAATAGTAACACACAGTATATCTGCCTAGCCAAGAGAAGCCTCTATGATGACATCCTCATTGGAGACCAAGAAGAATGCTGGGGACATCCACAAGGGAGACCCACAAAAGAGTGGCAAGGGACACCACAGGGGAAAGAAACAGCTTCTGATAGGGAACTCAGTTGTTAGGGGGTGTAGACCTGGGGAAGAGAGAGGAGAGGGAAGTAAGGTGCCTGCCTGGTGCCATGGCTTGGAGGGACAGGAAGCAAATCCTCAGGATTGCAGAAGCAGCATCACAAGAGAGGAACTAGATATCATTGTCCACCTTGGGACAAATGACCTAGCTAGGCATGAGATCAGTGCAGTGCAGGATGAATTTGTGGAGTTGGGGAGGGCCTCAGACAGGTAGTAAGCACGGTACCTTCTCAGAGGTGCTGCCAGTCTATGGCAGGGTGAGGCTAGGGTACTGCACACCATGCAGTTTAATGAATGGTTGCAAACTGGTGCAGAGCACAGGGTTCGGTTTCATTGAGGACTGGGGTCCACCTGGAGAGATGAAGATCTATACTGGCATGATGGTCTGCATCTGTCCAGGAAGGGAAACATGCTCCTAGGTGACAGGTTTAAGGGCTTCCTTGGCAAGCTTTTAAACTAGCCAAGGGGGAGGTGCTGATAGGAAACAGAAAAGCTCAAGCCTCCCCCCACAAAACATGGCAGGTAGTAGGGTAAACACTGAGGTACAGAGCTTGATAAAGGGTAGGACAGGGGTAAATGGAAAAATGGACAAGGGCAATAAGAGCAGGGATGGGGTAAAAAAGGATAAAGCCAACATTAAATGGAGGGCAATGAGTCCTAATGCCTGTAGTCTGGGAAAAGAAGCTTCCAGAGCTAGTAGCCCTGATGGAAGAGGAACACTTGGATATTGTGGCAGTCACAGAAACATGATACACGGAGAACCATGACTGGGATGTCAACATACCAGGGTACACAATCTACAGAAGGGATAGGGAGGGTAAAAGAGGAGGTGGAGTAGCTCTCTACATAAGGGAAGGGATCAAAGCTACAGAACTAAAAAGTAAAGGGGGAGGACAAGAGGAACTCTGGGTCACCTTGGAGACAGGGAATGGCATCACGATCCACGCAGGGGTTGTATACAGACCCACATCTCAAGGGGAGGAAATGGATAAGAAAATGATAGAGGGTATTCTCAAAATGGCTGAAAAAAGGGAAGATACTGTTGATGGGGGACCTGAATATGCCAAATGTTAACTGGACTACATGTACTGCAGCCACATCCAAGAGCAGGGTCATTCTCAATGCCCTACAGGGGGCATGCCTTAGACAGCTAGTGGTGGAACCCACTCAGGAGGGAGCAATATTAGATCTGGTACTCTCAAATGGAGATAGGATCACAAATTTAGAAGTCAGACACCTGGGAACAAGCGACCACTGCACAGTGTGCTTCACAATAAACACAACCATGGAGACAAGCCATACAAAGATAAGGATACTGGAATTTTAGAAGGGCTGACTTTGGCATAATGGATGAAAACCTGAGGAATGTATTAGCAAATGGCCAGAAAGGAGGGGTGGAAGAACAATGGAGAAAAATCAAAACTGCCATCATGGAGGCAACAAGCCTTTGTGTGAAACAAATAAAGAAAACAAAGCGGAATAAAAAAACACTATGGTTCTCAAAAGAGGTGTCAGGGAAGGTTAAGGAGAAAAAGGCTGCATTCAAAAAGTATAAGGAATCACAGACGGAGCATGACAGGGAACTGTATCAATTAAAGCAGAAAGAAGTGGGGAAGGCAGTCAGAAAAGCAAAGGCCCAAACCGAGGAAAAGATAGCCAACTCAGTTAAGAAGGGGGATAAAACCTTTTATAGGCACATTAGGGAGCATAGAAAGGTTAAGGGAGGTGATCGTGAAGATTAATAAAAGAGAGGGGAGGTGGCCAGAGGGAGACAGTGAAAAGGCAGAGATACTGAATGAATACTTTTGCTCAGTATTCACAAAAGAAGAAGAGGAGGAGTTACCTAAACCAAACAGTAGAAGCACTCTGGATAGGGGGTTGACGCCAGTCCATTTACAGAAGAAAGAGTCCTGAAAGAACTCCTAAAACTCAAGGTGGACAAAGCAATGGGGCCTGATGGGATTCACCCTAGAATCCTAAAAGAGCTAAGGGAGGAGCTAGTGACACCACTAACCACACTTTTCAACAAATCATGGGAAGATGGGGTGGTACCTGAGGACTGGAGGAGGGCAGATGTGATTCCCCTTCACAAAAGTGGGAGCAAGCAGAAGTAGGAAACTACAGACCTGTTAGTTTGACCTCAGTGGTGGGGAAAATGATGGACTCACTTCTGAAAGAAAGAATTGTTCAGTACATAGAGGCCAGTAGGGCACAGGACCCAAGGCAGCATGGGTTCACAGCAGGAAGGTCATGTCAGATGAATCTAATCGATTTATTTGACTGGGTGACCAAAGTCATAGACCAGAGAGGGGCTGTGGATATGGCCTACCTAGACTTTAGCAAGGCATTTGACACAGTCCCCCACAAAAGATTAATAATCAAGTTAGCCAGCCTGGGAGTGGGTCCCAGGGTGGTAGCCTGGGTAGCAAACTGGCTGCACAACAGAACACAGAAGGTAACAGTGAATGGAACACATTCTGAAGAAAGGGGGGTTACTAGTGGAGTACCGCAGGGCTCAGTACTGGGTCCAGTCCTCTTTAACGTCTTTATAGGTGACATTGCAGAGGGTCTGGAAGGAAAGGTATGCCTCTTTGCAGATGACACAAAGATCTGTAACAGAGTTGATACACAAGGGGGGTAGAAAGGATGAGAAGGGACTTGGCAAGGTTGGAGGAATGGTCAGACATATGGCAACTTAGATTCAATGCAAAGAAGTGCAAAGTAATGCACCTGGGAAATAAAATCCTGGAGAAGAGTACACAATAGCAGGGGAGGTACTAATGACAACAATAATGGAAAGGGATCTGGGTGTAGTCATATCAGATGACCTAAAGGTGGGTAAGCAATGTGAGAAGTCAGTAAGGAGAGCAGGGGGATACTGGGATGCATAGGGAGGGCATCACAGGTAGAAAAAGGAAGTGGTTATCCCTCTGTACAGACAGTTGGTGAGACCCCATCTGGAGTACTGCGTGCAGTTTTGGAGACCTCATCTACGCAAGGACATAGACAGGATGGAAGCAGTCCAGAGGAGGGCAAATAAAATGGTGCAGTGTCTACATCAGAAACCATATGAGGAGAGACTGGGAGAGCTTAATATGTATACCCTTGATGAAAGGAGGGACGGGGGGGACATGATAGAAACGTTTAAGTACCTCAAGGGAATCAACAAGTCCAGGAGGGTAGCATCTTTCAGAAAAAGAGATGTAAGAACAAGGGGCACAATTTAAAGTTAGAGGGGGACAGCTCAGGGGTAATGTGAGGAAATTCTTTTCACGGAGAGAGTGGTGGACGGATGGAACCACCTTCCTGGAGAGGTTGTGGGGTCTAAAACAGTGGGGGAATTCAAACATGCATGGGACAGACGTAAGGCAATTATAGTGGGGGGTTGCAGGAAGTAGGCTGTTGGTTAACTAGAATCTGCAGCTTATCCAATAGGTAGGGAAATGGGCAGACTGGGTGGGCCAAGTGGTCCTTATCTGCCATCAAACTCTATGTTTCTATGTTTTTCCTTGCTCTGATAATGTTGTTCCTTGCTATGTCCCTACAAATAAACCTAGAAGAATAGAGCTCAGGTGAAGCTAGGACCTAGTCTTCCACCTCATTTATAATTTAATATATTTGCATGCCATTTGTTGTTTGCTGTGTTAAATATGTATTTTTCTTCAATGTTTGCCATAAGAAGTTTGGCGTATGATGGTACTGTGCTCAAACCCATTGTCGTACTACATTTCTGCAGGAGTATTGCTTTTCAAATCTAAAGTAGTTTCTGTGCAATACTATGGTCCAGTTCAAGCAATAAATTGTTTGGGGGTGATGTGTTGTTTTCTCTGCCCTTTAGTGCCTCTGCCAGTACACTTAGTCCTGCTTCATGTACTACACTGGTGTGCAGGTCAGCCACATCAAGGCTGACCAACATGCATTCTTTAAAGTCTATTTCACTTTCATTCATTACTTTCAACAAATATAATACTGAACTGATATCTTTTAAGTAGCTCTTTGTGGCTTGTTCCAAGGGTTGTATATAGTAATCAATATATTTAGAAAGTTGTTCTGATCCAACAATACTGTTATATCTTATCTCAGTTCCTCAATTGAATGTTTAGGAAGGGTCTGATAGTTAGCAGTATTTTCAGCTCACCAAGACATTCCCTTTTTGTAGGTCTCATATCCTTGTATAACTACCCCTCCTCCCTCATCTTGTCTTTTTAATTAAAATGGATGTATCATTTTCCAAAGGCCATAGTGCTCCATATTCCTTTGCAGTATGAAATTCCTGATGCCTTCTATCTAGGTTTTGTTTTTTTCTCAAAGTTATCCACTTCCCTTTCTATCACCTTTATAAAACATCAATAATATTTGGTATTGCTCCTGTTGGTATAAAGGATGTTTTGACCTCTAAAACTGTCATTATTTCTCTCTTCCTTTTTATGTTGCTTGCATGCATGTGCAAGAAACACAGTGCCATCATCCGAGTTTTCGGAGGTGTGTCAGCCCCTCTTCCAATGCAGTCACTGTGTTTGCAGGCGCGGCCCCAGTTCCCCAATGAGTGCTGCAGCTGTCTATGACAGCTCCAAATGCGTAGCATACAGTGAAGGAGAGCTCTGCTTCAGTGAGCAGAGCTCTCCTCCCCATGCACACACATGCATGGCTGCACATGTGCGATGCTGATGCGCTCCCCATGCATACACTGTATGGCGACGGGGTGCCCAATCCCCTGTCGGCTCCACGCCTCCCCAACAGTTGTCCAGGTGCCATGCTGGGAGCCCACCCAGCATGGCAACAACTGTTATAGCTGACAGGGGTGCCCAATCCCGCGTCGGCTCCAAGGCTGCACGCACCCCAAAAGCCCGGTGCCACGCTGGGAGCCCACCCCAGCATGGCAAATCTTGTTTTGGCCGATGGGGGTGCCCAATCCCCTGTCGGCTCCACATCCCCCCAAACAGCTTTTCCTGCTGCCACTCTGGGAGCCCACCCCAGCGTGGCAAACGTCCCGCATCGTCTTCTTAAAAACAAAAAAAACCTGTGAATAAAAAAACGGTCTCTCATAGTCTCCCTGCCCCACTCCCATAACCCGCACCCACCCACTGCGCACCCTGCCTCCCCACACCTCCCCACACCCCCCCTCACCCCATACTTACCTCCGGAGCTTGCACGATTATTATCGGTGGACGGAACATGTCTGCAATCTTCAAAGCCGACTGCGAACTGAGGAAATGCCGGTAAGCTGTATAATGGGATAGATGGGTTTTTCAACTTTGTTGCATATCTCAGGCATTTTTGGGAATTTTGGCCCCAAATTTTCAACATGGGGTTTTTGGGGCCCCTCCTCATGAATTCTTGCACTGTCATGGCGTTACTCAGGCCCGAAGGATGATTTCGCAGTCACTGCGTGAAATCATCTTTCTGCACCAATTAATGAAACGACACTGTCAGTGTTCATAAGGTGGGCTCTCAAAAAGCCTATGTTGAAAATTTGGTGAAAAAATTCCTAAAAATGACTGTTTTACGAGTGTGCGTCACGCAGTTCCTACGCACGCTTGTAAGTTTGCGAATTTTCAATATTTTCACTCCAGATTTTCAACATTGCCATTTTACCACACCTCCTTATGAGCAGTGCAGCTGTCATTTTTCACATCTTGCTCAAAACGTGTTTCCGCCCATGTAGCGCACAATGGCACAGTCGGTGTGCAAACTCAATGTTTGGGACACATTAAGAAAATCACAGTGACACTGTTCATGAGCAGAGGTCTTAAAATGGCTATGTTGAAAATTTGGTGAAAAAATTCCTAAAAATGACTGTTTTACGGCGTCGCGTTCTGCGCGGTTCCTATGCACGCTCGTAAGTTCGCAAATTTTCAATATTTGCACTCCAATGACTTCCAAATACCTAAACAGCACATAGAAGCAAGCAACATTCAGCACTGACAAATGCATGTTTGTTTCTGAGTTTGTCCCAGGTCCTTATTTTCTACGTTATTATCTCTCTGACTGTTAATAAAGTATCACGGTCTCAGCTTGTGATAGAATTTCTGTAAATCTATCATAACTCCAAAACAATTAGTTTGAGTGAAGGGGCTAAATGAAAAGCCCTTCACTAGCACTGACTATTCTGTTGTCAAAGTTTTGTCACCAAGGTTAAATACCACTATTTCCCCTGGTTTGGTTCCTTATTACCACATTTGTTTTTTTGCGCCTTGCTCTTTTGTTTTGTCCTTACCTTTTCCTCTTGATGTTCGTGGTTCTTTAGTGTCTTCTTCTAACTCTAATTGTGCTTCATCCCATAATCCTGTCATCTGATAATTTTATAATGTGTGTGTGGGGGGGAGCCCTTATTACTAACTGAAATAAAGCAAATTACAACCTTATCATGTATGGTGGAACGTTGTTATCTGGTGTTTTTTATCTTTTCCTCATGTTGTTATGCCATCGATGTGATGTGATGAAGTTGTTAACCCATCGACGGTACGTCACATCGATGGCATAACAAAACAGAATGCAGCCGAGATAAACATTCCAGCGCATCACAGTCTTTCACCGTACTCGGCAGCATTCAAAAACGGCGGCTACTCATTTGTTTAGTTTTTAATTTACTTTTCTCGTCAGGTACCTGGTAATCGAGAAGAGTACCCTCAAAGTGTTTCCGGATGGCGCACTGTTGACATCGACCCATTTTGACCTCTAGTTATAAACTTCCTAGTCGCAAGGCGGGACAGCGATTTTTTTTATTTTTATTTTTTTTTATCCTGTCCACGTCTTCACTCAGGTAAACGTTTGTTTTCCCTTCCTATTTTTGTGAACTATGTGTCTGGACTGCTTCCTCATACTCTATAAAAGACAACGTATGGGGAGCAGTTAACAACCGCATTGAATTCTCATCTTGAGGTTACCATGGTTACTGAAAACCTCTCGAGCTTCGCCCTCGAGGTTTACAGACCATGGTAACCTCTCAATGAGAATACAACGCGGTTGTTAACTGCTCCCCATACATTATCCTCTATGTTATGCCACCGTTATGACATCACTCTGTTGTTAACCCTTCTTAAGTATGTCACATCAATAGTATAACAAAACAGAATGCTCACAACAACCAATGTTCCGTAAAGCAATTCAGTAAAGTAATTCAATCCATGATTCCACAATCTTGTAGCCCATACAATATAAAATATAATGTATGGTTTTTGGTTAAAAACCGCACTGAAAACACTTCTTGAGGTTGCCATGATATCTCTAAACCTCTCGAGCTGCGCTCTCGAGGTTTACAATGATGTCATGGCAACCTCTTGAAGTGTTTACAGCATGGTTATTAACAAAAGATCATACATTATCCTCTATGTTATGCCATCATTATGACATCACTCTGTTGTTAACTCTTCTTGAGTATTTTTTATTTATTGAAATGTTTCACTAGGATGGCACACTGCGCGACAAGTCACTCATCTCTCGGTGTGACCTTGGGGGAAGGGGTACAATAGGACTAAGACATTAAACATTTAAGTTACAAGATCAACATTAACATACAGTTGCAAGGCAGGTGTTACAATGTCACAACAGTATTGAGCATAATAGGTAGAAAGAGCTTGTCATATCGGTGGTATAACAAAACGGAATGCTCACAACAATCAATGTTCCGTAAAGTAATTAAATCCGTGATTACACAATCTTGGTAGCCCATACACTATTAAATATAATGTATGGTCTTTGGTTAACAACCACACTGAAAACACTTCTTAAGGTTGCTATGACATCTGAAAACCTCTCGAGTTGTGCTCTTGAGGTTTACAATGATGTCATGGCAACCTCTCAAAGTGTTTACAGCATGGTTATTAACCAAAGACCATACATTATCCTCCATGTTATGCCATTGGTATGACATTACTCTGTTGTTAACCCTTCTTGAGTATTTCATATCAATGGTATAACAAAATGGAATGCTCACAGCAGTCAATGTTCTGCTTTGAGAAAAATGTTTAAAATGCTGGTATTAAATTAATTGATTTGTGCCAGGCTGTACTGATGAATGGTGTTGCAAAGAACACACAATAAACATTGTTGAGGAATCTTCCTGCATAATTTATAACTGGTTAAGGTAAGAATTACTCAGAAAAGTAATTCAATCCATGATTACAAAATCTTGGTAGCCCATACACTATAAAATGTAATGTATGGTCTTTGGTTAATAACCACACTGAAAATGCTACTCGAGGTTGTCATGACATCTGAAAACCTCTTGAGCTATGCTCTCGAGGTTTACAATGATGTCATGGCAACCTCTCAAAGTGTTTACAGTGTGGTTATTAACCAAAGACAATGCAGTATCCTCTATGTCTCCAGCCTTCCATGTAACCTTGTCACCATCTTCTACTTGTTCTGCCTCTGTACCACCCTCTACCTAAAAAAGGTTTTCTAGGTGCCCATCTTCCTCTTCTATTGCCTTCTACTGAGCTTCTCTGAGGAGTACAATGATCTTTCACTGTCTGGATTATAATATCTAGGTTTGAACATCTATACTTTACCTTGCTTAGACCAATTTTATACCTTCTTATCACGACAATCATTCATATTCCATTTATATTTCTTACTTTTTTGATCTTCAATTATATGCTTATATTCAGTTAGACTTTCATTTTCTCCAGTGTCTTTTCATACACTTTGATGTCTGTTTTTATCTGTCAATCACATCTGTAATTTCTGTAATTAATTTTGTCTGTTCAATAGCCAGTGCTTTAATTAGCACCAATGTAAAACCATGTCCACATTTATTCCTAACTCCATTCCACCTCTTCTCCAACATGCTAATTGTAAATCCTAAATTAGGCTCATTTGTGACCCTAAGTCCTCCTGGTATCCTTATTTTTTGTCTGAAATACTCCCTATCTTTACAACATGCCATTCATATCTAAGTTTTTTTTCCTTTATGTCCCCCAAAGGCTCATCTGTATAGACTTTGCAGAATCTGATGTAGTCAATTGTTTTTTTTCCCTTTTTTGGTTATTTGTTATGCCATCTAAAATTATATTTTCCTCATCTTGATTTTGAGTAAGGGGAATTGATCTCTCTTCCTTTGTAGCCCCCCCCCCAAATTCTGTAAGTACCTCTATGTTAATGCTGGAATACTATATAAAATACTTTCTCTGTTATTTAATTTTAAACAGTTTCACTGTCAATCACAGTACTACACTCAGTATTGCTACAATTCCAGTCAGATGTTCATAAATGTAGCTACCGGGAGTCACGTGATGCTTGTGTTGGGCTAGCAGCTCTTTTTCCTGCTCCCACTCACCCACTCCAAATTTGGCTATTTTCAATTATTTTTCAACTTAATATTGGACTGCTTTGTTTTCTAAACTTTGCAAGAACAGCTTGGGGAACAGTGTAGCAGTTTTCATTCAGAGCTCCGGCACAGAATAAATTCAGAGATACGGCAAAGCCTACCGCGTCACACCCCCATCCCAGATGCCGGATAAGGCTGCAAAAAACTCCAAGGCCCGCAATGTCTCCACTAGGCAAGCTCCCACTACCACCCTGGATGTTACTCCACTCTTAGAAGAGAGATTTCTTCTTGAGCTGCAGCCACTTAAAGAATCCCTTTTGACCCTTACTTTGGAGCTGACTTCTCCATGTAAAGATCTCGAGGATATTCACCGGTGGGCCGGGGATGTGGAAGCTTGGTCGGTCTCCTTGGAGAAATGAAGAGATCGGATAGACCCTGAGCTAACCTTCCTGTGGTACAAGATCCATAAAATGGAACTCAAGCTGGAGAATCTCGAGGGCAGGAGCAGAAGGAATAATTTCGTCATCCTCGGTCTCCCCGAGGATGCAGAGGGGGCCATGCCCATTTTGTTCTGCCAAAAATTATTAGATGGCCCTCACTATGTGATAGAATGGGCACACAGGGCTCTCTGTCCTAGACCACCACCTGGCTCGCCTCCTAGGCCTTCTGCTACCTGGGAGGGCAACAAGCTCCGGGTGTTGCAGGATCTCCCAGTTTCAGTGTGACAAAAGAGACCAGCTTTTCATCCGTCAGTATCCAAACTTATTCCAGCTGGTATCCAATTCAGAATGCTTTATCTCACCCACTTACAGGTCTGTATTAAGGAAATTTACATTCCTTTGAAGATGCTGACTATGCTTTACAAGAACTCCAGCTGCTTCTTCCTAGATTTAAGACAGGCCGACTTGCTCCCTTAATACTGGCTTGTTCCATCATCACTGGTCGTTTTGGCTGGAATTCTGGACTCTACCTGCAAGGTTGTTTAACTGTCTGTCTCTCTTGGATTTTAGTTTGTGGCTCATCAAAATCCTGTATCGGTGTGCGGCTCGATGATTTCTGCTCGGGCTCAGCTTGGTCTTCTCTCTGTTTAACCTTAATGTCGGCTCTCGGATATATTTTGGGCTCCTTTAATTGATTTCCTGGAGTCTTGGACTTTAATTATCTTGGCTCAGTTCACAACATCGAGCCCCTTGTCACTTGTACTATTCCGGGAGTCTGGTGGGTCGACCTGACTGTTCCTAAACTACGTCCTCACCACATATGCCCAACTGTTCTGTTCAGCTCAGCTGACTGACTTCACTCCAGGTTGCTCTGCAGTGTCCTTTGTTTCTGTTTCCCTCCAGTGTTTCATTCTGAACTGAGTTTATGAACCTATACTGGTCAGATGGTCTTGTATTACTCCTTACTCCTTTTCTATTTTTTGTTCCTTAATTCACACTGGGACTTCCTCAAGGTGGACAGGTTATTTTTTCTCTTTAATTCTGATACTTTTACATTTTGTGTTGTGTGCTAGGCTACTCATTGAGGCTACTGTGCATATCACTTCATTGATTATTTTTAAGTTGTTATGTAGCTCTCTGATTTTGTCTAAATTTGTGGGAGTTCTACTTTTTTTTCTCATCAGCACAATATACAAGGTTTTTCATTAAAACTATTGAACTGCTAACCCTGCTAGAGTCCCTGTTTGCTGGAGGCAGTACCTTGCCTTATTTCATTTTCCCTTTATTTTGATTTCCTAATCATTTATGATTGTACGTGTTTTACTACAGGGGATAAAGGATTGTTAATGTTGTTTTTTTCTTTTCTTTGTTTGCTGCATTGGTATTATTATTGTATTTTCTACTTATCCTTGTGAAGTTCTATTGTTCGGAATTTTGGGGGTGGGGTGGGAGGAAGGTCTGTGAATTGATGCTGGTCCTTAGCTGCCTCACGAGCCGATTTGATGGGAGGGGTTTGTGTTTATACAAGGGGATCACATTATTTGTCTATGCTGTGGGGGGTTGCTACTGGATTGGTTCTGGTTTTTGGGGACAGTTATGATTATGTGGGTTTTCTGGTTTGTTCCTTGTTACTGCTTTGTTAGTACTCGGGGGAGTTTTATCTGTTGGGGGGGGTTGGTTGGTGGGTGGGTGTCACTGTAGGATGGGTTCCACTATTGTTACCCATTATTTGGCCTCAGTTTGTTTATTTGCACCTTTGTCTAACTTTCTGTCTTTTCTTAACAACTCATCATGGCTGTTTATAATTTTTGCATCTGGAATGTTAAAGGCGCACAGTCCACTACTAAAAGGTCTAAAATCTGAATTCATCTCCACAAGTTGCAAGCTGATGTGGCCTTCCTTCAGGAGATTCACCTGCTTTCCTTCCAAGTTCTCCTATTTCGGCGATCTTGTGTGGGACAGGCTTTCGGAGTGGGCTCTGATTCCCGTAAGAAAGGGGTCGCTATCCTTATAGCCCAAAAAATTCCTTTCCGTCTCATCCAAGAAGTGGCCGATCCTCAGGGTCACTATGTGATTCTTCGAACTTTGCTCGGCCACTTGGAGGTGGTGATGGGTGCTATATATGGTCCTACCACTGATGATCCTAACCTAATTTTTTTTACCACCTTGATGTCTATTTAAGCTCCTTGGACTTCCCTCCTGATTATTCTTGGAGGGGACTAGAACCTGGTTCTGTGTAATGAATAGGATAGGACCGGTCAGACCCGACAAGCTCTTTCACCTGCATGATTGGTTCTCTGTGATTTCTTGCAATCTGTGGGATTGGTAGACCTATGGAGGACATTGAATCGGGATGGTCGAAAGTATTCCTTCCATTCCTTCCCTCACAATTCCTTTTCTAGGCTTGATTACTTCTTGCTTGGAATAGACCACCTTCCTGGTGTTCTTTTGTGTCACTACTCTGCTAAGGTTGTCTCAGACCATCACCCTGCCCTTATTCAGCTTAATTTCACTCCCTCACAGACTAGAGAAAAAGTGTGGCACTTAAATAATCAGTTACTTAAATCAGAGGATCTTGTGAAACACCTTCAATCTTTTGTTAATACCTTCATGGAATTTAACTCTCCCTCTATGCCTAAATTTGACCTTTTATGAGGAGCCTTGAAGTGAGCCCTCCGAGGAAACTGATTTTTTTAGCTGTTAAACAGAAGAAACAGACTTTGGCTGTTCTTTCCTCTTTATTATCTTGTATATGGTCTCTTGAGGAGCACATTTCTCAAGCCTCATCGCAATCAGACTGGGAGCTGTTGGATAATCTTAGATTCCAATACAATACTTTGCTGGGGGAGAAGGTGGAGCATCTTATATTACATTCCAAAGTAAAATACTTTGACCAAGGGGAGAAGGCTGGTAAGTTACTGGCTCTTCATCTGTGTTCCCAAGCTATGGATTCTGGTCATCTCCTCACTTCCCCCCATAATATTGTTGACGCCTTTAAAAAAATGTTATCAGCAATTATATGCTCCACCCTCTCTTCCCTTCTGTCTGGTTCAATTCAAATCCTTCCTCTAGGACATAACCCTTCCTCAATTGGATGATTCATATGTAACAATCCTACAGGCTCCATTGACCCTGTCCGAGGTCTCCCAAGCCATTGACTCTCTTGCTTCGGACAAGTCTCCCAGACTGGATGGTTTCACCACCAATTTTTATAAAGTGTTTAAGGCCCAAGTGGCCCCTATCCTCTTAGACACTTATGATTATATTTTTAAAGAAGGCCTGCTGGCCCGTCAGCACAGCGGTTGGAATTCTGCTTGCGACACCGGCGACTCGGGTTTGGGAACAGACCCGGGACATTGGAGGGCTGGCTGGGGGGAGAAGGATGGAGCATCCAGAGGACTGCTCTCCTTCTCTGGGGGGAGGATGGGGTGTGTTTCCAGTGCTTGACAGACCACTGGTGGAGGCTGGGGGTACCGCAGCGACCGGTGCCTGAATGCTCTGGGGGTTGGGGCAGGGCAGACGCTGGATGTCATTGCACTTCCCCAACCCCAGGAAAAAACACAAAAATGCTGGCCCCCAGCTTGATGGCCCATCCCATTCTGCTGCACACGGCCACCTATGCCTACCGGGGGGGGGTCCTGCTCTCGTGGCCCTGACCTGGGGAGTAATCCAAAGCTTGCCCGCAATGTCCTTTAGGGAGTGGGAAGCCCCCTCTGCAGCTCCATCCAGGGGGTTAAGCCTGGGCATGGGGGCGGTGAATGGACGAGACCTTAGGTAAGGGACAGCTGCACCAAAAATAATAAAATAAAAAAAAAAAAGAAAGAAAGAAATCAAAAAAAAAAAAAGAAGGCCCGTCTGATCCTTCTCTTACTATGGCCACTATTGTGATTATTCCTAAACCCAATCAAGGCCCCTTGCTGGTCTCAAACAACAGGTCAGTATCGCTCATCAATGTAGATTTTAAAATACTCACAAGGTATTGGCCTCTAGATTGGGACTAGTCTGGAACTCACTTATTAGCAGGGAGCAGGTGGGTTTTGTGTGAGGGAGACTGTCGGCCAGTCACCCCAGGAAATTATCTTACCTTTTTTCAGTGTCCAGGGACTCCTCCGTTCCTCCGGCTTTGGTGTCCCTGGATGCTGAAAAGGCTTTTGATAGCATCTTGTGGAATTACTTGTTTGCCTTATTACCCAAGTGTTGTATTCCTCAGGTGTTCATAAAATGGGTCAAGGTGCTCTATTCCTCCCCGACAGACCGAATACTCTGTAAAACGGTTTTATCCTCGTTGTTCTCTCTTCATCAGGGCACCAGGCAGAGATGCCCTCTTTCCCCATATTTATTCAATCTCTTTCTGGAGCCTTTGATTTGTAAACTTAATTCTTCTCCTCAGGTTTCTGGTATTCCAGTAGGTAATATTGATTACAAACTTTCAGTGTATGCGAACGATATGTTGTTACATATCTCTTCTCCTGCTACGTCCCACCTGCTGCCTTGTAGATTATTTCCCAGTTTGGTAATGTTCCTAATAACAAATTAAGTCTTACCAAAACTGAGATTATGCCTCTTAACAGTGTCACCTTTAAGATGGATGTTGAGCACCTTGGTCTTGTCTGGAGGAAGGATAAAATTAAATACCTGGGCATTTACCTTAGTACTGCATCTCTTAAGATGAAGCAATTTAATCTAGATTCTATGGTGTCTCGTCTCAAGGTGGACCTGGATCGCTGGTCTATGCTACTCCTTTCTTTGTGAGGATGATTGAATATTATCAAAATGAATGTTTTACCTCGATTGTTATATCCCTTCCAGATGTATAATTTGTCACTTCCCCAATTGTGGCTTCCCAAGTGCATAGGATTCTTACCTCTTTTTTGTGGCAAGGTAAGACACCCCATCGGGCTTTTTCCAAATGTATGAGTACTAAATAGGATGGTGGTCTCCAAGCCCCTAACTTTTTTTATACTAGCTGGCCTTACACATTATTAGACTCTATTATTGGATGCTGCCACTCGGGGATACTCCCCCTCCATCATATGTTCCATCTTCGGTGGGTATTGAGCATTCCCTATGTTCAATTAATGGTAGTGATATCCGGTCTCTTCCTTACCTTCCCAGGAGGAAACTTCCCCAACCATTGTGGGACACTCCCTTAGGGGCATCCCTCCAGGTTCACCTACAGTTTTGTTCTTTTCTTAAGATTTCCCCATACAGGGATACTTCCCAACCCCTCTTCGGGAATCCTAACCTTCAGATCGCTGTCCAGATACTCTCTATATGGTTCTGGCCTGATATGGGGTGGATACAGTTGGAGATCTTATTCTCAAACAGAAACTGTTAACCTTCCAGTAGGCATGTGCTTTACATCACTGGCCTTCTGCCTCTTGCTTCAGGTATATTCAATTATCCCATATGCTTTTACAATTTTTTGGTACTGGGCCATGGGTTAGTTCTCTTGGTACTTCCGTTCTCCCGTTAATGTACTTAGCCCCTCCAACTCATCTCATTTCATATTATTATCGTTCTTTACAGGCCTATCTGGTTGCCAATGAGGGGCCTAGGTTTTATTGGTGGGACCAGGCTCTTCCAAACTCTACTTCTTCCAGAAATTGGTCTGTCATCTGGAAGCATTTATACTCACTAATAAGGTGGGATAAATATCACCTTAAGCAATTTGATTATTCATAGTCTTTATTACACTCTGGTTAAATTGCATAGGATGGGTCGACTAACCACTGACTCCTGTTCCAGATGAGGTACAGAGCCTGGTACCCTGCTTTGTATTTTGTGTTCTTGTAAGACTGTAGTTCCTTTTTGGAATTCAATTCACTCTCTCATTTAGACCCTTTGTTGGGTTTGTCTAATGCTTTCCTTCGTGAAATATGTTTTTTGGGAGAGTATAACGGTAACCTGATTGGCAATCAGAGGTCCCATGAGGCTCTGATTTCGGCAAGTGCAAAGAAGGTAATTCTTCTGCACTGGCTGGATCAGTGCACCCCCATTTCCTAGAATGGTATAGGGAGATCCTGTTTGCTTTGCAGGCTAAGTGCCTCATTACAAGTATGTCCGATAAAATGCCTAAATATAAGCATATATGGGCACCATTATATGTTTTACTAATGGTTTGATTATATATTTTATTGTTCCTTCCAAATAAGATGGAGATTAGTGCCCAAGAGGTGGATAAGCAGAAAAGGGGCAAAATTCAGCAGAAGGGCAGACAGCAAGGAGAACCAGGGATAAATGACAACCAAGGAAGGGGCTGGAGTAGAACAGTGAAGCAGTCTAGGAGGTCAAATCATGGAAAGCCATGTGTGCAAATGCCAGGAGCCTTAGCAACAAGATGGAAGATCTGAGGCTGTCATGGTACAGTCAGACCTGGATATTGTGGCCATCACTGAAACCTGGTGTAATGATAACCATGACTGGGAGATGGCCATACCTGGCTACAACATATTCAGAAGAGACAGAGCAGGCAGGAAGGGAGGAGGAGTGGCACTGTATGTGAAAAATGACATAAGGGCCACAGAGATCCAGGAGGAACAAAATGGGGGAGAGATATGGTGGGTTAAGCTGGAAAGGAAAATGGGGACAGCCATCCGCACAGGTGTGGTCTATAGACCACCAGCCCAGGAGGAAGAAACAGACAGGGAGCGGATGCTAGCCATCCAAAGGATGGCAGACAAGGGTAGAGGTAGACTGGTTGGAGACTTCAATATTCCAGATGTGGACTGAGCATCCCAGCAGCAGCATCAACTAGAGCAGATTTATCTTGGACTCCTTCAGGGTACCTTCCTCAAGCAACTGGTCATGGAACCAACTCGGCAGAAGGCAATACTGGACCTTGTGCTCACAAACGGGGACAGTGTGATGGGGTAACAGTGGGGAGCACCTGGGTAACAGTGACCACCAGTCATTGTGGTTTGAAATCACAGAAAGAGCAGAACCAAACCACACAAAACATGTATCCTGGATTTTAGGGGGCAGACTTTGGGAAAATGGGAGATACTTGAAAGAGGCATTAAGGGAATGGGACAGGAATCAGGGTTGAGGAACAGTAGGCAGTATTTAAAATGGGGATTACAAGAACAACAGAATTATGCATTAAGCAGGTTAGCAAGAGGAAAAGAAGAGGAGACCATTATGGTTTTCCAAAGAGGTAGCAAAGAAAGTGAAAGCCAAAAAGATTGCATTCAGGCAATACAAAAAGACACAGGCAGAAGGGATAGGGAGAAGTACCAGGAGAAGCAAAGGGAGGCAGGAGGTCAGTAAGGAAGCCAAAGTCAGACAGAAGAACACATTGCAAAATCAGTGGGTAGAGGGACAAAACCTTTACAGGTACATAGTGAAAAAAGAAAGACAAAGGGAGGGATAGTGAGACTGAAGGGGGAGGATGGGAGCCGTGGAGGATGACAACAGTAAAGCTGACATATTGAACAGGTATTTCTGCTCAGTCTTTACTAAGGAAGAGGGGGGTAATGGGTCTGAAGGGAGTACAAGGGGTGAGAATGGTGCAGAAATGGACACAAGTCCCTTTACACGAGAAAGGGTCCTGAAGGAACTGGAAGTAATAAGAGTTGATAAAGCAATGGGGCCAGACGGGTGCACCCCAGGGTCCTTAAAGAACTAAGAGAGGTGGTGGCTGAACCTCTGGCTATCCTGTTTAGCCGATCACTGGAAACAGGGAGGTACCCAAAGACTGGAGGACAGCAGATGTAGTCCCTCTCTACAAAAGTGGGAACAAAGAGGAAGCAGGGAATTACAGACCAGTCAGCCTCACCTCGGTAGTGGGAAGATCATGGAAGCACTACTGAAGGAGAGATTGGTGGAACATTTGGTTGTCAATGGACTACAGGACCCAAGGCAGCATGGTTTCACCAGGGGAGGTCATGTCAGACCAACCTCGTTGAATTTTTGACTGGGTGACTAGGAGGTGGATCAGGGAGGGCAGTGGACATGGCCTATCTGGACTCTCAGCAAGGCCTTTGACACTGTGCCACATAGAAGACTATTACACAAACTGGGGAATATGGGTGTGGGCAGGACAGTAGTGTGGTGGGTAGGTAACTGGCTGGGTGGCAGGACACAGAGAGTGGTGGTAAATGGCTGTCACTCCACAGAGGGAAGAGTGACCAGTGGGGTACCACAGGGATCAGTGCTGGGACCGGTCCTATTCAACATCTTCATCAATGACATTGCGCAGGATCTAGAAGGCAGAATTTCACTGTTCACTGATGACACAAAGCTCTGTAACAGAGTAGACACACCAGAGGGTGTAGACAGAATGAGAAGCGACCTGCAGAAACTTGAAGAATGGTCAAGGGTTTGGCAGTTGAAATTCAATGCAAAGAAGTGCAAGATGATGCATATGAGGCACAAAAACCCTGGCACAATATATCAGTTGGGGGATGAGGATATAGCATGCACCAAGCAGGAAAGGGATCTTGGGGTTGTCATCTCTGATGACCTCAAGGTAGGGAAACAGTGTGACAAGGCAGCAGGGTAAAGCAAATAGGATGCTGGGATGTATAGGCAGGGGCATCACCAGCAGGAAAAGGAGTCATAATCTGCTATACAAGACACTAGTGAGGCCCACCTGGAGTACAGTGTACAGTTCTGGAGACCATACCTACGTAAGGACATAGACAGGGTAGAGAAGGTTCAGAGGAGGGCAACAAAGATGGTGCATGGATTGCATCACAAGTCCTTTGAAGACAGGTTGAAGGAACTGAACATGTACTCCCTGGAGGAGAGAGGGATATGATAGAGACATACAAGTATCTTACAGGGAGGAACAGGGTGCAGGAAAACACTATTTTTAAGCGAAAAAGATGTTCCAGGACTAGAGGGCATGGGATGAAGTTGGAGGGAGGATGATTCAGAGGAAACATGAGAAAGAATTTCTTCACAGAACGGGTGGTGGACAAGTGGAACACCCTGCCAGAGGAAGTGGTGGGGGCTGAAACAATCACGGGATTTAAGAATGCATGGGATAGACATAAAGGAATTCTAGAGGTCAGGGGTAAGGGGCAACAGACTTCTAGGAAAACAAACTGAACTTACAAGCTCAAATGGCAGACTGGGTGGGCCATAGGCTCTTATCTGCCGACACTATCTATGTATCTATGTATCTATGTATCTATTTCCAAGTACCAGACTGGTGCATACCAAATCAGGTGTTTTTGCCTATACTTTTTGGTGACCTTAAATTTATTTCCTCCAGTGGCAGTGTGTATGTGTGTGTGTGTGTGTGTGTGGGGGTTGTGGAAGGGGAGGGATGCAGGCTGTACTTGCTGTTTTGTGTAAAATGATTGTTTTTTTGCATTTGTTTATGACCTCTGTTCTAGCTCACTGTGGCTTTTGCATTTTATTTGTTTTTGTATGCGGTCTCTTTCACTTGACTTTTCTTAATAAAGTTTAATCAATTTGAAAATAAATGTAGCTACCAAACCCCAATAAATAGTGGTACCCCATAGTCTAAGCAAATGTCATTCAGAGCAATCAGACAGCTTATATTATTTCTCTCTCTGTTGTCCATAAACTTCAGATTGTTGCTTTATTACTTCAGGACCTCCTGGTAGAGAGAATTCTGCTCCACATCCTCCTCTTTAATCAATCAAGCAATGCTTTATTTATAAAGTGCCTTTCGAAATCAAGGCACTGTACAGACATAGGCCACAGTATATAAAAATAAACAGCAATATAAGTTATTTAAAATCAGTCTGGAACAGCTCGAGAAAATAGAAAAGTTTTTAACATGGTTTTAAAACTACTGACGGTCAGGCATTCTCTTAACCAACGAGGTAGAGAATTCCACAGGGTTGGTGCAGCAAATGAAAAAGCGCGAGGTCCAGAAGTTTTTAAATGAACCCTGTGAATCTCTAGCAATCCCTCATCGGCGGATCAGAGAGGACGACTGGGGGAGTAGGGAGTCAGGAGATCTTTCAGGTAGTTGGGTCCCTGTTTGTGTAGGGCTTTAATGGTAAGCAAGCTTACCTTATAGGTAATCCGCCACTGAACTGGCAGCCAGTGCAGCTCGTGCAGCACAGGTGTAATGTGACTGGTCCTAGAAGTACCAGTCAACAGCCTGGCCGTAGTGTTCTGCACTAGCTGCAAGTGGTGGATATCAACCTCAGATAACCCTAGGTAGAAAGCATTGCAGTAGTCAAGATGGGTAGTAATGACGGCATGGACCAATGTTGGAAGGTCACCTGGTGGAACCAGGTGTTTCACCCAGGCAATATTCCTCAGATGGAAAAATGAGGATTTAACCACAGCTGACACCTGAGATTTCAGGGTCAAGCCATCGTCAAAAATAACATCCAGGTTACGCACCCAGTCTGAGGTAGTGAGCTGGACACCATCAAACCATAGACCTGACATGTGACTAGCCCCAAAACCCACTGCCGGGTGACCTGGGTCCACAACCAATGCTTCAGTCTTATCTGGATTCAATCTCAGCCAACTCGAGCTCATCCAGTCTTTGATCTCAGAGAGGCAGCTATTTAGCACAGAGATAGCATCTACCTGTCCAGGCACAAAGGACATATACAGCTGAGTATCTTCTGCATAGCAGTGAAAACTCAAGCTGTATCTCCTGATGATATCGCCCGATGGCAGCATATACACTGTGAACAGCATGGGTGCCAATATAGAGCTCTGCAGCACCCTGCAGGACAGGGGGAGGGTGTCAGAGGAATAAATTCCAGTGACCACCCTCTGAGACCTACCTACAAGGAAATATTGAAACCATTCAAGGACTGTACCCGGCAGTCCACAAAGGAACCACAGGGTCTCCAAAAGCATCCCATGGTCCACAGTGTCAAAGGCTGCTGAGAGATCAAGAAGGACCAAGATGGTATGAGCCTTTCGATCTCTCACCATTAGGAGGTCATTTAGTACCCGAACAAGGACAGTCTCTGTGCTATACCTCTTCCTAAAACCAGACTGAAGAGCTTCAAAGACATTATGAGTTACAAGGTGATCATCCAGTTGCAATGCAACTACCTTCTCAGTAACCTTCCTTACCTCAGGGATCAGTCCTGGGGCCAGTCCTCTTCAATATCTTCATCAGTGACATTGCAGATGGACTGCAGGGTAAGGTTTGTCTGTTTGCAGATGACACTAAGATCTACAACAGAGTAGATTATCCAGATGGGGTGGGCAGAATGAGAAGAGATCTGGACAAACTATCAAAATGGTCGGAAGAGTGGCAACTAGGGTTTAAAGCAAAGAAGTGCAAGATCATGCACATAGGGAAGAGAAACCCTGAAACCACCTATGGACTGGGAGAGGAGTTGCTGGCAGTCACAAATGAAGAAAGAGACTTTGGAGTCATCATCACCGATGACCTGAAATCATCCAAGCAGACTTCTAAAGCAGTAGATAAGGCTAGAGGGATGTTAGGGTGTATTAGTAGGGGTATCACAAGTCGGAAGAGGGAGGGAGGTAATAATCCCTCTTTACAGGACACTGGTTAGGCCCCATCTGGAGTAATGTGGGCAGTACTAGAGGCCACACCTTCACAAGGACATTAACCAAATTGAGGCAGTCCAGAGAAGGGTAATCAAAATGGTGCAGAGACTGCATCAGAAAATATATGAGGACAGATTAACTGAGCTCAGTGTCCCAGATATTCAAACTGCGCCATAAAAGTGTGCAACAGCAGGAGCAAGCGCAAGTCCACTGTGCCCATGTGCAATACACGTGATATTCAAACACTGCACATGTCAAGATGCGCCTGGGGCACACGACTGAATATCGCACCAACTGCACCATAGCACAACCAGGGGTGTGCAGTGTCACAGGTCAGATGCACAATAGCACAACCAGGGAGGCTCAGTGGAGTAGGGCGGCAGCGCAACAGCACAACCAGGGATGCGCAGGGACAGGATGCAGGGGCCCACCACCCATGGTAGAGATGGGCAGAGGAGCACACAGCAGAACAGACATCACCCCCAACACTCCATGCACTGCACAACCGGAGGAGAGCTGGAATAACCACTGGCCCATGGACACCAGCAACAAACCCACAGCCGGGGCATGGTACCCCAGCACACCCCCTGGCAAGCTGTGACCGGCACACAAGGAGGTCCGGCCACCCCGTGCCACACCATCCCACCAATGCAGAGCACACCCTGCACCGTGATCCCCAGACACCCTGCCCAGGAGCAGCGCCCACCAGTGCAGGACACCCCATGCATGCCACCACCCCCACTGTGACAAAGTAACCTTGTGCACCACAGAACCATGCAAGGCAGCCCCATCACGAGCACCCTTCAGTGGGTGGCAGCAGACAGTGATGCAATGACTGCATACACAGTGCCACCACGCACGTCCCCCCCTGAGGTACAGCTGAGAGACCGACCATGTTTCGGCACACAAGGTACCCCACACGTGACAGGGCATGCCTCAGACTCCACCACCAGTGGTACAGCACCCTGCACACCCTTCAAAGGACACACCCCATCCCAGCACTGGCCACAACAGCCAGCGCTGACACCCACAGAGGTGCATGGTAGCATACGCCACACAGGATGCAACACAGTGCATGGACAAACACCCACCCATACCCAAGGGCACAAAAACACACAGACACAGTAGCGGGTCAACCAAGCCCATGGCGTGTGGCCACAGAAACTGTGTACACACGGCCAGCACCCCTCCATGGCACAGGAGTGCCAGCCACCCTGCGCAGGCACCATGAAGCTGTACGCCACCAGCATGAGCGCGGAGCACAAGTGACAGACAGTGGAGCACATCCCCTGCAACAGACACAAGCGACAGCATGGAGGTGGGACAACAACAGCGGAGGCCACAGTGCCACCCGAGGCAGACATGCACCACACCAGTGACAGGAGGCAACCCGGAATTGTACTGGGTACAGTGGCTGTCCAGCATGGACAGCCACCACTGACATGCCAGCGGACCATGCAGGTCACAGACATGCAAGGGTGTCAGCTGAACAGGCCATGGATGGTCTGACAGGTGCGCCATGGACACAGTGCATGCACCGTGGACCACTGCACACAGTCATCCAGTGCACAGGGAACAACACACAAACCACAGACAGTGACTGATAGCTACGCCAACACCATAGTCGCTTCCCCTGTGAACACACACACACTAACACACACGCCCATGACTGCACCACCCCTGACGCCATGCACACCACTGCAGCTGAGCACCTGTAGCCTGCTGCAAATCAGAGACCACCACAGTAGGCATAACAAAACAAATGAATTTGAAAAGGTATCATATAACTATATACATATACGTACAAAACAGTAGGGGGTAAGGGCCACAAACCAGGTGGGGGTGGGTAAGGGGCAGGGGTGAACAAATGGTAGAGAGAAGGAGGGCTCTGAGGGTGGGTCTGGTGGGGTAGGGTTGAACCTGGGGCATGGGATCTTCAGCGGGCGCCCCGCTCCTGTGGCGCTTCCCACCACGTCTCCTCTGGATGCCATGCTGGTCCACGCGCTGCAGGATTTTGAGTGAGGCACATGCCACCTGTAGCAGCTCCTGCATGGCCCTCTCTAGTCACATCATCCTCCATCCACCTAGGACAAGGGAGCAGAGTCTATAGGTGTGAATGCCCATCCCCCTGCAGCCCACCCATTGTGCATGGGATACAGCCATGGGACACGCCCCTGTGATGATGTGCGACCACCCACAGTGATCGTGTCCACATGACCTGCCCACCCAGGCGCACACAGCCATGCAGACCGCTGCACACACCCACCGCCCAAGTCCCATATAGCACCACCGTGGCTGTACAGTGACATGGCTATGCAGTGCGAAGGCAGTGGCACAGCCATGTACCCGGTGCATGCATGGACCATAGCGATGCACACCCACACATGCAGTGCCACTTGACAGTGCTGACTGTACCATGTGGCGTGGGCAGCAGTGGTGTCATTGGATGGTAGCCATGCCCCGCCACCTGCCCTGCAATGCAGCATGCACAGAATATACTTGAAGAAAGGCACTCACCCTCATCGGCCTGGTCCTGGCGCTGTCCTACATTTGGACCATCTGCCCATGGCTGTTGCTCACCTCCCCTCTGCTCACATCTGTGGCGGTCTTCTTGAGCCCAGCACTGCTCATCAGGGCCTAGGGTGCAAACATGGAGAGGGGAACATCAGTACAATTCAGTAGCAAAGGCCCCCCACCCCTGGGTGTGTGCGATCCCGCACAGCCCAACCATGCCGCAACACCCCCAACACCACCACCACCACCAATGCCCACACTGGATGGCCGACCCCCCCATGTGGTGGACACATGCCCACCGTGATACCCCTTGGACAGAACCAGTGTATGGATGGGGCACCTACCTGGTTGTGGCACTGTGCCTCTCCTGGCGCATGCCCGCAGGTGGGCAAGCCTGTCCGGGTCCCTCCGCTGGAGGTCCCCATATCTGTGGCGACACTGCTCCACAGTACAGTCCAGTCCACTGGCACAGTGGTGGCCGTGCCCTGCACTGCCTCCCACGCACAGCACATCAGCAGCACGGCAGGCGTTGGCATCAGCACCCCAGGCATGCACCGTTCGGTGTCCACTGCGCACGTCACAGAGCTGCGCCCTTGCCTGAGCACGTTCAACACAATTGCGCAAGGCGCGACAGCGTGATATTCAGCCGGCATATGCAAATCAGCTCATCAGCGATTCAATGGTGCAGATACTGCATTAGCATCCACTTAAAATTGAGCCTCACCTCGTTTGCATGCGTTGCGCTATATAAATGCGACATTGGACTGCAGAGGCCATAGTCTGGTATTGCAGTCTATTGTGGTGAGTTGCATGCTGTTTGTGAGTGTGGACTGTGGTGTGTGGGAGATGCATGGGACTGCACAGTCAGAGGTAACATCTGTCATTCCCACAGGATCAATGATGAGCGAACGTGAGGTGGAGGAGGAGGAGGAGGAGGAGGAGGAGGAACAGAGACATGGGAGACGGAGGAGGCCAAACTTTACCAAGGCAGAAACAAATGCCCTGTTTGAGGCCTACCTTGACCAGGAACTGCTGCTCAGCAGACAGCAGGGAACACCACAGGCCCGTACTGCTGCATGGGGAGAGGTGGCGCGTGTTGTCAACCAGCATGGCAGCCACCAGCGGTCCGTGCAGGAGTGCAAGAAGAAGGTGGGCACGGACAGGAGGAGTATTAAAGATAAGGTGGCTGCCATCAGGGCAGCACGGGCTGTGACTGGTGGGGGACAGCTGGCCATGCAATGACTGACACCACAGGAAGGGTGGGTTGCTTGCAGCATGTGGTGTTGTGCCATCGAAGGTGTTCCAGGTGGTGATTTCCAGATGGGTGGTAGCCCGTCACTGCATGGTAGGTCCTGATCTGTCACTGTGGGGGGGGGGAGCCACAGGGTAGGGCAGATACATTAATGCTACTGTGTTCCCTTACAGCTCCTGAGCATCTACATGGGTCAGCGGTGATGGGCTCGTCCACTAAGGGCGATACCTTGGACACAGAGGAGGGCCCATCCACCTCCACAGGTGTCCGAGGGTCAGGATAACAGTGGGCCCGCCTGGCTGTCTGGACTGATGTTGGTGGAGCAGGTGCGAAGGAGGCCCTGCCCATGTCCCAGCGTGTCAGCGTCCATGGATGCCAGCATGCTGAGACTCAGACTGGTGCCGGATCCGTCACCGATGATGATGGAGCTCCCATCATGGACAGTGATATATGTGGGCCGCAGAATGGCCGCACAGCAGGTTACAGCATGGGCATAGCCATGGGTGGTGCTGCCGTGGAGGCCTGTGTGACATCACAGTCCCAGCCTGTGCATGTCTGCACCAGTGGGGCAGCACTGGTGTGTGTCCAGGACAGTGAGGCTGTTGTGGCCGCTGCGGCAGTACCATTGAGCCCTGGGGAGCGGTGGCCAGAGGGGCAGTGTCAGCAGTCGGCCAATGGCGATGGGGGGACAGTGTCGGGGGGTGGTGTCAGTGCACCACCTGTGGACATGCTCAGGCATGGCCCTGGTGTGCAGCGCTCAACCTCAAGGGGTGCTGCCCGGCACGGCCGCGAACACCATGAGGGACAGCATGCCGATCAGGCGGATGACCTCTTAGATGAGCACACCCGCATACTCCATGAATCAGTGGATCAGCACTGGCGGCTTGTGACGGCGGTGGATGCACTCAGTGTGGTCCTGCGCCAGGCAGAGAAGCGGCGCAGCAGGGACACCGGTCTGCTCCTGGCAAGGATGGACCGGCTGCGGGAGGATGTGATCTCCACCATTGACAGGCAGACACAGGCATTCACAGCTGTCATGGCCACAATGGGCACACAGTTATTTGCCCATGCATTGCAGACACCGCGCAGTGCCATATCCACCCCCCATTCCCAGCGTCGTGCGACACCCTCCTTGTCAACACCCAGTTCAGCTGTGGGCATCCTGAGCATGCCTGGCACAGGCATGTTCAGTGAGCTGCAGACCCCTGCTCGAGAACGGTTGCGTTCCCGTAGAGGCACCCCTGGGGGACCGTCGGTGCCTCCCCATGAGGCCAATGGTCAGCTTGTCACAGCTGGTGGGTCTCGGCCGGGCCACCCACGCATCCGTGGTGGCCGTGGCACTGTGCCGCATGACTGACCTGTCTCCCACCATGGCTACCGTCTGAAGCTGCCCTATGTGCAGTGTGTTGTTCAACGTGCAATGCACAGGTGGGGTATCCGGCCCTGCACACACACACACACACACACACACACACACACACACACACACACACACACACACACATTCCATGTGCACACCCTCCCGGCTGCTGGCCACAGTGGTGTGTGCATGATGATGTCTGCGTTGCGCTGTCTGCCACTGCAATGGTGCCCAGCGTCTGAGACACGCACAATGACAGTCACTGGGCGTGGTGGTCTGTGGACGTGTGTGTGGCTAGGGGTGGCGGTTGGGGTTGGCATGCCTCCTACCCTTTGTGCATGTCTTGTGGTGTGTGTGTGTGTGTGCATGACCGCATGCCATGTTAGGTCTTTCCCATCCCTGATGGCGTGTGCAGTTCCATGCTCGGCCAATTCCCTTTACGACATGCGCCCCTGTGGTTTGTCCATGTATGTTTGTGGGTTGTGCACTTGAGATTGGTGGTTTCACATGGCCCCATGACTTACCTGGGTTGGTTGAAGTGCTCCTCTGTGATGGTGTCCCGGTGCAGCTGTGACATCCGGATCAGTCGGGGGTCCCTTCAACCAAGGGGGGGCTGCCCATCACCATCTGCACCAGCGTCCTCATCGTCCTCATCGCTGTCCCTCTCTTTGATCTCTACAGCTATCCCACAGTCGTTGGCCATGTTGTGCAGGATGCAACAGGCCTGGAATAGCCTGCAGGCCTTTGAGGGGCTGTACTGTAGGGCACCGCCAGACATTTCCAGGCAACGGAAACGTGCCCTCAGCATCCCGAACACCCGCTCTATGACATTGTGTGTGGTGGCATGTGCCTCATTGTACCATTGCTGCGATGGGGTCACGGGTGACCGCTATGGTGTGAGCAGCCAGGGACAGAGTGGGTATCCACTGTCACCTGTGAGTAGAGGGTGGACATTAGTTTGGTGATCAGCGTCGCCCTGCCATGGGCCATCTAGGCCAGTACCCATGTCACCTCTGACTATGCCCCTCCTAAGATCCATGTCTTTCTGTGTGATTTGCATACTCACCCACTAGGTGGCCAGTGGGGATGTCCCCACTCTCAAACCTGTGGCACAGTGCAGACTGGTGCCAGATGAAGGCATCATGTATTCCCCCCAGGGTGCATTGCACAGACATTGGTTATGTGCCCCCTAGCATCGCACACCACCTGGCAGTTGATGCTTGCATAGCCCTTCCGATTAATGTATGCAGCACCTTCCGGGCCAGGTGGCGTGCGGATGGCCACATGGGTGCAGTCAGTGGCCCCAAGCTTGCCAGGCATACATGCTACCCTGTGGAACTCTTGTATGTGTGCTGTGCACTCCGCCTGTATGCTGGGGAAACAGATGTACTCCGCAGCATGTGGCAGCAGTGTGCTGAGGAATTGTGTGAGTAGGCGTGACGCGGCCGACTGGGTTATGCCTGTTGTGTCCCCTGTTGGTCTCTGGAAGGTACCAGTGGTGAGCAGGCACATGACAGCTGTCACCTTTATCTCCACTGACAAAGCATGGCTCCATCGTGTGGGTGCCTGCATCTCATCACTGCACACTCACAGAGCTGCCTCAGGATCACCCGGTTCAGGCTGTTCCTGCCCACTATCTCGGTGTCACTGTAGTGCTCGAAGCTGGTGTGGGCTTGGTACTGCCTGTTGGGGGCATACAGCCGATGGGCCCTTCCACAGATGCGCCCCCCTGCTACCTGTCTTCTCACACCCCTCATTACTGCCTCCATCTGAATGGTGGCACTGGCCATTTCCCTGCCTTGTGTTCCCCCCACTGGCAGCTGTATTCCTGTTCCCCCCGCTGTCCTTTATGCTACTCCTCCTGCACCGGGAACACCTCCCAGATTTGGCTGTCCTGCCCACTGTCACTGCCCTCAGTCCACTGTGGCACTTCCCTTTTACTCCTGCACAGTGGCACAGGCTCCCCACTCCTGTCCTGTTCCTGGTAGTTTCCAGGTGTGCTCTGTCCTGCTCCTGGCCAGTCCTGCTCACTGCTACTCTCTGCCTAATTGCTGTCACCTTGCTGCCACCTCTGGCTTCCGTGTAGCGTTCTTGAACCTCTCTCTTGTTCCTTTTTATTTTGGATCATTTCCACTATTGCACAACTTCCGTTTGCTCCCCTATTGCGCCTGGCGCATGCTGTTGAATATCGCACTGCACCATTTATTCATGGTTCCTCCCCCTTCAGTTACACATGCATTCATTACCATTGCGCTCTTGCACATTGCGATTTTGGGGGCACAGCTGCCTCCCACTGAATATCGCACAATGGCGTAACCCTTTTGAATATCTGTGCCAATATGTATACCCTAGAGCATAGGAGGGAGAGAGGTGATATGATTGAAACATTCAAACACCTTAAGGGCATTAACAAGGTGAGACAGTCTAACATGTTTCAATATAAGAAAAATAGCAGGACAAGAGGACACAGCATGAGATTAGTGGGAGACCGATTAAGGGGTAATGTGAGGAAGTTCTTTTTCACAGAAAGGGTGGTGGATGCATGGAACGGCCTACCTCAGGAAGTGGTGGATATGAATACAGTGCAGTGCTTCAAACAGGCATGGAACAGGCATAAGGGAGCAATACAGATGAGTACTATGAATAAATGGGCCACTGACAGAGTAAAGGCCTATGGCTCATTCATAGGGTAGAAAACATGGGCAGACTGGATGGGCCTTGCAGTCCTTATCTGCTGTCAACTTCTATGTTTCTATGTAGAGAAGGTTGGAGACAGGTCGGTAGTTAGCTGGATCATCGGGATCCAAGGAGGGTTTTTTAAGGAGTGGTCGAATGACCACCTCCTTTAGGGGGTCTGGAAAGACTCCCCTTCCCAAGGATCTCCATACAATTTCAGCTAGGATTGGGCAGATAGCATCTACACACCCCACTAATAGGGGAGTAGGGCCCGGATCCAGAGTACAACAGGTTGGGTGCAGAGTCTGGACAATCTTCACAATGTCCATGAATTCCGGTTGGCTGAAATCTGTCCAGATAGACTGGGTGCTCACCATCTCCCATCCACCTCCACAACTCCTCATAGAGGGAGCCGGGCTGATTCCGGCCCTGATGTTGGCAAGCTTATCTGCCAAGAACCAAGCTAGCTCATCACACTTAATTTGTGAAAAAGCTCTTCCGGACTGGAGACAGACTGGATTGCACAATCTGTCAACAGTTCAGAAGAGTTGAGCCGGTCGATTTTGCGCAGCAGAAATCTCCCTGGACAGGAACTCTGCCTTCTTAAGGGTGATTTCTGATTGACAGCCCTCATAATGCTCCATCAATTGATTTGTCTTGTATGTATAACCTGCTTGCATAAGTCCACTGTAATTATAGTACACGTCTGATACTCTATGTTGTTTAATCCTTTGTTATACTGTATTCCCTCCCACTCACGTGGAACCTTTGTAAAAGAGCTCTCAGTTCAAAGGTGTTGAATCCTAGATCTTAATAAATAAAATAAAATAAATCAACCTGAGCCTGTCAGCATCAAGGCCATGCTCTCTCCAGCCTTTGACCAACCCATCTCAAATCCTGCAAGGACCCATCATACCAAGGGGACCTTGGGCGAAGAGTGAGTGGTCGAACACGAACAGGAGCAATCAAGTCAAAGGCATCTCCCACTGCCTTATAGGCTAGTATGAGATCCTCCGGACTCGTGCTTTCACCCAGCAATCCCGATAGGTCCAGAGATGCCGATAGACTATCTGGGGTAACTCCCCTTAAAGGGCGGTACTGAACCATCTCCAAAGGGGTAGGTCCATTTAGGGGGCCCTGAAACTAAACCCTATGGTGTGATGGTCAGGCCAACTGACTGGTTCTACCCCCAAGTCAGAGATCTCCATTACCAGGAGGAACAGCAGATCCAATGAGTGACCTCCTATGTGGGTAGAGGAGGTAACTACCTGTGTGAGGCCCAGCATTGTCATTAGCTGGAGGAGATCTTGACCAAACTGTGAGAGTTAGTCATTGACCCAGGCATTGGAGTCCCCCAGAATTATCCATCTGGGAGACTCCAATACCATGTCGACGATGAAGTCTGCAATCTGCTGCAGGAATAAACCCCCGGCACCTGGTGGACAGTAAGTGAGGAGTATCCTGCAACCTACACTTTCTCCTATGATGCACTCAAAGAATCTAGTGGTTCCCACTAGAACCTCCACAAGGCCCAGTTTGGTCTTAAAAAAGATGGCTACACCCCCACCCCTATGATCCAACCATGGGTGGTGAATCACCAAGAACCCAGCTGGAACTGCAGAAGCCAAAATTGGGCCTGCATTTTTGTCCAGCCAGGTTGGAAGCCCAGTGTGGTACTTGGACCCACTCGCAATAAAACTAGTGGAAGGAGTCCTGGCTTATACATGAGGCAGAGCTCATATTCAACAACACAACAGTATGTATGACTACGTGTATAAATGGACTGCACTCACCAAGGTGTTTATAAAACCATAGTTTACGTTTTCAGTTATATTCATATATATATATTTCTCAAACAGACCCATAGCCAGTGTGACCACTGTTAATAATAAACGTTTCACAACAATACATTTGTTGCTTCTTCAGGAAAGTGGTCTGCAAAGTTCAGAAAAAACAGTAAATAAATGTCTATGTATTGTACGTATTCAGTAAATGTACTCTGAGATGGGTCAGATCACATATCTGTTAATAAACTGACTGCATGGCAACATCTCTTCTTGGTAACTCCTATCTAGTCACATAAATCTTGTGGATTCTTTCCTTATCTTCCATAAAATTAATCTTAAGTTCCATTTCTACAAACCAAAAACATATATTTATTCTTTTTTTTATATAAAGCATTTATGCTTCCTTTTTCTACTAATAATGGGCCCTAGGCTTGAAGGAGCAGAGCGCCTCCATGCCGTGTATGTGAGGTGCAGAGACACTGCACCCATTGCGCCACCTGCATGGTATTAACAAAAGGGAGTGTACAGCCCCTATGCATATGATCCCCCAGCCGTGCAGAATGCAACACGCAGGGGGTGTGGGGGGTGTGGCAGTACTATGTGGCATGCACATAGCCATGTACAGCTGCACACCGGGGCACATGGGGGGCAGCTGGCATGCCTGGGAAACCCTGCCATAAGCCCACTACACACCCCACATCTCCATCCCTCAACAAGGGGACTCTACACAAGGGCAGTGATCGACCACCCAGGGTCTCCCAACCCCACACCCAGCCATGCCCCACACCTCCCCGTGCATGCCACCCCCTCACACACACACATGGGGCACTTGCCCCTGGACTGCAGACCCCCCCGCAACACACCACTTGCCTACCTCATGTCTCCTCACCCCGCTGGTATAGTGGACAGTATGATCCCCCTCAACTTACACCCTTGTGCCAACGCCCCCAACCCCAGTCACACCCCATCTGGTTGCAAGCAAGGCATGGCCAGTAGCACTACCCACCTCTCACCTCCAAGGCTGCTGGCCATGTGGAAATCCATGGGAGAGTGCAGCCAATGCGCCCCCCCACCATGCAAGGGATCTACAGTTGGTCCTGGGATGGGCATCCAATTGGATGCCTGCCCAGGTCCTTGACTCTGCCCCCGGCCACCTCGTGGAATGCTGCATACCGGGGGGGGGGTGCCTGTGGACAGGTCATGGCTGTTGGGGAATAGCGGTGGCATGCAGCTGTTCGCAGGTACAGAGCTCCGCAGGCGGGATATGTGCCTTGCGCACATAAATCCCACCTGGTAGAGCGGAGGCCAGAATGCTTGTACATATTTGGAGATAGTTGGTACTTGTTATATTTAACAAAATAATAGACATATCTTTTTTCTTTTTTGTTTTAGATGAGCTTTATAGTATAGTTTGGTGACACTACGTTCACTTCATTATCAAGTGTCATATCTGTAAACACAATGTTTTTAACAAAGAATACAGTAACTTGCTGTCTATTTTTAAACACATATTTTATTCCTGCAAAAAATGTAATACTTTTCTCATAGCACCTAATTTCAGTTCCTAGATATTAACTTTACAGTGTTTTATAAAACATTCAATACCATTCTTTTCCCCTACCTGTAGCTCATGTGTATGTTATACTTTCTGTATTCTTTTCTTTGTAAGTGTCACAATGTGCATCCTGCAAAAAATGGCAAAAATAAGTGCTTTGAGGGAAGTAGTAAATTATAGAAGGAAATTAAATGTGTGTTTAAAAACAGAAAGCACATTAACATATTTTTTATAAAAATGTTTATATTTACAGATATGATACTTGATAATGAATTCAGCTTAGTATCACCAAATTATAACAAAGCGCTAGTGTAAAATAAAAAAGAACAAGCATTTGTCAATGCTGAATATTTGCTTGCTGGCATTAGCATTGGAAGTGTAGGAGCTAGACAGATACAGAATAGGAATGGCAGTGAAGTATTGAACTGACGCCAGCCTTACCCCCACCCTGCAGAGATGGACAGGCATTGGGGTGTGCCTTTGGGTTGTCTTCCATAATGCTCATGCCATTTTACCTTACCTTACCCTGCAGACAAGTGTCGAGGTGTGCCTTGGGGTGTTCAGGTTTACACTCACCCCATTCCATAAGGAAATGGGTGCAGTATAGGAGAATGGGGTGAACTTTGGGGATGAAGAGTCCAAGGCACACCTCGATGCCTGTTACTGGCTTCAGGGTGAGGGTGGGGTGGAATTGTGTGAGCATTACTGTCGACAATCCCAAGTCACACCTCTGATGCCTGTCATTCCCTACCGGGTAGGGCATTATGGTCGGAAACCCTAATGCACTGGGTGTTTCTTGGTGTTTTCACTCCAGGTTTTCAGCATGGACTTTCTGCGACTGCACTGCATGAACAGTGACACTATCAGTTTGTTAGCCGGAAAGTGATTTTGCACAGCGACTGCGCCATTTGGTGCCACAGGTGTGAAAACACATTTCGAACAGGATGTGAAAAATGACAGCTGTACTGTTCATGAGGAGGTGCAATAAAATTGTAATGTTGAAAATCTGGAATTAAAATATAAAACAATTGGTGAAGTCACAATGCTCACCTGTAATGCAATTATTTGGGGGATTATTTTTTACACCAGATTTTCAACATAGGCATTCTTGGACCTCCACTCATAAACAGCGGCACTGTAATTTTCTTATTCTATTCCACGCCCATTGTGTGTCACAGGTGCAAAAAAATGTTTCAGGCAGGATGTGAAAAATTACAGCTGTACTGTTCATAAGGCAGTGTGCAAAAATGACAACGCTTGAAAATATGGAGTACAAATAAAAAAAATTGACGAAGTTATGAGCATGCATAGAAACTGTGCAACACACGCTGGTAATGCAGTCATTTTGGGGAATTTGTTCTCCAAATTTGCAACATAGGCTTTTTGGGAGCCCATCTCATGAACAGTGACACTGTCATTTCGTTAATCGGTCCTGGAAGGTGGTTTTGCACACTGACTGCAAAATCACCTTTCAGGACTGAATAACGACATGACAGTGACTGAGTTCAGGAGGTGGGGTCCTAAGAACCCCATGTTGAAAATATGGAACCAAAAGTCACAAAAATGGCCAAGATATCCAACTAAGTTGAACCCCCCCCCCCCCATTTGTGCCATTATACAGCTTACCAACATTTCTTCAGTTCGTGGTCCACTTTGAAGAGTGCAGACGTGATCCCACTCTACCGAAGAGCGTCGCGACGGGCTCCTCGGAGGTAAGTATGGGGTGAGTGGGGTGGGGAGGTGAGGTGCACAGAGGTGGGTGCAGGTTGTGGGAGGGGGGGCACTGCAGACAACTAGGGACTGTTTTCTTGTTTACAGGTTAAAAAGGAAAAAGAAAAACTTTGCGGGAAGGTTTTTCCTTTTTACAGGTACGTTTGGCACGTTGGGGTGGGCTCCCATGTTTTGGGACTACTGGAGCCGATGGGGATTGGGCGCCCCATCAGCAAAGAAAACGGGTCTGTGTTTGGGGGGAGGGCATGATGCCAAGGGGGACTGGGCACCCCCTCGGCATACAAATTAAACTACAGGGACATCATGCTGATGGGGATTGTGCTCCCCGTTGGCAAATGAACTGGGGCAGGTGCATGCCGACAGGGGGACTGGGCACCCCTGATGTCGACTTTCAGGCAGGACTTTGAGAGGTGGATGGCGATAGCCACCACCACCATGTTTATTGAAATGTTACACCAGGAAAGGTATGCCCTGCAGTGACAGGTCACTCCCTCATTGCAGCGGCGAAATTGTTTGAAGTTGGTGGCACGATTTTGAGCTGCTGTCATAGATAGCATGCCCATTCATTGGTGCCTCACAGATAAGCCCTAAAAAGCAGTGGTGGCATGGGCCACAACACAGCCACGCCTCCACAACCTGCTACTCCAGCAAGCTGTCACAACATGTTTCTTGCCCATATGCGCAAGCAAACATAAAAAGGTTATGTTTCATTATTTATCTTGTTAATTATGACAAGTACTAAGCATCTCTTAAGGTACATAGGTGTTATTAGTTGAAAAAAGGACAAAATGCTTCATATAAAAGTATATATATATATATATATATATATATGAATGATATGCCATGGGTCTACCAGAAATATCACAGATATTCTCCGAGTGCAGTTTGACCTTATGACATCACGAGTGGCGAAGCATATTTATGCAATGGGGTGAGAATATAAATTGGCAAATAGCAGCAATATTTTTGAGCAGTCAGACCTACAGTGAGAATATCACATTTATCCTCACTGTAGGTCATACAGAGGCACTATCTGCATTTGGCCACACCAGCTCACAGACGCTTTGATTGGTGGGAGCTGGCAGCACGAGCAGCACAATCAGAATTCGCCTGCTCACTTGCATTCCAGCTCCCACTAACAGTTTCATTTCTCTCCAGCAGCACACAGAACACTTTAATTTTCTCTGCCAGAGTCTTAATTACTGATCAGTGGTAAAATCAAAACTGTACCCCCCAAAAAATGCTCTGAGTCCTTTTCCTGTGTGTAACAGCCACATTCTCATCTCCCTTCACATTCCGATACATCTCCAGCTCTCTCCAATTGGTACTCTCTGACCAAGCATACCAACAGCAAACATGCATTCCCCAGCCTCTCGTTAGTCTGTGCCAGCTTTCCACTGCTGCAAAAGCGAAATTACTTGCACAGCACCATCCAGCTCACTCCCAAATGGAAGTCTTATTATTGTAATACCGCACTAAAGACACTTTCATTTTCTAAGCCCGAGTCCCATTCTTACCACCCTCCACATATGCACCCCTCTCATATCAGCACTCTCAGACCAGGCATGTATGGAACAAACATTCATTTCCCAGCCTCTCATTTATGCTGCAACGGGCTCATTCCCAAACAGCCTGGTAGACGAAGTGATGCACTGACACACAGAAAAGCATCACATCACGGAAATACCACTTCATCATCCTCAGAAACACTTGGTACTATAAAAACTAAGAAAACAAATACATTCTCAATAATAAATAAAAACAGAAAACAACGGGCTCACTCCCAAATGGTACAATACCTTTGGCACAAACTGGAACCACAGTCGGGTTAAATGCAAACAAAGTTAAATCTGATTTATTCAGGGGACTTGAACAAGGGAGGGGTGTAATCAGGTTGATTTGCTTAAAAGCTACATTAATCAGACAGTTATGCATGCAGTTCAGAGTCCCTACACAGTCACACACTCTGGGTACCCAGGTAGGAAAATGGTGGGCTAGCCAGGAGCATTGCAGTTGGTTGGGGCCCTGTGATGGAAGAAAGCAACATGCACAACACACACTATTTGTAATCTGGAGCCGGAGGGCTCAGTTCGTGAAAGAAAAGGCAACAAGACAATCAGATGACAACACTTTTAGATTTAGCTGTTGTTGCAGGGAGCTACCCTGATGTTTACTCACGATACCCAATACTGGACACAGGCAGGATGAAATCGAGACTGCAGGCTGTTGAGCTGGAGTGCCCAGAGAAGCAGGGCCCACACAAATCACTGAGGCATCGTTCTGGTTCAAGGCATTGAGCAAGGGGCTGATCCCCAGGCCAGTCTTTCATTGATGACTTTCTCTGCGTAGCAGGTATTCTGGCTGGGCCGGTGTAGCAGGGCCCAGGCAAACGGAAATGGATACGGATTCAGTCTGTGGAGCTGGATACAGCCTCCAGCAAGCAAAACACAGTTCAGACACACAGTGGGGAACCAAATCACAACCCATTATAAGCACACAGCACATTCACATGTAAGAAAATTCCACTGTACCAGGAAAATGACTCTCCGGTTGCAATTACAGAGTCTCTGCACAATCTGGGAGCTCAGAGGCAGCTGTAAGTCCTGACAGGCCAATTGCATTCAGCAAATCTTCGGTCTTCTTCAGGTTAAGCCTGGTCACAATTCAGTGGCTTAATTCGCTCTCTAAATTTGGATTCAGTCTGAAAAAAAAAGCAAAAGTTCCCTCTCAGGGACAGCAGGCAGGCAGGCATGCAGGCCAAACTCTGGCCTTTCCACAGTTCTCCCACATGAATCCACTATGGATTGCTGCTCAAACTATCTCGAGTTGTTACTTCTTCACTTCCCAACTCAGAGCTAACTGAAACTGCAAGCAGTGTGGGACTTTCCCCAAGATCCAAAAGGTTTGGTTGGCTGATCTGTCTGCCAGTCACAACAAGGGCTCCCCCTCCAGGTTATTTTCGGCACCAAAAGCCCAAAACTACAATTCCTACAAGTTTTGGCCCCACCAAGCCCCTGTAGGCAGGCTCCGTTTTAGAGTCCCAAATGTACTGATTGACCCATTCTGTAGTCCGGGACCAAGATGATGGAAACAAACAGAACTGTCCATGCTGCAAAGAAGGCAGGTTAGAACAAACTGCAATGTTATTACTACTCTAACAAATGATCAGCAAACAAGTACATCTTCTAACAGAACTCCCTCTCAGATTAATTAAGACTGCAATCCAGGCAGCTCTTAAAGAGACAGTACACAGAGGCTATACTGACACTCTCTGGCAATATATTTAAACTGCTAAAATGCAGAACATCAGCCTGGCAGTGAGCATTTAGGCAAGCTCAAGGAAGACTTTTCGGGAACCCCCATTTGTAGGGGGGATATATGTGTATATATATCTATATATCTATATATTAAGCACATCTATGTTAAACTCAAATTTTTGCACCTTAATAACTTTGCCCCCTTTTAACCGATTTTTGGCAAGCACAGCCTCTGAGACAGGAACTCTTGCTCCTGTCATTTGTATGTACTGTAGATCAGTGCAGGGGATGCAGAGTTACAGAGGTGCAAACAACTGCAAAAGTCTCCATTTTTGAAAATGTTAAGACTTTGTTTGCCACCCGATAACTAAAAAAAAATAGAAGGCTTTAAAACCTGAAACTTTCATGTTTGATAGAGGTTGGTCCAAGGTGTGTGTGTTTGTGGTTTTTAGGTTCCACTGTTAAGTAGTTTTAAAAATATTTAATAAAAATGTTCTGTTTCTGAGCATGTGCAGTTCACAAAAATCAACGTTCTATTCATAACTGAATTTTACCGAAAGCAGCAGCCTGCACTATACAATACAGCTGATTTTAATAAATGACAGCTGTATCATATAATGCAACCCTGCTGCTTTCATGACTCGTAGATCAGGGACTTGGAGCTACTGGCATTGTAGCCCCACTACCCTGACTGTGCTGTGCCTTCAACTTTACCTGCACGCTGCGGGGCCCCAATTCCCGGGGCAGTGTATTTATTTATTTGTGCAAACTGACACCAGGATGCTGGCCCCTGTTGTCAGGTGCCCCCTGCCCCTGCAGCCTGTTGTTTTCAACTACCCCAGCAGAGTGGGACACTGGGAAGCCCACCCTCAGTGTTCTGAGATAGACTAATTTTATAGGTATACCTGCAAAAATGAAAACCATCCTCCGATGTCCTTTTTTTGGTATTTTATTTATTTGCTTTTTGTTTACTGGGTAGGTACACTAGACAAGAGTATTGCCTATATTCAGGCATGACCCAGGAGAGTACAATCAGGAGAGAGCAAGATACAAAGACGGTACAAACATAAACGTACTGCATTTCATCCTATTGTATCAAAGATCATAGCAGCAGGCCTTCGCTTTAAAATGGGCTACCCAGCTAGATTGCAGGTATTGGTGGCTGGTATCTGGTCAACATATGAGGATCCTGAAGTTGCCCTTATGGGATTCAAGGCTGCCCTGCCTGATCTGTTTTGGGACACCTGACCTGTTTGTTCGGTCTCAGCCAATTCAGCGATGGAAGGGAGAAGTTTTTCTCGAGCTACTATCCAAAATGGGGAAAGAACACTTGTCTGATGCTGAGTGTTCCTGAGTAAGGGACTATTCTCATCGGGATCTTGTTTACTCTCATTACTCATTTCAGTGCTTAATGCTATGGGGCAATTCCATATCCCAGGAGTTTGTTTTCAAGGGGGTTGTGTCTTGTCTGGGAGGAAGATCCTTTTTTCACTTGGAACATGTTTTCCTGATTTTTTTGCAGGGGCTCCAATGTATTTCCCATTGTTTAATTGTTAGAGTGAATGCCCTCAGATCTGATGTTCCTGTCTGTTAAGACAACAGTCAAGAGAGTGACCTCTTAATCTTAATTTCAGTTGGCCACGCATTTCCGAGTTTATACCACTAGAGGGTGCCCTTGCAGTTTACTCGGTGGATCAACTCCATTACTTATTTTGGGAACCTACTTTCCCTGATCGACTTTAATAGTGGGGGTCCAGGAGTAAACTGAGATCCTCTACTTGGGAGCATCTAGTTCTACTGCTAACAAGGAGCAGTGGGAAAGGTTCTATTGTTGCTGGTAGCAGTAGTTACGATAACTAATTCTGCTATCGCGAGTTACACTACTGTTTTTCTCATTCAGGTATTTGGGTCCCCTAGATTGCTCCCAAGTGGGGGATGCTCTCTCTTCCCTTTCTCGTTTTTTCTCTTCTCTTTTCTGGATTTCAGGAGCCTAATGGCTGTGTGTTATTATCTATACTATTATTATCTTTGCATAGATATCAATGATTATTGTTTTAGTAAGAAGGTTTGCATATTAGGGTAGGGTTTTTGGGCACTTGTTTGGGAGGTTGGAGGGGGAGGAAGAAAAACAGTATAGTGCTGAACGTTGCTCATGACAGCTGGGGTGGGGGAGGAGGGGATGATGTGCTTATGTCTTTCATTCTGCTTGTTTGCTGGGCGGGAGTGGGGTATTTTGGGGTTTGTAGAGGTTGGAAGGAGGAGAGTTGATGTTGGGTTGGGAGGGAGATGCAGCAGTAAACATGGGTTCTGGACACTTAATTCTGATTATTGCAATTCCTGAATGTTACATAAGAGACCCACTCTTTCGTACTTAGATGGCCAGTAGTATAAATCTGGCTACTTGGAATGTGAAGGGGATAAGGAAAAAAGTTAAACAATATCAAGCCTTAAAACATTTAAGCTTATTGCCTTCTCAGATTACATTCTTGCAAGAATCTCATTTACTTGAAAGTGAATCTCTGCAACTTAGGAGGCAACAGATTGGGCAGGTATTTACTGCCTCGGGGTCCACTAACAGTTGTGGGGTTATGATTCTGGTCAATAGAGGCATTCCCATTATCTCTAAGCAAGTTCTCAAGGACCCAGATGGTAGATATGTCCTGGTACAGGGGAATCTTTGGTCCATACCAATTTTACTTGGTAGCATATATGGGCCAAATGCAGACGACCCGGGCTTCTTTATGAAGCTTATTTCCATAATCCTTCCCATGCTTCCCATTGGTATAATTATGGGCAGAGACTTTAATCTGGTTCTGGATCCTGAAGTGGATAGGTCTGGTAGTGGGTCGAGGAGTTTGTCTCCTGGGCAGAGGGCACTCAGGGATTTTCTGGATCGGTGCGGGCTGCGTGATGTGTGGCGTGTATTACATCCCAAGGACAGGGAGTATACCTTCAACTCGCCTGTGCACAGAACCCAGTCTCGCATCGACTATCTTTTTATCTCTCAGGTCCGCTTACCGGGGGTCTTAGCTGCCTCGATTCAGCCAGGTCCAGTGTCAGATCACTCTCTGGTGATTTGTAATCTGTTTTTTCTTAACATTCCCCAAAAAGAAACCTGATGGAGATTAAACAATTATTAAAAGATGTTAAATATTGCAACCTAATAAAAGAGCAGATTGATTTCTTCTTTTCTATCAACTCCTCAGAGGATATGGCACCTGATATGTTGTGGGGTGCTTTCAAGGCCTACATGAGAGGGATTATTATTAGCCTAGCCACTAAGAGGAAAAGGGTTCGAGAGGCTGAATTATTAGCCTCATTATCTCTAGTTAGGTCTCTGGAAACCAACTTATCCTCTAATACCTCGGAAGAGGATATGAGGAGGCTCTCAGTAGCTAAAGACAAATACTTAGATTTGCTGAGGGAAAAAGCAGAGTTATCTATCATTTGTACTAAAGCCAGCTACACCGATCAGGGGGAAAAAGCTGGTCGCTTGCTAGCCTTAAGGTTGAAACAGCAGAAATCCGCTAGGTTCATACCTCCAATCAGGGCCAGGCAGATGGATCCCTGAGGGTGTCCCCTTCTGAGGTTGTGCAGGAATTTGCCTCGTACTATGAGCATTTATATAGGGACATGGATAGTCCTCCTTCCTTAGAAGTGCTGGAGGCATACCTGAGGGATTCTTCTCTACCCTCTTTGTCTGAGCCACAGAGGAAGTTGCTATCTTCCCCAATATCTCTGGAGGAAATATCAGAGGTCATCAGGGCTTTGCCCTCAGACAAAGTCCTGGGACCGGATGTTTTTTCCGCTTTATTCTATAAAACTTTTCTAACACAACTATTACCGGTTCTATTGTCACATTCTTTCTGGCACCAGAGCAGACTCACATTTGTTTGAAGCCCTGATTGTTCTCCTCCCTAAAACTGATAAAGACCCAGAGCTAGTTCAAAGCTATAGGTCAATCTCTTTACTGAATCAAGATGTTAAAATTCTCTCGAAGATATTGGCCGACAGAATAACTCGGGTCCTCCCGGACCTGATTAGTATGTCCCAGGTGGGATTCATGGAAGGGCCTCATCGGCTGACCATTTACGTACTCTTTCACATGTCGTCTCGGTGTCCAGGGATGCCACCTTACCTGCGGGACTGGTCTCCCTGGATGCTGAGAAGGCATTTGATCGTGTCAACTGGAATTTCCTGTTTCAGGTTTTAAAAGTATTTGGTTTTCCTGCCATGTTCATAGATTGGATTCGGGCCTTATATCAAACTCCCTCGGCCAGAGTTTCCGGCAATGGAGCATTCTCCAAACCCTTTCTTTTATTTTCCGGTACCAGGCAGGGTTGTCCCCTCTTCCGTCTTTTATTTAATTTATATTTAGAGCCCCTTATCCGAAATATCCTCAATAATCCAGAGATACGAGGTATTCCGATAGGGAATAATGTGGTGAAGATCACGGCTTACGCTGATGTTCTTCTCCTCCATCTCTCTCACCCAAAAACATCTGTCCCCGTTATGTTAGGAGAAATAGCCAAGTTCAGTACTTTCTCAAATTATAAATTGAACGTCAATAAATCCTCCATTTTTCCTCTTAACCATAAGGTTTTCAAAAGTGATGTGTCCCCTTTTGGTCTTGGTTGGTCTCCTCGTGTTCTCAGATATCTGGGTATCAATTTGACGCGTAATCCCTCTTTCTGGTTCAAAGAGAACTTGGAACCCCTTTCCCAAGTGATAGTTCAGGACCTCAATAGATGGTCTAAGCTTCCTGTCTCTCTTTGGGGGTCGCATCAATATAATTAAAATGAATGTTTTCCCTCGCTTGTTTTATCCCCTCTCGCTTCTTAATTCCTTTATTCCTTCATCATGGTTTCAGAAAATGCACAGAATTTTCACCAACTTTATTTGGTCCAATAACCAATCCAGGTTAGCATACCCTAAGCTGGCCACTCAGAAAATGGATGGAGGATTACGGATCCCCCATCTGGCAGTTTATTACTGGGCTAGTCATATTGCAAAGTATATGTGCTGGGTGAGTCTGGGTCCGGAGCACCTAACACCGCTGTGGCTCAAAATTGAGTTAGACTTTATCCAGTCCGAGAACATGGATCCCTTGACTATGCTCTGTGTTAAAATTGCATCCCTTCCAGACACTTGTAGTTGTCCCATCTGCCGAACATCCTTAAAAGTTCACGCACAGCTTTGTTAATTTTTGTGGTACTCCCCACACTTGGACTTGTCTCAGTCCATTTGGAACTCCCCATCCTTCACAATAAATAATAGGAAGATCCCTTGCAAGTGGTTGCCCCAAATTGGGGATGGGATAATTTCTACTTTTTTGGATGATGAAGGGGAATGGCTCTCAGTTTCTAATATAATCCGTAAATTTGACATCCCGGTAGCTCATTACTTCAGGGTTTTCCAATTAAAACATCTGCTTTCTACAGTGCTTGGTAATACCCCTCCTTGCCCACCTGCCTTTTCATTTGTACCTGAGCTCTCCTCCCTGATGGGGTCATTAGGTGTTATTTCCAAAATATACCGAGTTCTTTTTTATTGGAAATTTGGGAGACCTGAAGGCCCCACTAAGCTTTGGGTTTCATTATTTCCCCAATACACTCCCAACTGGTCAGTTTTATGGAAGTTTTGTCATAGATACGTCTCTCAGGATAGACTGCACTCATGCGATATCACATTATGCACAATATGTACTACACCCCTGTTAAGTTGAGGAAATGGGGCCTTATAAGTTCGGGGGCTTGTACCAGAGGATGCCAGGAGGATGGCACACTTCTTCACATCTTTCGGTCATGCCCCAAGATAAGGACTTTGTGGGTGGCTATCCAGACTAATCTAGATCCTATTCTGGGTTTGCAGGACTGCTTCACCCCAGACATATGTTTGTTGGGGGATCTATCCTCTATCAAAGTTAAAATCAGGAGATTTCATATTTCCATGATTGCATTATCTGTTAAAAAAATTGTACTTCGGCATTGGAAGGATGTGATAAGTCCAACATATCAGGAATGGGTTAATGAAATCCTAGCTAACCTTCGTACAGAGAAAGCGATAGCTAGCCTCCACAATAAGTTGCAGTGGTACAAGAATATTTGGGATCCCCTTCACATGCGAATCATGACCAGATCAGGTATATAAGTTACTGAAACAGTGAATCTTAATTTATGACACTATATTGTACTGTTTTTCATATCACAGCATGGACTCTTGCTGCTGTATGGGGTGGGGAAGGGAGGATGGGGACAGCTCATGTAACATTTTGAGCATATGCAGGGTATGTTGTAACTTCCTGTCCCCTGGATTGTGAAAATCTGTTAATAAAGTTTGAATTAAAAAAAAAAGAAGGTACAAACATCAGTGACAATTGTTCATGGCACAGCACGAAGTGGGAACAAAACAAATTCGCAGATTGCTGACAAAAGCAAGACATATTTCTGTGGAAACTGAGAGTAAGCAAATACCCTTACATTAGCTACTTGCACTGGATGATACAACAATAATAATTAAGGACATACGACAACCGCTAAAGAATAAATAACAGTTTTAACTAATGATTTTGTGGAGGTAGTGGGAACATGCAGATTTTATACAATGGAGGGAAACAGTAAGTGCCATGTAGGTAAGGAATGCTACTGGGAGTCAGTCCCAAGTTACAGCACAGGAGCAGCCATCAGAGTCAGTCAGGTGGGTGCGGAGACCCAATTTAAAGGCTAGGTGGGATTTAGAGAGTTTAATGTGGGGGGGATGGAGTTCCAGATGCTGGGAGCCGATATAACGAAGGATAGTTTCCCCTTTTTTGCGAAGTATCAGGGAATTTCAAGTTGGGTTTGTACTGATGACCTAAAGAGATTTGCTTGGGAGCGATGAAACAGCAATCTTGAGAGGTACTCAGGTGTCCCCATTCTGATGATATTGTCAATCAAGCATCCAGTGGAGTAGAGTCTGTGCGAAGTCCGGGAGAGACAATTTAGTTTGGAGTAGAGTTCACAGCGATGAGTCAGTTTGTGTGCAGAGAGGGCAAATTGGCATATGCTGTTACAACATGTGCTCCATTTATGGAGGGATCCTTTGTTAGCATTAAGGTATACCTGTGAGCAGTATATAACGTAGGGAAGGAAGAAACCTTGTGCAATAGCAAGCCGGGCAGCATAATTTAGGGAGGACCTAATTCTATAGGCAGTACCCAGTTTGGAGTTAACCACTTTGCAAGTAGCCATGAGGTGGAGGTTAAAATCCAGAGACTGGTAAAGTGTGACTCCTAGGTACCTAAAGGAGTTAACAGATTTCAATGGGGAGCCATCAAGACATAGTACTGAAAGATCCAGAGCACAGGATTTGATTCTAGAGGGGGGGAGCCAAAAAGCATAGCCACAGTTTTCTTAGCATTAAGTATGAGTTTGTTTTGTAGAAGTCAGACTTATAAGCAATCAAAGTCAGCTTGAAGATTCGCCTTTACTGATGTGGGGTCTTTACCACTTGCGAGAAGCACCATATCATCGGCATAAAGGATCAGCGAGGAGAGACAGGGAAGTGAGGACATGTTGTTAATAAAGACAGAGAAAAGGAGAAGGCCAAGTATAGATCCCTGGGAAACTCCAACAGAGGTTATAGGAAAACTCCATGTTAAAATCAAAAAAAGATATGTAGTATTCTTTTTTTCTGAGTTATAACCTCTTCCCAGTGATTTTTTCATTAACTCTGGCTGCGAGAGTTGTTTTTTCTAACTTTCCCTGGCTGTTTTATTGCCCTTGGAGGTTGCCACTCCTGGTTTCTTTTATGGCCTCTTGTCCCAGAAAGTTTTCCCAGAGTGCCCTTTGGTGTGATGTCTAATTGCCCCTGCAGGATTCCAGTGTCTTGTTACATGGTATGTTACAGCTCAGCCACAGACAGAATATTTTTTCCAGAGAAGACACACTGCTAGATTTTGGGTGAGTGTAATCATTATTATTTGTTGATATTGGTACCTTGTCCTGCTATGTTACAACCTATAAGGTGATGTTCAATTTTTGCTGCTTAGTACTGGTGCAAAAACTGAAAGGGACTGAGAGGAATAGCCAGATGAGTTCAGACACAACCACTGTAAACAGTGACATGATTAAAACACACAGACACACATAGCAGAACATAGCAGGATATGGTGTCAATGATGTGAGCCTCACAGGCCTCTGCCCACTGCTCAGCCCTCTGAAGGACGGCATGCAGGAGGTTGCGGAGACTGGTCATGTCCTCATCCACTGTGCACCTAAATAGTGCAAGCTCATGGTGCTCAGTGGTCTGGGACTCCACAGCTGACCACAGCAGCTGCATGGATTCTGACACAGCCTGCCTCCAGGAGGCACTGTCCTGGGGACAGGACCTGGGGACACCTACAGGCCACAAGAAGACTGTGCATGCATCATGTAAGGGTGGGTGGGAGAGGTGGCAGGGCCACAGTGGCAGAGGATGGCCACACAGGCCAGCTCTGGGATGGTGGGGGTGCTACCAGGCTGCACAACCCCTCTCGGGTTGCTGAGTGGGTGGCGTGGGTAGTGGTGGTACAGGCTGCACTGGCAGTGGTGGTGGTGGTGAGAGGTCCAGCCAATGGGGTGTTATGCATGGCAGTTCCGTGGACATGGCTGTAGAGTGCACCCATGGTGTGAGGACTGCTGCGCACCAGCTGCTGTACACTGTGGGGGGAGAGGAAGGGCTTGGCATTAGCGACTGTTCCCCCAGCTGTGTGACTGGTGATATGTATGACATGGTGTGCAGATAGGTGTTGTTGCTCTCCTCAGAGTTCTCCAACATGTAGAACATGGAGTTGTAGGGCTGGCTTGGTGTTAGTTGCTGCACTCCACTGGATGGCCCAGCAACTTCATTCCCCTCAGATGCTTGCACTGTGGAGACAGGAGCGAACTGTCAGTGTTGCCCACAATTCATGTTGCTGCTGGTGCATGCATGCCCCAGCAGATGGTGCCGTGTGTCGCCCAGTTGTCAACGTGTAACTGGGTCAGTAGGTCAACCTATCCTTGCCCTCGGTGGTCAAACAGCTACCTGTGGAGAGTGGATCATGTAAGCATGACAGTGCTCCCTGACCATGTATCCCACACATGCCATATATGTACAGCAGCGCATAACCCCACACACTCAGCACACGTGTCTGCATGCCCCAGCACCCATGGCCAACAAATAGTACAACAGTATGCACATACCCTATGTGAATGGGCATACTCCAGTGGAGCTGTGTGAACAGTCACTACCCATTGAGGTGTCAGTGCAACATGCTGCAGAGAGGGTCACAGTGTGCCATACAGAACCACAACACATCATGGAGCACCCAGTGTGATGACTGCACACAATATGTGTGCCACGCCTAAGACTGCACAAAGATGTGCACCAGCTGTGTACTTACATGGCAGGCTGCACACCACCTTGGTGTCATATCTGCCCCCAGGCACCCCTGTTACCTCCATGGTCCTCAGCATCTATGTCACCACCTCCTCAGCCAGGTCCATGTCCCTGGCCACCACCGAGGATTGTGGCCCACTGCCAGTGGCACGCTGCTGCCTTTGCCAGGAAGCCATGGTGTCCTTTGCTTGCTGCTATAGGTCCCAGAACCACTTCCAGACAGCCTTCACTGTCTGGCCCTGGCCACCAACAGCATTCATGGCTCCTGTGATCTCCTCCCAGGCCTGCCTGACAGTGGAATCTGCAATCTCTCTTTGGGACAGGACCACCTCCCTTTCCCTGTACACCTGGGTCAATGCATGCAGCTCATCCTCTGAGAAGTAGTGGACATGCAGCTGCTCACCTTCACCCATGGGACTTGTTGGAGGAAGTAGAAAGACAGTGGGTAGTGCTGTGTGTGGGTGAGATGTGTCTGTATGCATCCCCAATGTGCCCCGCTGGTGCACCAACACTGTATGGGGTATGGATGTGGCACAGGGTGGCCTGTGCACAATGCCAGCCTGTCATAGACCCCCCTGTCTGCACCTGGCTAACATGCTGCCACCCAACATTACAGGGGTGTAGGCAACTCAGACACTTAAACCACCTGCCTGCACCACCCAGACAGGCCTGGTTTCGGAGTATGGCTGCCACTGGTGCACATTTGGGGGAACATGGGTGTGTACTCCAGGGCTGCGATGTGGTTGGCATGTAGCAAGCTGCAGCCTAGGAGCAGGTGCCACACATGGGGTGGGGACTGTGGGGCAATGCACACCACACCCCCATGCCAGGCACAGTGCTCAGTGGCATATGCTGAGTAATACAAGGGCACTGCATGGGACATGCCAATACACCGTGGCATACAGGAGTGCTGCACCTGGACAAGTCATGCGATTTGCCAATCTGTATTCCGCCACAGTGGCAGACAGTCTGCTGGCCTGACATGGCCCCACTTGGGAGACATGTGGTACCACCTCACACACTCATGTGCAACAGAGGCATGTGAAGAACCTGACTTCAGGCCACATCCTTTGTGCTACAGTATGTCATAGGTAGGGGCCAGGTTATGGGCCTCTGTGCTGCTGCATCCATACATACGCTGGTGTGGTGTGAGGCAACACATTGGAAGGACTGTTTCAGGCAGAGCTGGCAGGTCCACACACCACATATGTGGTGAATCGCCTGCTGTCAGCCTCTGATGCCAGGGACAGTATGACCAGGCCTCTTGTATCGGACGTGTGGTAAGTAAAGTTTGCTAAGCATGCGGGCATAGGGTGCTATACAGGCAGCGGGCAATGTTGTGCTGTGATGGACAGGTTGTACAGACAGAGACTGGGCCTGGAATGCAGGGGTCTGACGGACAAAATGCAAAGCACAGGGATGAATCACTGCATGGTAAAGTTTTCATTTGTGGTCCCCCCCATTAGTCCATCCCCTTTGGAGATGGTCCATAACCACCTTTTGAAGGGGTTATCCCCAGAGGGACTGATGGCAGTAATGGATCTATCTGGTGCGAATGCTGCATATGCACAGGTACGGGTGAGGTGGTTGCAGCCTACAATGGGGCTGTGACCAAGGAGCTCGACTCTGTTGCACTAGTCTTTGTATGACCCAGGTCTTCTCGCTCGAGTCCCCCATGGTTTGATGCAGTCCCATGCAGTGCCCCTTGTTCGGGTGCTTAATGATCTCCTAATAGCAAGAGATTAGAAGACCCACTCCATCTTGGTCCTTCTTGATCTCTCAGCGGCATTTGACACTGTGTACCATGGTGTGTTATTGGAGCACCTGCGGCTCATCTGCAGATTGTTTGGTACTGTCCTCAGGTGGTTTCGATCTTACCTCGAGTGTAGGACACAGAGAGTGGTCTCTGGAATTTATTCCTCTGATACTCTCCCCCTATCCGGTAGGGAGCTGCAGGGCTCCATTTTGGAGCCCATGTTGTTCACGGTATATATACTGCCATTGCGGGACATTATTAGGTGGTACAGGCTGAGTTTTCACTGCTATGAGGATGATACTCAGCTGTACATGTCCTTTGCCCCTGAGCAGGGAGATGTTATTCTGGTGTTTAACATTTGCCTATCCGAGATCCAAGACTGGATGAGTTCTAGTTGGCTGTGGTTGAACCCAGATAAGACTGAAGTGTTGGTGGTGGACCCTGGTCATCAGAGGGCAGGTGTGTTGGTAGGACGATCCTCTAGTCTTTGGCTTGGGGGTGTCCAGCTAACCACCTCAGACCGAGTGTGGAACCTGGGTGTTATTTGTGATGATGGTCTGACCTTGAAATCACAGGTGTCAGCCATTGTCAAGACCTCTTTTTACCATCTGAGGAATATTGCTTGGGTGAAACACTTGGTTCCTTCTGATGATCTTCCTACGTTGGTCCACATCTTCGTGACCACTTGCCTTGACTACAGCAACACCCTGTACCTAGGGCTCTCAGGGGTTGATGTGCATCACCTGCAGCTAGTGCAGAATGCGGCTGCCAGGCTATTGACTGGTACGTCGAGGACCAGTCACATAATGCTTGCACTCTGTGGACTGCATTGGCTGCCAGTGTGATGACGTATCACCTTCAAGGTCAATTTGCTGACCCATAAAGCCCTACATGACCAAGGACCTTGCTACCTGTAAGATCTCCTTTCTCCCTACTGCCCCTCCTGACCACTTTGATCAACCGACGAGGGATTGCTAGAGATTCCCAGGGTGTGATTGCAAACATCTGGGGCCCGCTCTTTCACTTATATGGCTCTGACCCTGTGGAATTCTCTACCTTGTCAGATAAGGGACTGCCTGACCATCCAAAGTTTTAAAAAATAACTAAAAATGTGCCCTTTCATCCTGGCATCTATGGATGAACATTAATATAGTGTTGCTAAAGTTATGAATTAGATTAAAATGATCAATGTTTTATATTTACGGTTTTTAATGTTTTAAAGGAGATTGATAATTTATGTACAGGCTCCTTGGTTTAAGAAAGAAGCCTTTTATAGAAATAAAGTTTGCTTTGATTTGATTTGAAAGGAGAAGAAGACCGGGGTTGGAGGTTGGAGCACTGTTCGAGGAGGTCTTGGTCTGAGGAGGACAAACTGGCTTTGAGACTTCACTATGGTGAATATCAAAGGGAAATCAACCATAAGAAGGCAGTGTTCCTGTCCAGGGATATTGCTGCAGGGAGGAACAAACCAGCTCCGTGTTTTCATGCTGTAGACAGACTTCTCCATCTTGCCTGTCTGCAACCAAAAAAGCATCTTCAGTCACCCAGTGTGAGGAGTTTGCTCTGTTCTTCTCTGACTGGGTGTCCTCCATTGGGGCTGGGATCTCTCCAGCAGGGCACTTGCTGCCCCGCGGTGGTGAGTCGTGTGTATCCAGAAGCACTCCCATTGTCTGGAGTGACTTTAGGCTGGTTGGGGTGGCAGAGGTTTGCGATGTAATTTCAAAGCTGCGACCCACATACTGTGAACTGGACCTGGGCCTGACTCGTCTCTTAATGGCATGTGTTGAGTCCAGTGTTTGCTGAAACTGTCTGGTGTTCACTTTTGGAGGGATGTTTCCACGGCACCCTGAAAGAGGTGCTGGTGAGACCCCTCCTAAAGAAACCATCTCTTAACCCTGACATCTTCGTGAATTATAGACCAATCTCTAATCTCCCATTTTTGGGTAAGGTTTTTGAGAAAGTTGTGGCTCTGCAGCTCGAGGCGCACCTCATGGCCTATGACATCTATTAGCCCTTCCAGTCAGGGTTTAGGTCAAAGCACACCAAAACAGCTTTAGCCAGAGTGCAGAATGATTTCCTGAGGGCAACAGATAGAGGGGAGCAGTCAACACTTGTTGTCCTTGATCTCTCCTCAGCATTTGGCACCGTGGACCATGCAGTGCTGTTGTATTGCCTAGGGGAGCTCTGTGGACTCACTGGTACCATCATCAGTTGGTTTGAATCCTTTCTAAAAGGCAGGACACAGAAGGTAGTGATGGGGAGTTTCTCATTCTGCCTGAAGCTGCCATGTGGAGTCTCTTCTCCCCCCCCCGGGCTTGATCCTGTCTCCTATGTTGTTTGCAGTGTACATGCTTTCCCTGGGTGAGATCACTAGATGGTACAGTTTGAGTTTTTACTGTTATGCAGATGACACCCAGACGACACACAGCTGTACATGTCATTTGCACCCAGGACGGGTGATGCCATGGAGGTGCTGAATAAATGTCTGGCCAAGATTCTCGACTGGATGTTCTCTAGCTGGCTGAGACTCAGTCCTGACAAGATAGAGCTGCTATTGATTGAGCCTCATTGGTGGTGCGATGTAGGTGCTGCTGGGATGGGAACAGGGCTATTCCTTGGCCCCACCCCATGCAGCAGATCTGCATAGTGACCTAGCTGTCCAGAGCAGGCCCTGGGTGTGGTGTCCGGTTGACCCTTGTCCCCATGCACCATGTGCGACTGTGGAGGAGTCATGTGAGGCATTTGTACACTGTTGGGGCACACCTTTGCTACCCTGAAAACTGCATCCTCCAGTACGTATGTTATGTAATAATCATAATAATTTTGGATAGTAATGTGCACAGGTGCTCCATTACAAAGGTTCCACACAAGGCATAGTTACAAACAGAACAGAAGCCACTCACTCACTCACTCCTCACTCACTCACTCACAGTCCCTCTGTAGAGACAGTTGGTGAGACCCCATCTGGAGTGCTGCGTGCAGTTCTGGTGACCCCATCTCCACAAGGACATAGACAGGATGGAGGCAGTTCAGAGGATGGCAACTAAAATGGTGCAGGGTCTGCACCAGAAGCCATATGAAGACAGAGATTAAAGGAGCTTAATATGTATACCCTCGAGGAAGGGGGGGGGGCATGATAGAAACTTTCAGGTACCTCTAGGGAATCAGCAAAGTCCAAGTGGGTAGCATCATTCAGAAAAAGAGATGTGCAAGAACAAGGGGGCATATTTTGAATATAGATGGGGGATGTCTCAGGGGCAACATGAGGAAGTATTTTTTTCATGGAAAGGGTGATGGATACATGGAACAGCCTTCCTGAGGAGGTCATGGAGTCAAAAACGGTGGGGGAATTCAAGAATGTATGGGACAGACATAAGGCAATTCAAGTGGGGGGTAGGAGGAAGTAGACTGTTGGTTAACTAGGATCTGCAGCTTATCCATCAGGTAGGGAAATGGGCAGGCTGGGTGGGCCAAGCAGTCCTTATCTGCCATCAAAGTCTATGTTTCACAGCAATGCCAGTGGAATGTGGTCAATACAAATACAAAACGTGAAAAGGTAAGTAGGGTACAATCTTGTATTTGATTGTAATTATTGCTTGTAACTAACTTTGGGTCACCCCTGAAAAAGGGACCCATGGTCTCAGTGGGCCTACCCGGTTATCAGAATTCCATAAATAAATAGATAAGTAAGCCAATGGTTACACTACCATGTGGGGTTTCAGGATCCTCAAAGCATGATTATTGGGTACAGGCCACAAGCACTGATGCGATGTAGGTGCTCCGACAATATTTTCCACCCATGCCTCTGCTGCAAGGTAGGTCCCTATTTAGCAACTTGTCTGTGGTGGACAGTGGCATGCAAGACACCTACTCGGGGCTGCGGAGACATTGCCGTGGCTCTGTTGGGTTCTCTGTGGCCTGCTTCCATGTTGGTTCAGCAGTGTTGTGGTTGTACTTTCAATGTGCAGTGTAGGGGGTGCTACAGTCTCCTTAGGCAGCCCAGGTGCAATTATCTATGCTAATTTATGCAGACAGGTCTGTAATGACTTGCTAATGGGGTCCTTTGCCCGCTGACTGCCCAATGAGGCTATTTACATAGGCTGGCTGAATATTTTGATTTTTCTCAACATACTATGTAGCACTTGCGCATTGCGCAATGCACTGTGTGATGTCTGCGCATGTGCATTGTGCAGAAGCCACATGCCTATGATGTTGGCAGTACCACTGCACGTGCTCAGCTCTGAGCAGTGTTATCCACATGAGTCGCATTAGTTGCACATGAGCAACATCGCTGCATGTGCATTGCACAGCGTTGTCCATGTGTAACATTGTGTAAACACCATGCCCTACCACGCAGCCATATTGTGTGCAGATATTGTCCACAAGGCAGACAGAACATGATAGAATGTTGGCCACATGTCGTACAAGGTCAGTTCAGCAGAGGGACCAGAGGTGGGGGGATGTAGAGCTAGCCCACTTTGTAAAGTTGGTGGTGGCCATGGAGAATCAGCTGTTTGTAGAGGTGCAGGAGGTGTTGCATCCCCTTGTGAGGTGTGGGCCTCTGTGGGGTGACACCTTACAGCCAGGACCAGTGTTACACATACTGGAGAGCAGTGCCATCACCATTATGGGGACCTGGTCAGGAGGGAGAGGGAACACCTGTAAAAATACTGCAAGATGGTGCGGGATGGCACCATACCAAGGCCAGGTAGGTGTTATTCTGTGAGGAGTGTGTTTATCTGGGCATGGGTTCGGCATAGTACGGGCTTGGGCACATATGCCTGTTTCCATGGGCCACCCATAGGTGTATCTGCTGTGCCCTGTAGCCTCACATCAGGCATTGCTGCCACTAGTTTGGTTCCCTTATGAATCTGTGATGCGTTGCTGCATGGGTGTGCATAGCTGTGGTGGCCTGGCATCCTTGCCACACTGTTGTATGTCACCACACCCACTATGAACTTATCCTGCGGCATACATGTTTTGTATGCTACACTGTGACACTGCCCATGGCTGAAACCCGGGGGGGGGGGGATCCTGCAACAGTCTCCCCCAATGGTGTAGCCCATACATGTTGGGCATTGACAATTGCTGTGCTGTGGGAGGCACCATTGTATCATGTGCCATCCTCACTATGTGCCCATGGCATTGAATGTTGTACATATTGTACTGGGATGTGTGGTCTGCCCCACTTTGGCACTGCATCCCCCTGCTGTGTGACACCACGGGTGTTCATCAGGCTCCCTGCATTTGAGCCATGTCACAGCTGCACTTATGTCACCATGCATTGCTGCCTGTTCCAGTGTCCTTGTGCAGGATGGACACATGCACTCTAGGCCCACATGGTTACACGACCATGCCACTGCCCCCTGAGGGGGGGTGGACCGATGGCCAAGGTCTGTCTGTATGGCTGCTGCCGTGTTGTACACCATGACCCCACTGGTGGTCTGTCCCACTGCACCATGGGTACAGGGCACTGATGATGAGTGTGGATGGCTGTGTCCACTCACTGCCATCACATGCTGCATGTTTTTTTCCCACGTCTGCCAAGGTGCATTGTCACCTGCATTATACCTGGGACACTAGTGCACATGTGACAGGAGGCACTAGCTGTGTGTGGCATCACCGTGGTGCACCTGTTGCATGCCAACACACATGGCTGTCTGCACCCAGCATGGGTGTCTGTGTCACACCACCCTGTTGACATGGCCTGGGGAGCATAGGGCACACTGTTGTTCATTACAAGACTGACCATGCATGTTCTTACTCCATGCAGTTTGAGCAGTCAGAGGATGGGTTTAGACATGTGCATGGCAGGAGGAGTGGCAGCAGGATGTGGATCAGAAGCAGGGCCATGACAGTAACACAGCAGGCACTGCATGATATCATATAAGTATTCTCTGTTGTTGCATCCACTCATGCCCTTCATATAGGCATGTTACAGGGGTATTGCTCCTGCACATCATGTACATGTCTCACAACATGCTACTATGCTGTGGTACACCACATGGCACACTGGGACCTGGCCTTGTCATGAGTGGCCAGCCCATGGCCACATCACATATGCTGCCACTGTCAACCCTATTGCCAGACACTTACTGCCACCATGTCCTGTGGTGTCAGTGCTGGTGTCCCTGGCCACATGGTGTTCCTGCCAGGCTGGGGCATGACCTGGGATACTCAGATGCTCTGCATGGGTCTGATGCACACAGCACAGCAGCACCCCTGCCTTGGTCTGCACCTCCCAATATCCCGCATACTATTGCCACATGGGTATTCCAATGGGGCCATTGCTCCTTTGGTCTGCACAGGTATGACAGCTAGCATGCACACCGTCATGAACGCAGCACCAGAGCATGCCTGCTATGGCAACGAGGTGTACCAGTAACCATGCCCTTGTGGTTGCCTTCCAGTAAGGTCCAGTGCAGGCGTGCAGCAGCCAGTGTGGTACCAAGCATCTCCAGGTCACCTCTGTGCCTGTTGAAGGGCAACTTCCCTGGCTTTATTGCATAACATGCGCCATGCCCAGTGTCACCTGGTCACATGGTTGCTGGCCTTTTCACCTTTGTGTCTCCACTGGATGCAGTGGTCACCCTGCCCCCAACCATTTCACCAACAATTGTGTCACCTGCCCCTTCATTCTACTGTGCTGTTGCATGGCTGGTTGGACATCTGTATGGTGCACACACAGTGCCAGGTGCTGCTCCATGTGTGTGTATGTGTCATACTGTGCTTGCTGGTTTATACTTGCATTCCAGTTTGTGGCATGCCATGGCACCCACTGGTGCATTGCACCAATAGTGTACCTTGTTGTGGGTGCTACAGTCTTGGGACACATTGGCCTGTTCTGTATTGCTGGGGACTGTACTCCATGTCCCATGAGATGGGCACTGGATACAGTGGTGGGCCAGGGGCAGTGTCCCATTATGTTCGTGACAGGAGTTACAGTCCCACTCAGGTGTCCCCGCTGTGGGGTTGCAGTCTCGTGGTGCACACACCTCTTTGACGGTATTTGCCATGCTCCGCCAGGGCTCCATGATCACTGCCGGCAGGCTATTAGCCTGTTCTGTGTTGCCCTGTATATGCCTGTCTGCTATACAACACCGCATCATGTTGGCCCATGCATGCCTGGCCAGTGCTCTTCTGGTACTCTGTGTGTTGCATTCCCTTTCAAAACCACGGGCTCATCAGGAGCATGTTGGCAGGCTATCCCACTTCTGCACCCTAGCAGCTGGCCTCCTGTGCATTGGATGTCCATGTCCCACAAGTGTGCCTGCATCATGCTGCTGTGGTGCTGGCTGTCAGCCTGCCCTTTGTGGCCATACAGCCATGTGTTGGCCTATGGGCCTCTGTAGACTGGGAGATACAATGCCCTTGGGACAATGGCTGCTTTAAGTTGTTACCCTGGGGGGAGCTGTGGTGGTGCGCATACCTATTATGCATCCTGTGTACTGTTGCTCTATTCTTTCATAATGTCTGCTGTTATCCTGTTCATTGTTGTTTTGCTGCACATGCATATGCACTCTATACAGTAGGTTTGCTTATACACCATTGTACGTGCATGCCTTCGGCTGTCTTCAGCACTGTGTACTGCAGAAGCTGGCAAGGGGGTGTGATGGGGGTGTGGATATATCAATCACCAACCCCATGATCCACCAATATCCTGGATCAGGGGTATTCTTCTGTGGCAGCATTGATATGGGGTGGGTGTGGGGGGATTCCATCCATCCCATACATGCCTTCTGGTACCAGTTCACTGTGCCAATCAGGTGTGCCACTGTGTTCCACCTGTGATGCCAATTGTGGCCACCTACATGTCAGACACGGTTGCCAAGGGCATGACCCGTGCACAGCGTTCTTAGCAGAAGCTCCATCTTAGCATCGGCCAGCCCGGCCCACCCTCAGTCCAATGTGTGGTGCTGCAGGGTGTGTGTGGCACCTGCCTATGTCCGACTGTCTATGTATGTTGGTGTGTCACCACTCATTGGAGTGGCCATGCCACCCATATCTTGCATGTGCCATGATGGTGGCCATGGCGAGGGAGGCATGGCTATGTGTGCTTGCTGCACCTACATGGTCCACAGTGTCTGCTTTCCTTACTTACAGTGTCTTTCTCCAGATAGGTGAACATTGGACTGCAGCAAGTGCCCATCACCCGAAGATGTCATAGGGCAGGGATGACCTGCTCCGACGGTTGGTGCTGTAGCAGCATGTGCTGTTGGAGTGAGTGGCAGGCTTGGAGAGATTGTTTGGAAGAATGGTGGTGACCATGGAGGTGGTGTCATGCCATTACAGTCCACAACCACCAAAAATGCCATAAGGGCACCATCTTGGACTTTGCATCCCCGACACCCACATTGCCATTGTTTTGGCCCCCTTCCCCCTTTTCTGCATTCCTGTTTTTTGCTGTAAATAGTTTGCATTTTGTGTGTTCTTTAACCTATTTCTGTTGCTGTTTGTTATAAAGTAATTTTCTCTCCTATGCTCCTGTGTCCTGCATCTGTTGTTGGGCTGTGTTATCATTTTCTTGTGGTTTGCTGGGGTACCCTCACTGCCCTGCTACACCTCCTCTTGTGGAGTATGTCCATGCCTGTCCTCTGCCACAGGATCTCCACTGCTGTTCCTGTGGGTGTCTGTGCTTCCACTTGTACACAATTCCACATCTGGCAGGTGTGCCAGCCTGTTGACTGTCACGGTGCGTCCCACAGATGTTCCCCTGCACATCAGATGTGTGCGACTGCCCACATCATGGCTGCTCCTGTCTGGGACAGTCCCTGTCATTCAGGCTACTGTCCTCCTGTGTTGCTCACCACAGCAGCCACTGTCTGTGACCTGTCCATTGCTGTGTCTGTGTGGGCGTCACTGCCTTCCACCCCCTGTGTCCCCATGCAGTCGGCCATTTGATGTGCTGTCACCTGCCCCATGTTTGGGTTCCTTGTGTCCTACCCCTGTGCACTGGGCTGCTGTGGCAGTCTTGCTGCCCGTTTGCTATGTCCAGTGCTATAGTCATTGCTGAGCAATCTTTGCTCTGCACTCTGGGCTGTACTTTGCACACTTGCATTTGCACCCTATATTCAGAGGTGTTTGCATGGGGGGAGGTATGCCTTTGGATATTGCGTACACTAGGCCATGGGCTATTGCAATCAGCTGGGCAAATCAAACTTTGCATGTGGATAATTCTTTGAATATTGGGCCCCAGGAGACTTAGAAAAGAGATTTCCTCAAAGGGAATACCACAGAGACACTGTGTGTGAAGCAAGAAGTAGAAGCCGAGAACTGGCTCGTAATTATATTTTGCAGCCAAAACATATAGGTCAAGAAAAAGACAAAGTTATTTTGGCAATTCAACACGGAACACATTTTGGACCAATAAAATCTATGATTCAGAAGAACTGCCACACATTACAATCTACAGATGCTGGGAAAAAGATTTTTGTAAACAGACCTTTAATCACAGCAAACAGGTGTAAGAACCTCAGGGACAGACTGTGCAGTGCAGTTCACACGACTCCAGGTGCCCGATATTCAGTTGGTTGCAAAGCGCAGCACAAATGTTTGCGCTGCACTTTGTAATTGCCCAGGGGTCCCAGGATGGTATATTCAGTCAGACTCTGACTAACTGAATATAGGGCCATGTTGGGGCAGCACTAACTCAGTCAGCACTGCCCCGACATGGCTTCAAAAGTTGGCCCCAAGAATTGATAGTGTCGGAGCACTATCTGCAAATTTCAAAGGTACTCATGCATATAAGCCCATTGGGAATGCAAGGTGCTAAGAAACATAGAAACATAGACGTTGACAGCAGATAAGGACCGCTTGGCCCACCTAGTCTGCTCATTTCCCTACCTAGAGGATAAGCTGCAGATCCTATTTAACCAATAGCCTATTTCTTCCTACCCCCCACAAAAATTGCCTTATGTCTGTCCAATGCATTCTTGAATTCTCCCACAGTTTTAGACCCCACAACCTCCTCAGGAAGGCTGTTCCATGCATCCACCACCCTCTCTGTGAAAAAATACTTCCTCACATTGCCCCTGAGCCGTCCCCCCTCTATCTTCAAATTGTGTCCCCTTGTTCTTGCACATCTATTTTTCTGAAAGATGCTACCCTCTTGGACTTTGTTGATTCCACTGAGGTACTTAAACGTTTCTATCATGTCCCCCCTCTCCCTCCTTTCCTCAAGAGTATACATATTAAGCTCTTTTAGTCTCTCCTCATATGGCTTCTCTTGGAGACCCTGAACCATTTTAGTTGCCCTCCTCTGAACTGCCTCCATTCTGTCTAAGTCCTTGCGGAGATGGGGTCTCCAGAACTGGACACAGTACTCCAGATGGGGTCTCACCAACTGTCTATACAGGAGGATAACAACTTCCTGTTTTCTGCTGGTGTTACCCCTCCCTATACATCCCAGCATCCTCCCAGCCCTCCCTACTGCCTTCTCACATTGCTTGCCAACCTTAAGGTCATCTGATATGATTACGCCTAGGTCCCTTTCCATTTTTGTTGTTGTTACTACCCCCATTGTGTAATCTTCCCCTGGGTTTTTGTTTCCCAGGTGCATTATTTTGCACTTCTTTGCATTGAATCCAAGCTGCCATACTTCTGACCATTCCTCTAACCTTGCCAAGTCCCTTCTCATCCTTTCCATGCCTCATTGTGTATCAACCCTGTTGCAGATCTTTGTGTCATCTGCAAAGAGGCATACTTTTCCTTCCAGTCCCTCTGCAATGTCACTTAAAAGACATTAAAAAGGACTGGACCCAGTACTGAACCCTGCGGTACCCCACTAGTAGCCCCTCTTTCTTCAGAGTGGACTCCATTTAAAATTACCTTCTGTGTCCTGTTGTTCAGCCAATGTTTTACCCAGGTACCACCCTGGGACCCACTCCAAGGCAGTTAATTTGACTACTAATCTTTTGTGGGACTGTCAAATGCCTTGCTAAAGTCTAGGTAGACCATGTCCACAGCCCCTCTCTGGTGTACTACTTTGGTCACCCAGTCAAAGAAATCAATTAGATTCATCTGACATGACCTTCCCGCTGTAAACCCATGCTTTCTTGGGTCCTGTGCCCCACTGGTCTCTAGGTACTCAACAATTCTTTCCTTCAGAAGTGATTCCATCACTTTCCCTACCACAGAGGTCAAACTGACAGGTCTGTAGTTTCCTGCCTCTGTCTTGGTCCCACTTTTGTGAAGGGGAATCACATCCGCCTTCTTCCAGTCCTCAGGTACCACACCATCCTACCATGATTTATTAAAAAGGGTAGTCAGTGGTGTCACTAAGGGGCAATTTGCATACTATTATGGGCTCTTTGCATGGATAGCAGAGGCAGGGGTGTCACCCCCCATCAATGACATCCGCAGCTATCCCTGGTGCTAGTGCCTTCCCTCTGATCACCATCCCTGATGAAAAAAATCATGATCCCTGGTGCTAGTGGTCCCCCCTCCCTCTGATCACCAGCCCCTGAGTAAAAATAGTAATCCTTGGTGCTAGTGGTCCTGCCTCCCTCTGATCACCAGCCCCAATGAAAAAAACATAACCCCTGGTACTAGCTGTCACCCCCTTCCTCCAATCACCAGCCCCGATGTGAAGATAGTAATCCCTGGTGCTAGTGGTCACCCCTCCCTCCCTCTGATCACCAGTTCCGATGTAAAAATCATATTCTCTGGTGGTATTGGCCCCCCCCCTTCCTTCAGTTGCCAGCCCCTGAGTAAAAATAGTAGTCCCTTGTGCTAGTGGTCCCCTCTCCCTCCATTTGCCAGCTCCAACAAAAAAATCATAATCCCTCATGTTAGTGGTCCCCCCTTCAATTGCCAGCCCCTACAAATAACATAATAATCCCTGGTACCAGTGGTTCTGCTCCCTCCAATCGTCAACCCTGAAGTACAAAGACTAATCCCTGGTGGCAGTGTCTCCCCCCCCCCCACTGATAGCCAGCCCTGACATCCAGTGGCCTCCCCATGGTACCAGCCATCCTCCCACTCACCTTAGCATTATCTGCAGTATCATAGGCGCATATAGTGACCGGCACAGCCCTCCTCACATCTTTTTGGCCAGCCTCCATATGACCAGGCAGGGAGCATGCCTCTTATTTATAGGAGAGGGTGATGTCTCCCTCTCCTATAAATAAGAAGTACCATCCCTGCCTGGACTTATGGTAGCCAGCAGAGATGGTGTGAAGAGGGATGTGCTGGTTGCTGTATGCCCCTGCAGCACTGCGGATAATGCCAATGTAAGTGGGAGATGACTGGTGCCATGGAGAGTCCACTGGATGCCAGGGAGGGGTTTTCTTTAATTCTAGGCTGGTGAACAGTGGGAGGTGGGAGGACACTGCCAACAGGGATTAGTCTACATACTTCAGGGCTTGCAATTGGAGGTGGGGGGACCATTAGCACCAGGGATTACTATTTTTACTCAGGGGCTGGTGATCGGAGGGAGTGGAGACCACTGCCACTAGGGAATATGATTTTGTCATTAGGGCTGGTGATCAGTGGGGGACCACTAGCACCAGGGATTACTATCTTCACATCATGGCTGATGATGGGGGGGCACTACCACCAGGGAATGTTTTTTCATTGGGGCTGGCGATTGGAGGGAGGGGGGTCACTAGCACCAGAGATTGCTATCTTCATGTCAGGACTGGCGATCAGAGGGAGGGGGACCATGAGCACCAGGGATTACTCTTTTTACTGGAGTCTGGTGATCAGAGGGGGACCACTAGCACCAGGGATTGTTTTTTCACTGAGGGACTGGCAAGGGGGGTGGTGCATGGATCATAGCTGCTAGCGTTGTGCAGAGTAAGAGGAGGCTTTCATTGGTGTTATTTGGACTGTGCAATACCCTTTTGTGTCATGCAAATCCACTGAATATCGACTTGAGATGATATTCCTGTCCCCGTCCCACTATTTGCATATCCCCTGTTTTGGTTTGCGTGGTGCTACTCCTGTTTACCGTTGCAACAGAGCCCTTTCAATAGTGATCTCCAGTTTGCATGGGCAAATACCCACGCACACTTCTGAATAACAGGCCCTAGAAGTTAATACAGGAAACTTCATGAGAGACTTTAAAACTGAAGGGGGCTCTAGTTGTGGGGACTGTTGTCAGTGTGCAAGTGCATATAAGATGAAAAGTACTAAGAGTTTGGCAAGAAGTGAAGATGTGCAGATTAAGGATTTTACAACATGTAATTTGGATCACGTGATATACCATGTGACCTTGTGTATGTGGGCAAAACATCACAGGAATTAAAAAGGATCAAGGTGCAGCAAAGCAACATTAGAAGGGAGGATGTTAGCTCACCAATAGAGAGGCGCTTTAAAGAAGCACATCATTCAGTCCCTATGCTTAGATTTTTTGGGGTTGGAAAAAATTAAAGAACTAGATAGAGGGTGAGATTGGGATAAGAGAATTCTAACAAGAAAAGCATACTGGATACAAAATTCAAAAGTACTGATAAGAAGTGTAGATGTAAGAAGATCTTGACTGGTTACCCATCTGTTTGGTTGTTATTTTGGACATATTGTTAAGTATAAATACAAAACAAGAATGTAGTGAAGGAAAACATACTGTAAAATAGAATACATTGTACTGTTTGGCATTTTTTTCAGGACACCACATTGTGATATTTACAAAGAAAAGAATAAAGAAGCATAACATACACCCAAGCTACAGGTAGGGGAAAAGAACGCTGTTGAATGTTTCTAAAATACTTACTGTAGTAAAGTTAATATGTGGGAGCTAAAAATAAGTGCTATGAGAGAAGTACTAAATTATAGATGGAAATTAAATATGTGTTTAAAAATAGACAGTGAATTAATATATTCTTAATAAAATATTTTATATTTCCAGATATGACACTTGATAATGAAGTGAACGTATTGTCGCTAAAGTATAATGAAGAGCCTATTTAAAAAGGAAAAGCATTTTTTCATTAAATTTTTATTATTATTTTTTTAAATATAACAAGTTCTGAGTATCTCAAAAGGTGCACAGGCATTTTTAGTAGAAAAAAGAAACATAAAATGCTTTATATAAAATAAGAATATATATTTTTTTTGTATACAGAAGTGGAAAAAGTGAAGATAATTTTTTTGAAAGATAAGGAAGAAAGCTACAAGACTCATGTGATTTGTCATAGTGGCTTAGATCAAGAAGCATAGGTAGTCCAGGAGAAGTTACAAAATTCGCAAGTAGCGTTTTATCAATAACAATACAATTTAAAAAATAAAATTGTACAGGATAGTGCTACATAAAGGCAGTACAAACAAAAAAAAGTTCTCCATCTGAGTCTTCCCCTGGAAAAACATTGCTCGGATTATATCAGATGTTTTTGCCTGGCAGTTCAAACTCTGCATCCTTTTGTTGTTTTCACAAAATGTATCAAAACTCTGTCAGTTTCCTTACTGAGGATAGCCTGAAGAGCATATCTAGTCCTAACTGGTGCAACAACATAATACATTGTGTCCCAGAGCTGGTTTCCTGTTGACAATTCTGTAAACAAGCTTGTGGAGGTCAAAATGCATCTCAGGGTCAACCCCAGTGTTCCAGATTATCTTTTCTAATAAACTAACCCAAATAGTTTTTGGCAATCATTTCAACAATATAATTATATACATTTGCAAACCAGGGGATCCCAGTATCACATAGAGATTCACATATATTTTTTTAACCGCAGAGAAGCAAGGGGAGAAAGAAAGAATAGAAACAGTAAGTGAAGGAAGGGAGATAATGGGAATGTGTGCCCCCATCAGAGTGGCCAGTCCCTAGGTGCCGCAAGGAAACTTTGATTGTCTAGTCAGACAGGTAAGAGAGAGACAGGTGGCAGAATAGGATAGTATAAAACAGATTGCATAACAAATTGGACAGGTGGCTCAATTTTCAAAAGGTGACTAAGGACTTGCATCAACCCCATTTTTTGGTTACAACTGTGCTAAACTCCTTTGATGCAACTGCATGCGATTTTAATACATTGGGCACGGTTGCGATAGTTTCCTCATTTTACAGTAGCTTGCACCAAACATTTGGCGCAAGCCCCGTAAAATGGGTCCCCCAAATGGCACAAGCTAGACCAGGGAAAAACTGATCTAACTTTCAGCATTTGGTGCTTCAGATTGAAAATCCCAATCGCCAGCCAGGAGAATGCTGCAAGCCCCGTGCGCCAAACAATCGGCAAACCAGGGACTTGCAGCATTCTCAGGGATTTGATAATCCAGCCTAGGGTCTTACCCAACCCTGTCACATGATTAGGTAGGAGTTACTGTGAAGAGCTGCTGCCATACAGTCAGTTTATTAATAGATATGAGGTCTGAGGCACCTCAAAGTAAATTTACTGAGTACATATAATACAAAGAAATTTATTTACTGTTTTTTCTTAACTTTGTAGACCACTTTCCTGAAGAAGCAGTGAATGTATATTGCAAAATGTCAATTATTAGTGGTCACAGTGGCTATGGGTCTGTTTGACTGAGAAAAAAATATATAGAAAAAGATAGTTTTATAAAAACCTTGGCGAGTGCAGTCCATTTATGTCCATTCATACTGCTGTTTTGCTGTCCAACTTCCTTCCCATGGGAACTCCTTTTATTTCCAGTATGTCTATAGTAGGTGGTGTCTATTCACTGGCATGGTCACATGCAAAAACCTTCAAACAAAATTTAGCCAGAGCCAATAGGGCTGTGAAGAGCTACCAAGTGACGAAAGTTACACAAGTGCGTAGAAATTATTCAACGCTCAGGTGTAACTTGGCCATATTTTGGAAGTTTTGCACCAAATTTTCAACATGGCCTTTTTTGGACCCCCTTCTCATGAACAGTGCCAGTGTCATTTTGTTCAATTGTCCCGAAAGGTGATTGTGCAGACCAAACACACTATTTTGTGCCACAGGTGTGAAAACATATTTTGGGCAGGTTGTGGAAAATAACAGCTGTAGTGTTTTGATGGAGGTGTGCAAAAATGGCAATGTTAAAAATGTGAAGTGAAAATATAAAAAATTGGTGATGTAGGAGTGTACTTAGAAACTGCACAATGCACGCTCATAATGCAGTCATTGTTTGGAATTTTTTCACCATATTTTCAACATGGCCTTTTTTGGACCCTCCTCATGAACAGTGCCAGTCATTTTGTTCAGTAGTCCCAAAAGGTGATTGTGCCGACCAAATGCGCTATTCTGCACCACAGGTGCGAAAACACATTTTGGGCAGGTTGAGGAAAATGACAGCTGTACTGTTTTGAAGGAGGTGTGCAAAAATGGCAATGTTAAAAATGTGGAGTGAAAATATAAAAAATTGGCGATGTTTGGAGTGTGCGTAGAAACTGTGCAATGCACGCTTGTAACACAGTCATTTTTTGGAATTTTTTACCAAATTTGCAACATGGACTTTTTGGGACCCCACCCCATGAACAGTGACACTGTCATTTTGTGAATCGGTCCTGAAAGGTGATTCTGCGCAGTGACCGCAAAATCACCTTTTGGGACTGAGTAACAAAATGACAGTGACGGTTTTCACGAGGTGGGGTCCCAAGAACCCCATGTTGAAAATTTGAGGCAAAAATTAAAAATGGCTGCGATATGAGCATAAGTTGAAAATCTCATTGAATGGTTATATAGCATGCTTACCTTTAATTCTTCAGTTCGCGGTTGGGCTTTGAAGAGTACAGATGTGTCCCGGTTCAGAGAAGATGACAGCGCCGACCTCCATAGGAAGTATGGGGTAAGGGGGTGTGGGGAGGTGGGTGCTCAGTGGGAGGTGGGGAGGAAGGAATTGCAGCAATGGCGAGGGAATGTTTTCAGTTTCACAGGGATAAAAGAACCAACAACGAGGGACTGTTTTCTAATTTACAGCAAATGCAGGGGAAAAAACATTTTGGCATACTGGGATGGGCTCCCAGTGTGCCACATGAATGTTGACATGGGGATTGGGCACCCTGATGTCGGGCATAACTTGGGCAGGGGGCACCAGGAAAAAAACATGACGAGGGACCGTTTTCTAATGTACAGGAAAAAAAACAAATTCCACACACTGGGGTGGGCTTCCAGTGTGCGACATTAGATATCAGGCATGACATGGGGGGCACAAAATAGTGAATGGCACGTTGCCATTTGCAACATGACAGCACCGTAGAACTGTGCATGTGCACGAGTCATGCGCATGCACAGTTCATGCATCGGAATGCGGAAGTAACAGCCAAAATAATGCGGCTGTTATTCTGTAGGCCGATCGTGGCAGAGGGGTTTAAGCTCTGTTGGGCTTTCAGAAGGATACTTCCAAATGTCCAATGGAAGCGGTTGTGAGATCGGCTGTTTTCAGAGCTACAGAGCTCTCGAAAAACGGCTGTAGGCTCTGCCCACAGCCCTAAAAATAACAGCCACACCATAAAAAGTTTAGTATGGATTAGTCTTTTACTTCCCAGTATTTCACATCCAGACCATCTTTTGCTTGCCCAATGATTCACCTGTTAAGGCCCTTGCATAAAAAGATATACACCATTATTAAAATCTCATAAACAAAGAATGATATATACAGTTTTGTCCACCTTGTTTTTATGGTGGTCTCAAAAAAATATGATCAGCTTACTTGATATAAACTGGTTTCATTCTTCAGTGTTCCAATTTTTTTATGACAACCTCACAGTTTTAGTACTGTAATTCAAATAAAAAAGACACTAAGTACACGTCATCCATCTCAAAAGGGCTTTGATCTCATATTAACATGCTCTCGTGCATATCCATGCTGCGCCACCTTATATCTAGTCACAAAAATCACTTCCCAGTAACATATGCAGTAACCAATCACTGGCAGTTTCTTGGCCTTTGCACCCAGCGCTTTCAAATACACCAAGTACTGGTCTCGCTAACGACCCAGAGACATGCTCAGTAGTTCTATATTATTCACTTCACAACAATCACATCATGCTTATGCATGTTCCAAGTTCTGTTCAAGATGGAGTATGTGTCTGTTTCAAAGCCAGATGCAGCATTGACAAATGTGTAGGGTGTCCTTTTCAGGGTATATGTACATCTTTGTAATACCCATTTCAGAGCACCTGTTGATAAAAAAAAAAAAAAAAACTCACCATTGCCTCTCAAAATATTGGCAGGTTGTTTTTATTAGGGGCATTGTGGCAGTGGTGAGGTCTGTGTACTGCTCACCCAAATTTGCTATTAAAAGCATTAATTTAAACTCCAATGAGCAGAGTTTTTTCTGCTTGGAGTGCAGGTAGTCCGGATTTTCTGTTCTCATTCATGATTTATAGTGGGGTAATAATCCCTCCCACTTTCCCTATAAAAGCTAACCTCTACCAGCAATCCCCACTTTGAGAGTTTTGAGCTCCCTTCATCCTCCCCACTTCTTCCTTCTCCAGCACTCTTCTTACCCTTAGTGCTGGGCCTTCTATTCCCTATCACCATCTGCCTCCGCTACTGAAGGTGGCAATAGAGAAAGGCCAGAGTTAAGCAGGCATAAGCACCATACACGATTCACCAAATATTAAATGTAAATTCTGTCCTCAGAGTGGAATTTGCAGCCTCAACTACAGTTTATTTCTGCATTGAAAGTTCCATTTTCTAAAATGTACCAGAGAGAAAATAAAATTTTAAAGTAATTTCACATTCATTTTCAAATAAAGATGAGGAGCTGCTGGTGCAGTGAACATGACAACTGTTTTATTCAGATCTGCATGTTGTGACACTCCTGGTGGTATTCACTAGTGCTCTGAGTGCTTCTAGAGTTCCCACTTGGTACTGCTAGCTGGGTGTGTGGCCGGAACATGTGATGTGTCTGATGTGTGGCGCCATCTAGTGATGTCACCACCTCAATGCCTGCCCCGGACTCCTGTTCTTCCTTTTGACTGTGGCAACAGACAGTTACTGCAGCTGCTTGATCACTTCTGCTTGAGGGGGTGCTTTAAAGGGACACTGTCAACCCCCTTAGGCTTCAAACTTTCCCTAGTTTAAAAAACACATTTTATGATTGCTCACATTCTATGGAGACTGTCGATGCAGCTGATAGTTTGATTCAGATCCCTTTTTTCATTTAAAAAGAGAAAAACAGACTGCTCACTATACTGGTGTTACCACACCAAAACATATTTGTTTACAGTTGTTGACCAGCTTCCACTGCATCTTTCCTGGACTCAGGAACTCTCCCAACACAATTTAGCCACTCACTATGCAGCAGGAATAGAGGGGACTATTGTATCACGAGTGGATGCACTGTTTGAGGATGTTTCTAATGTTCAGGAAGTTTTCACTATGAGCAGTTCAATGATTTGAAGTAAAACAAAGCTAGGCCTAGCTATACATTACCATGCATCTTAGTTCTAATATGTTTTATTTATTTATTTCAGTTTAGGATTAATATCTTTGAGTCAAGGACTCATTTTCAAAGGTTCCATGTCCGTCAGGAGAACATAAACAGACAACAGGTTAGGACAGTACAAATTGGTTACAATAGGTTTGCACATACCTTAGTTACAGTTTAAACATTGTACCAGCTTATACATTGTAATCTAATTTTGAAATTTACAGCTATAATAACAATAACAATAATGCACAGGGTGAAGGAAACAGGAGTGAAGGGCATACACCTTCTCTGGGTATTAGGGAGGCTGGGGAGGTGGGGGTCCCGGCAGGGGTTGTTAATTGAGCACTAAAGGTTGCCAAGAGTGCAGGTGTGGGGTGTAAGGAGCAGCCCAAGGGGTGTCAGGTGTCTGTCAGTGGAATGATAGTGTGTACAGCTGGGAGGTGGTGGAAGGGAATGACAGTTGGAGAAGGGGTAGAGAGGGGTGTTAACTATTATTGGTAGGAGTGAGGAGCGCAGGGAGGTTCATATGGGAGGTCGGGAGGGGGAAGAGTCCGTGTGATGATGTGTGTGGTTTATGACAAGAGGGGGTGAGGGAGGTAGCTGAGATGCCCTGGGCCTAGGCTAAATGCGGCACCCTCAGATATTATTTTGGTCTAGCTGTTGACGAAGTCCGATTTTAAATTGTCGGAGCTTGTTGCTTTCCAGAAGTGCAGTGGGTAGCTCATTGAACCACTTTGGGCCCAGGAAGGAGATGGATCTCTGGGCCAGTTTGGTTCACTTGAAAGGCACCTGGAGTCCCCCTTTAGCAGCTCTCTTAGTTTGTTTAAGGGGTAACGCTTTGTGAATAGCCTTTTTGTGGATTCAGGCATAAGTCCTAACATAGCTTTTTTGGCAAGCATGCAGATTTGGAATTGAGTACAGAGGTCCAATGGGAGCCACCCTGTCTCTTTGTAGAGGGTGCAGGTATGGATTGAGAGATCGAGCCCTAGGGTTAGGCGGCAGGCCTTGTTCAGGAGAGTGTTGACTCTCTTGAGTGCAGTGTCAGAGCCTGCTCCATAGATTGGTAGCCCATAATTAATGGTGGCTAGTACCAAGCTGCTTATGGCCAGCTTCATGGCCGCAGGTGGTAGGGAGTGCTTGTGGCGATACAGAACACCAGTTTCATATTGGAGGTCTTGATAATGTGGTCAATATGACTGGCAAAAGTTACGATGTTGTCTAGGTGGATTCCTAGGTATTTAAATACTGAGACTTGTTCTAGGAGGTCTCCCCCAGGGCTGGATATGCAGGGGGCCTAATTTCATTTTATTTTGAGGTGCTGTGAACAGCATACTCTTGGTCTTTTTGTGGTTGAGCAAGAGTTTGTGCTGGCGGAACCAGGAGTCAAGCTTTAGGAAGCTGTCCTGTAGTTCAGTCATGATGGTATGTTGGTCGCTGCCTGGGATGGATATGACAACATCATCTGAATATAATACTATGTGGACTAGGAAGGCAGAGGGGATAGCATTTATGAATAGACTGAAAAGTAGAGGGCCCCTGGGGTACTCCTATGCTCACCGCCTTTGGCTCCGAAAAGGTATCACTAATTCTAATTCGTGTTCTCTGGGAGAGGGAGCTCCCAAACCAAGCCACCATGCTTTGAGACAGGCCAGTTGATAACAGGCTGCTAAGGAGGAGGTGGTGGTTCACCGAATCAAAGGCCTTTGTGAGGACTATGAATATAGACCCCACTGCCATTCCCTTATCCAAGGAGTTGTAGAGGTGGGAGGTGTATTCGACTAATGCCGTAAGTGTTGAGTTGTTTTTACGGAAGCCATGCTGTTGTGTGCAGAGCAGGTTATACTTCTCCAGGTACTCTGTGAGTTGGTCAGAGACCACCATCTGCAGTGGTTTTGAGGGGGGGGGGGATTGCTATAGGCCTGTAATTAGCTGTATTAGTCCTGTCTCCCATTTTGAACACGGGGTGACTGGGGCCTGCTTCCAGGCATCTGGGAACACACTCGAGCTAAGGGAGGTGTTGAAGACCTTAATGAGAGGGACAGCTATCTCATCCAGGGTTAGGGCGACCATCTTCAGGTTGATTTGGTCACTCCCCATCCTAGTCTTGCCCAGGACCTGCTTTACATATTTGATAGTTTCCGTTCTTGAGATATGTTTAAAGTAGAAGGGTGGTGGTCCAGATCCTTCGTGTGTGGTTGTGCATGAACCAGTGGGCTGGTCAGGACTTTGCGCAAAGTATTCATCTGGGAAGACACCAGTCAGATCTGTGAATGTTAAGTTAAAGGTGTTAGCAATATCGAGGGGTTCCTGGAGAGTCCCAGTACTAGTGGTAACCAAGTCTGGTGGGGCTCTGGAAGCAGTGCCAGTTAGGGATTTCATGGAGTGCCAGAAATCTTAACCAGACCCCCAGAGTTCCTTGAGTTGGTCCTTGTACCAGGTGGCTTTGGTTTGGCAAAGAAGCTTAGTGCAGTTGTTTCTGGCCACCTTATAGGCAGTTAATTCAGCTTGCTTGCCTGTAGCCTTGGCCCTATGCCAGAGATTGTCTCTTTGACACATGAGCGCAATTAATGCACCCAAGAGCCATGGATTAGTGGTACCTTTAACCTTCTTGACTCTGATGGGGGTGAAGATGTCACAGGCCTGGGTGAAGGTTTTGCTGAAGTAGGCCAGGGCCTGGTTCCCATCCTTGGCATAGTCGATAGGGGACCAGTCGATCAGCTTTAGGTGTTGTTTGAAGGCATCCAGAAGTCCGGCTTTGAGAGTGCCATTTCAGGATACTTTTGGTGGCTGCTTAGTGAACTTATTTGTCCAGATGCACAGGACTGGGGAGTGGTCACTAAGGTTGTCTGGTAAAACAGAGACTTTGGAGATATGTTCCGGGTGGGAGGATAAAAGCCAGACTATGAGCGTGCTGGTCCCTGTTTGGTAGTTGAGGCGGGTGGCTTGGGTGACCATTTGTGTAAGGTATTGCCCGGAGGTCTGGTGTCTTACTGTGACTTCAACCTTAGATAACCAGTTTATATTGAAATCACCGGCTACGACCTGTTCCCATTTATTGCCAAGTGCCTGCTGATTCCCTTGGAAGTGTTTGAGGCCAGTGGCTTGTTGACCAGGGGGTATGTACACTGTGGTGAGCAGAAGGACTTTGCTCTGTTGTCCTAGGGATAGCTTTAAGTTTAGTATTTGAGCCTCTTTCGAGTGCATACTGCAGAGCATGGTCTGGGACTTAATGTCAGTCTTGATGTATACTAAACATCCACCTCCCCATTTGGACAGTCTGTCCGGCCTGTAGGAGGTATAACCATGGAGGGTAATAGCGGCATCAGAGATTTTAGCGGAGAGCCAGGTCTGCATGAGAGCTATGATATCTGGAATTATCAGTGCCACCCACACCTGGAATTCCATGAATTTAGGAAGTAAACTGCCGATATTGAGGGATACGATCCTGATTATCCCCGCATCATTGTGGGTGTTAGTGCTGGGTGGCTCTGGGTTAGGGTACACATTTACAGATAGCATCAGTAATAGGAGGAACAGCTTACAGACAAAGTGAGACCAGTGAGCCCAGCTGGGTCTAACTAATGCCCTTGATGGTTTGGGGTTGTTTGAATAGGCTGTGAGGGAGCAGCTGTGCAGTAGGGCAGCCAGGGTGATCCTCAGGAGGTCATGCACCCTGTAGGGTTGTGGGGGGACATGGAATGCAAGTGAGCTAATTATATCAGCACTTATGCCCCTTGAGTTATGCGTCATCTGCCATTGTGGTTCCAGTGCTGGGGGGGGAGGCAGAGTTAGTTTCAGCCCGCTTCTTCCATGCATCATCTGCTGGGTTTATTAACAGAATTATTCCAAGAGTCAGTAAGAGGCACTTCAGCATTGTGAGGGGTTTCGTGTTGCTATGGAGTTTCTGCTTCGTGTTCCAGACGGGTAGGGGTGATGCTAGAACGTACCCCAGCTAATATGGCAACTGAATCAAGAGGACCGCAGGCAGCGGTAGAATCAGTCGATGAGGTGGAGTACCTGATTTACGCTGTTCTGAGGTTTAGATTAGCCTGTTTGGAGTGGGGGGGGGGCATGGAGGCTTGGTGCTCCTTCTAGGGGTCAATTCGTATAACCTGCCGATGGGGAAGTAGGGACTTTGTATATTTCAGTCAGGTGATGCAGTGGGGCTATATAAGTAAATGCCCAGATAGGGTGGGTGGGGAGATGGTATAGTGCCAGCAGGGAATCGCTGGCAGTGGATCTGGGCTTGCAGTCTTGGGTGGTGGCTGGAGTGTAGCCATCCATCCGGGGGACTGAGTCGTCCTCGGTGGCTGAGCTTGAGTGCCCTGCAGCGGGGGTCTCGGCTGAGGAAACAGAGAGGAGAGGGGGATTAAATGCTGGCTGAGCACAATGGATGAGCCATACCAGCAGGAGCCTAATTTACAAGACAAAGAGGCAGATTGGTTTCGGTGCCGAAGTCTGGAGCCAGAGAGAAAAATTCAGAGAAGGGCTGTATTCACTTAACTCTAAAAACTTAAAAAATTCACCAAGTATTGCAGTCTTTTAAGGAACATTTGACCATTCTAGGCAGAAATTAACTTTAAAAATGCAGTTTTATCCAGGCTGAGAGACAGAAGAGCAAGGGAGAGGCTTTCGGCCATTGGAACAGGCCCTGAAAAGGCGCTTGCATTCCGATTGGTTGGCAGCAGGGCCATACCTTGTTGCAAGCAAGGAGGCAGACAAAACCAGCAACATCAATGAATTTTAGAGACAGTAAGCAAGCATAAAATGTGGGTGTTTACCTAAACATAATATGGTGCAAAAAAGGTTGACAGTGTCCCTTTAAAAAGCAGGAGAGCTAATAAGCTACTTACCCCTGTGCTGGATGCCTTGCATCACAGAGGGTTTTAAACAGAGAAATATGCACTTCTTACTCCACTTTATGTTGCTTGCATAGTAAAGCATTTCTCTGTGACTGGTCTTTACTGTTTGAATTAAAGGGATATTGTTGACCCCCTTAGGCCTCAAAATGCCCCTTATTTAAGAAACATTTTATGATTGTTCACATACTGTAGAATGTGTTGCTGTAGCTAGTAGTTTGATTCTGATTCCTTGAATCCTTGAGTGCCCTGGTGCCAGCCCTCTCCCCTTCATTTGCATGACCTATATTTCAGTTTCTTCTAATGTTGTTATTCTTCATCTCCACTGATGCGTGCCTTGCATCTTTCCCCTCTTTTTTTGTCATCATAGATCATGGGAGCATCCCCAACTAATCACAGCCCCCATGTCAGTTGCACGTGAGGTACTCATATTACCATAAGAGTACCTCATGTGCTGAATCACTGTAACGGGCTCCTCACAGACCACTTGTGCCATTAGTATTTTAAATAAAAAAAGTGTTTTTTTTTTATTTAATACATTAGTGATCTATAATAATTTAATGGGTTAATTTGGAGGGCCCATTATGGATCTAAGAGTGTCACCTCTTGAGTCCTTAGGACCAGTCCTCTGATTCTAAGAATGTGAGAGGCGACATTCATATCCATAAGAGGCCCTCCAACTGAACCCATAAACTTATCATTTAAATCTTCTGATGATTCTTCTCTGCAGGTTGTCAAGTCTACATGCTAGTGCCTCTATTCGGAATCTATTTAGGTGTTGTAGGTAGAAGTAATGCTTTGTTGGCCCTCTACTAAGGAAGCTTAATTTCACAAACAGTCATTTTCTTTTAATTAATATACTTAATCTACAAAGAGAAGACTCTGTAATGAGTCCTTGAATTACTGTAAACTCAACAGAGCCCACAACTATTCATTGAAATGCCAGCTTTACTACTTACTAGTAATTTAACTGTGACAGCTCATTAGATTTTTAATTATCAACCGTCATTAAACAATGAAGAGGGATTATGAAAATGACCCATTAACATTCTTACAATTGTTGACAGCCACACAAAAGAACATCAGCAAGATTTATATGATGTTAATCAGAGAAGTAACAATGGTGTGCATTTTATCCTCTCTCATTTTTGGCCTCTTTGATGTTGACAAAGTCATTAAGCATAAAAGAGAATAAAAATTTCGGATACTTCATCTTATTTTTATTTTTATTTTTTTACTTATAGCCTGCTCTGTTTTCAATAGAAACAAAAAAAAACACTGTGTACAAGCATACTCTTAAGTAACCCATTAAGATTAAGAAAACAGAATTACTGTTTGTAGGCATACAATCGGGCAACTAAGGTTCTGGGGAAAACAGTTCATGCGAACAGGTAAGTATCACAGTTAACGCTGAGCCACGCAGTGATTACGAAGTTTCCTTATGTGAAAACCAGGTGAATCTAATGCAGCTTCTGCAGCTTGTGGAACTCATCCATTTGTCATTACAGGAGGTGTTCATATTTACATCCAGAGTCCTAAAGGAGGCTTCAACTGATAATATGACTGCAAATTAAGGTTAAATATATCACTTTATAAACAGGGATATTACTATTGGCTTAAGAATAGTAGTAGTAGTAGTAGTAGTAAAATGCTTTATTTTTTATACAGGATAAGATCTCATATTCACATCTTTAGGTCTGTAAACCTGTTTTCAAGATGGTCCTGAGAGCTGCATATACTGTAGATATGGTTAGACAGCTAAAGGCTGTCTAATCTCAGATATAAAGTCAGGCTGTGACATGCAACTGAATATGAAAATAGAACCTACATGTTGGCAGTTAGAACCATGAGGCAGACATCATTTTTATGTTTGCATGTGTGTTTAGCAAATATTTTGTTACAAAGAACTGCATTTTAGAGGTGTGTCACTGTCAGGTCCAGTGCAACTCAGACAGATCCAGACACGGTTTTCTTTTTGAGGGGCAGAACCTTTTCATAGTTGAAAGCCTACAGCTCCATTCACAGAGCAAGTGACTCCTTTCATCTGCAGAAAAAGTAGCTAATTTGATCCCCGCATGTGAAGTGACCTCACCCTCCCTGTCTTTTTTCCCCCTCATTCTCTGTCATTACTGTGTCTCTGAGCCTCAGTCAATACTTGAGGTTCATGGAGACTTTTATTTGCATAAAAAGGTAGTTTGCTTGCAGCGCATTAAGTCACCTACTTCTCCCCACTTCCCTGTCCCCCTCAGTCTCTGCTGCTCTCTCCAAGCCTCAGTCAGTGCTCGAGGTTCATGGAAACTTTCATGTGCATAAAAAAGTAGCTCATCATCTCCCCACATGTGAAATCAACTCCCCCTCCCTGTATCTCTTCCCCTCTCAGTTTCTACCCCTGCTGCTGTCTCTGAGCCTCAGTCAGTGCTCGAGTTTCACAGAGACTTTCATCTGCATAAAAAGGTTTGTCTACTCCTTGCATGTGAAGTCCGCTCTCCCTCCCCATCTTTCTCCCCTCTCAGTCTCTCCCCCTGCTGTACCCAAGCCTCAGTCAGTGCTCAAGGTTCACAGAGACACTTCCGTTGGAAATCTCAGTCCCTCTCACATCAGAACCATCTCTGTCTGTACCCCTCTCTGGCCCAAGGTTCCGAGGGTTGAGAGCACACACACAGACTGTACACAGAAATGGAGGGCCTCAACTACTCTAAACATCATCCTAGATCCATCGCTGCCGATGCTCGCCATGTCTTGTGAGGGAGTTGCTTACTGTTGTCTAAGAATGAATGCACAGCTGCTGCTCAGTGCTAAGTAGCAAGCAGTGGCGTAGGGTGACCTGTTTAGGAAGGCATGCAATTGTAAAAGGTTGGGGGTCTGGGGGCCACCTATTCCCCCAGTAGATGCGGAGGTCTGGGGACCATTGCCCCCAGATGCTATAGGATTCTTCATGTTTTTTTTGTGCATTTTTAGTTTTTTTTTGGCACATTTTACAATGCGTAAGCCACCACCACCATTACTCCAGAGAAGGAGATGCAAGGGTGCCCTGGGGGGGGGTCACTGATGCATAGCAATGTGGTGAGATCCATAGGAGAGTGCTTTTGAGATATTTTTGATGTCCCCACATATTGCAAGCATGCCCTGAATATGGATTCCATACTAACCTGGAAATTCCAAATTACAGTGTCATGACTCCACATGGTGTAACAGTGCCCTGGAGTGCTGTATTGTTCATATTATTAGCTGAAGTACAAAAGAATATATAAATAGACTATTTACAAGCTGGCCAAAATGAAGTGCAATTCCTTGTACAGCACTGAGTGCCAAACTACAGTGCCTTTAGGCTTATTGCAATCTCTAGTATAGACAGTCCAGGTAAACACTTAATATACTTAACATATCAGCAGGAGTGCCCCCCCCCCAAAAAAAATAAATGAATACACATACAGCAACTATTTTTTTCCTGAATATAAAAGTAATGCCATTTTTTTTAAACCCGTCTTTATTGAAAAGAGAAAAGGTTCAGTACAACCATTAATGCAGTAAGTGTGAACCCAAATGCTATGTGATAAATCCATTTATTTCCACATGAGTGATAACTTAGAACTCAAAATGTATCACACATATGTGTGATAACTGCAAACAGTCAATAGCTCGGAGCTCATTTTCAATGTTCGAAATCAGTACCAGCATTAACCATATTAAAATGCAAATCATTTTAAAACCAAAAAGATAGCATGTTGCTGTGAGACCAAAAGTTGTTCAACACTACATTATTTACAAAATGAGTTGTGTTTTATGATACATTTCATTTTTTTATAATTAGCAAACAACAGCAGAATTTTTTTTTCATTTTTTCAACAAACAAATGTGAATAACTTTAAAACAAAAAAATGATAGCATGGTACTTTGAGCATAAAAGGTATTTCAGCACAAATATATGTACAAATTAATTGGTGTTTCATTAGTTAAGAGGTGTTACATTCATCGATAAGTATTAGATTTGTTTAAAATCAACAAAACATTACAGAAAAATCCATTTTTGTTCATTTTTTTGACTAACAAATATCACCCCCAAAAAGAAAAGCACAAAACAAAAGAATTACGAACATATGTAAGAAAATCTGAAAATGCCAGCAGAAACAGACCTCATGGTCTATCGAGTTTGCCCAATTATGCAGCTAGCCCCTCACCTTACAGCTGCCCCACCGCTCCCCCTCATCACAGGTCCTTTTCCTACTCTGTGCTCCCCAACTGTACCCCTCCCAGCTGATAGCTCCTCCACTGGTTCTTAGCTCTGAAGTGCAGCACTTTGCATTTCTTGGCATTGAACCCCATCTGCCATGTTTTCAAGCCACTCCTGTAGTTTAGTCAGGTCTTACTGCCGTCCCTTCCACCTCTCAATGTCATCCACCACAGCTCCCATCTTGGGACCCATCTTCTTATTCTGGGTCTTGTGTGAGATATCTGCTATGAATATCCCAAACAGCACTGGTCCCATTACCAATCCCTGTGGCACCCCACTTGTTACTGCTCTTGTTAATGAGAGTTTTGCCCTCCAGCACCACCTTTTGCTGCCTGCCCTTCAGCCAGTTAGTGATCCATTTGACCATCTTAGTATCCACCCCTACATATTCCAGCTCCCCCCCCCAAGACTCCCATGTTGCAAGGAATCAAAGGCCTTGCTGAAGTCTAAGTACAGGACATCCACTGTATGGCTCTTGTCCAGTTCCCTGGTCACCCAATCATAGAATTCAATCAGGTTTGTCTGGTAGGATCTGCCAAGACAAACCTGCATTGTCGCTCATCCTGGAGACCATTGTCCCCCAAAAATGTCACCTGCCTCTCTTTAAGGATTATCTCCATGAGCTTTCCCACAGTTGATGTGAGGCTCACTGGTCTGTAGTTACCTGGATCATCCTTTGGGCCACTTTTGTGAATTGGCACCACATAGGCCAACCTCCAATCCTGTGGCCTGCATCCTGTGTCCAGAGAGGTTTTGAACAGGTCAGCCAGTGGTCCTGCCAAAAACCCTGCCAGTTCCTTGAGTACCTTAGGGTGAATGCCATCAGGTCTCAGTGCCTTGTCCACCTGCAGTGCCCTCAGCCCTTCCAGTACGCTGTCCTCTGTAATTTCTCCATCTGTCACTCCCCCCACCCCCATACCTACTCCACTACTCCCATGAGGTATATGTCTCCCTTCTCTTCTGTGAATACAGAGCAGAAATACTCATTGACTGCCTCTGCATGCTCATCCCCTTCTCACCCCCCTATCCTTCTTAATTCTCACTATCTGGTCCCTATTCTTCCTTCTCTCACTAATGTATCTAAAGAAGTCTTCTCCACCCTTAGTACCTTGTGCTAGTCTCAACTCTCTGGATATCTCGGCAGCTCTGACTAGTCTGGCAACCTCCCTGGACTTCTTTGTATACTCCTCCCTGCTGTCCCCCCTCCCCCCTTCCTGATCTCTTGAATTTCTGAAAAGCTTTCCTCTTGGCCCTCACCCTTCCATTTCCTCCTGGGTCAGCCAACTGGGCTTCTTTGCCCTTCCCTTATTACTTTGTGCCCTAGTACATGTTCCAGTAGCCTCTGCCAGCCCAGGGGTCGAAATTAAGTTTTGCAGTCACTAGCCAGCAGGGCTAATGACTAGGAGAATCCACTGGCCCCACAGACATTTCTGCTGGCCCAGTTTGTGTACATACTGAAGTGTTGCCTTCTCCAGTACAAGTTCACAGGGCTATTTAAATGAAGATCTTACTAGCCCAATACAAAATCTGCCAGCATTTGGCTAGTGGACTGGTGCCAATTTCGACCCCTGTAGCCCTGCTTTAACAATATCCCACTTTTGATTGGCATCCATTGTTGGTCGGATTCCCTCCAGATAATTTATCAAAATTTCCCCCATCTTGTTAAAGTCTGCCCCGCTAAAATCAGTCACCCTGGTACCTGAACCACCAGTTTGCTTCCCCATTCCGAGCGTGAACCTTACTGAGTGATGATGAGTCCCAGCCAGAGGATCCTCCACCTCAAGGTCCCTTATGACCTCCCCATTTGATAGTACAAGGTCCCAAGTCCATAGTCCTTCCCAGCCTAGTTGGCTTGCATCTAACTAGTCTAATTATACATCTGACTGTTCCACTATGTACTGGCCATAATGTAAAGTTATAGCATCACTTGCACCTGCTTAGCAGCCACAATACTAATTATAACTACACACAGAAAACAACAAAAAGACAATTTATGGTTACATTAAAAAATTAACTAACCAACTTAACACAGAACTAGCTGGACTATCATAAATGAGCACTATTGCATAAATGGAATATGTAGCAGGGACCTTGTGGAATACTGATTTATTTCAAGTGAACCATTTCACCTTGGACACATCACTCATAGCTTACACCACTCGTAAGGCTACCCATGGCAAACAGCTCTTGTGAAAATAAATCATGTTCAGCAGGTCCCTGCCAAGAGATTTATATGAGACCTAGAATCATGGTTCTGTAGAGACGTGCACCATAATAACATTGTCTACTCTCATGGTGACATCTGAATCATTTAAATATTATGATGCACACTCCTATTAAATAGAAACTTTTCATGTGAAGTAGTGAGGACACTGTTTTAACAATACCCAACAACAGAGCTGCCTCATGTACCATTTTCTAAAACAGAAACATCTTGAAAATGCATATTGTGTGCTTTGCATCTTTACAAAACATGAATACACATAATCATATTAATCATCCAGACACATAAAATATACACTTGATATAATGGATGCTACAACAAAAAGTGTTAAAATACATCTCAAACATGTGCTTCAGCTTTACTACTTAAAGCGAAAATCCATTCTCCTGTCTTTTTTCATAAACTCCTCTGTGACGAAATCATAGAAATCTGGTAAGCTGCGCAGATATCTAAGCAATTCTTTTCCTATTGTCAGCAAGGCTAAGTTGGGCAGGCATTCGCCACCCTGAGTGTTGCATGTGAATTTTAATGCACCTTAAAGTTGAAAAAGTCCTTTCAATAGTGGCCGTACAGCATGGAATGGTAAGAACTAAGGCAGCCAACTTGTTGACTTCAGAGAGGCAAGTCTGTAAATCCAGGTTATGCATAGTTCGGTACAACTTAAATGCACCTTTCCCTTGCAGCTGATCTGAGTTGTAGACAGCGCACAGTTCAGAACACAACTGGCTAATGTCCAGAAAAGTAGGGTATGATGCTTCTAGTGATGCAAGAGCTTCAACTGGGAAAGATATCTGGAACTCATGGAATCGTTTTGATTTCTGCAACTGGGCAAATGAAAGTTTCTGTACACTTTCAAATCATACTGATAACTGTTCACTGATATTGTCAATGACTTCATAGAAGAGATGTTTGTATGTCACTTGGGTTTGGTCTTCTGATCTTTCTTCTCTTGCTCTTTTTTGCTGATGTTTATATGCAAATAGTGCTGACACCCCTTTAAAAAACTCGTCAAATTGCTGTTGCACGCGGCAAATTTGTACTAATGTGTCATGAATATGGTGGATACAAAACCTGATGTTGTATGTCTTGGTTTGTAAAACATCAAACAACACTTCTGCACTTCTAATAGGTCACTGTAGAGGCAAAGGAGAAACACAAAATGGAAATAATCAAGCATGGTCAGAAAACCCTTGGCTGAGGAGAAGGCCTGCGCATACCAATCTGCTGGATTTTGCACCACAGTCTTAAAGAGTTCGATCAGACCTTCTCTGCTCTGCTTAACAGTTTGTACAAGTCTGAAATGAAAGTTCCACCTTGTGTGACAAATGGATGGCAGTCTCCATTTCATTATGTTTCAAAGAAGTTCGCCCCGCTTTGGAGATTGAGTGAAGAATGCTGATAGTCCTTTCAAATTCTTGAAGAAAATGCGGCACTCTTTTATACTGTTTGCTACACTACTGAGTACAAGATTTAAAATGAGTGTAGCAATGAACAAAAAGTGCATATGGGAACTTTTCATGAACATATCTTGGAAGCCCACTTACATCACCTGCCATTACTGCTGCACCATCGTATGTCTGAGCTACCAACTTGTCACCAAATTTATACTTCACCACCACCGCTTCAACATGCTCACAAAGGCTAGCTGCATTTCTGTTACTACTACTGTCAGTGAAACCAAGAAAGCATTCAGCAACATCACCAACCTTGGTCAAGTAGTGCAATACAGTCGAAAGCTGGGACTTATTTGCAATGTCTGAGGTTTCATCAAGCAAAATATCAATGAACGGTGCTTCCTCAATTTCTTCGGTGATGGCATTAAGCTGCACTTTACTTAACGCTTTAATTAGATCATTCTGAATTCTGTTTGATGTTCCAGAAAAAACAGTTGATGTTTCCAAATGCTGCTTGAGCAAAGAATTGAACTCGCTGACCAATTCTAAGGTTTCTACATAATTGCCGCGATTTAGGGAGTCATCCACTGAGTGGTCTCTTGCAGTAGGTAATACAATTGGGTATCCAGCAGAGGTCACTGTAGAGCATGGCAGCTCTTCTAGCAGTCTTTCCCAGGGACCACCCACACATGACATCAGCTTCCTGTTTCCTATATAAGTATGGGCAGTCCCTGGTATCCTCAGTTCATTTTTTTGCTGTCTTTAACTCACATGCAGCAGCTAGAGCAACTTCTGAAAACAGCAGTCATTGACGAGAACAACATTGAAGATTCTATGAACAAGGGGGCTCACCCAACAAGAGTTCCCCCATCTACTGATCTACATTTCTGGACTGACATAGAGCAGGAGTACCCCTCCTCACCCTCTGCCTCCTTTACTCATAGACAGCCACCATACCATTGACGATGCATCTGTACCATCGTTGCTGGCCACCATACCGTCGATGATGCATCTATATTTTTCATTGATGGCCCATAACCTTCAACTTCCTCATCGACGGCTACCACCATCAATGATGCATCTATATTCTCATTGATGGCCATACTCATCAATGTTCTCATAGACGGCTATTAGTGTCGATGATGCATCTATACCTTTATTGATGACCCATAACCGCCACCCTCCTCATCAATAGCTACCACCGTCGATGATGCATCTATAAATTCATTGATGGCCCATAACTATCAACATCCTCATCGATGGCTACCACCATCGACGATGCATCTATCTTCTCTTTGATGGCCATGACCGTCAATATTCTCATTAATGGCTACCACCATCGACGATGCATATCTATTGTCATTGCCGGCCACCACCGTCAATGATGCATCCATATTCTCATCCACGGCCATACCCCTAAATGATGCATTCATATTCTCTTAGATGGACATCCCCGTCAATGATGCACCCCTATTTCTCATCGACGCCTGTCTCCCGTTGACGGTGCATCATTATTCTGCCAACTCATTGCTGGGACGTTTTTTCACTCCCTTGTCAACAATGCTTCCAGCACTATAAAAAGGCAGTACATAAATAACCCTTTCTGGGTTCCATTGGAGTCACAGAGCAGGAGAAATCCTTCTCAACCTCTTTACTGCATGCCTCAGCGATGGTCACTGCTGCAGGTGTCCCTCCGTCAACAGTACGCCCTCATATTCTTTCTTAGTAAATGGGGCATCATAAAAAAACCAATGGTTTATGTCGTGTTTCTTCCCCTCCACCCTCTTAGGTGGATAATCACAGGGGTCAAGTGGAGAGAGATTGGAACCCTGGACTTTACCACCCAGGGGCAAGACCAGTTCAGGCTACAAGTCCTCCAAATCACCCCCCTTGTGTTTCAAACACTCCCCCTTCTCAGAAGGAATTGGATGTCTCCACTGTAGTACGGCACGTCTTGCATACCATATGGCACTCCCAGCCCTCCGATCCAAGGGGGCAGGGTGACCCTCCATGATCTTCTCCTCCTCCGCCAATAAATTTTCATGATGACTGGGATCCATTCCCACCCTGGTCACTTCTTCCTTTTATGGAAGACTATTTTTCAGATGAACAAGACCTCACAGTTGACTTCACCAGTGATCTTGAACACGACAATTTCCAGGAGCTGAAATTTCTTCCTCAGTCTCCTTTTTTCACAAGTCTCTTCTTTGGATGAGTGCCTGCCTAGACTGTGCAGCACCCCTTCCTGATTACCCTTCATTCTATGAAATTATGATACAAATATAGAAAGTCATTGGATTCCCTACTACAAAAACATGACAATGTAAGGATATGGCAGAATACCTTGATCTGCCAGAGGAGCCTATTTTGGTGGTTTCCCCACTAATTCAAACTTACCAGAATGCCATGGTAACTGCCTCACATCAGCCTTCAGCTATCTCAGCTGTTCCCCATAAAGGGGATCATAATTATCCAGCTCCTCTGGTTCATCACTTCCTTTCAAGCTTTCCTGGAAGTGGACTCTGTACTGCCACTCATGGTCACATGAGCTCCTTACCACCTGATAAAGAATCCCGAAGACATGACTTTCTGGAGAAACTAGTCTTTTTCTCCAGTACTATAAATATCAGAATTCCAAATTATATGGGTCACATGATTAAATACCACCATATCCTTGGGTCATCTGCCATTGAGATTATCAATAAACTCCCTCCCTCACAGGACAGGTGTAAATTACTGGCTACAATAACAACTAGTAATTCTATCCTCCATCACCTTCTCAGGTCAGGATATGATGCCATAGAAACCTCAGCCCAACTATCAGCCACTGGTATCATTCTGCATCACCATGCCTGGCTTCACATTTCAGGCTTTGCACCTGATATACAACATAAAGTAGCTCATGTCCCCTTTAATGGGTCCAAGCTCCTTGGGCCAGGTACTTAAATTTTACTGAATGATTTACAAGCATGAGGCAGAACCCTTCATATGGTCCATGGCATGTATCATACTCCAGCAACAACCTGCAGTACTCAACATTCCTCTGATTCCAAAAGAGGCAGAAGATACAGAGGTAATAATAAAGGCAGCTTCAGAGGTCATGCTCAATCCACCAGAGACAACAACCTCTACCACCTGGAGGAGTGCCCGCTCCCACCCTTCAGGTCATGCTGCTCAGCCCACCTCCCAGTGACCCACTAGGGCTCTCCCCCACCTCCTCAGCCAGGCTTCGTGGCTGTGGGGTCATTTTGCCCTCCATCTGAAGGCCTGGCAAACAGTCACTTCCAACAATTGGGTACTTCAGATTATGCAGAAGGGTTATACTGTGGAGTTTCTCTCCAACCCATGCCCTTGCCCTCCACAGTAGATTAATTATCCTCCAGATCATATACCCATCTTACAGGAGGAATTGACTGTCCTTTTGACCAAACAGGCCATTATACCGGTGCCCCTTCTGGAACATCAAACTGGATTTTACTCCCACTTCTGTCTGGTGCCCAAACGAATGGGAGACCTCAGACTAATACTGGATCTCAGACAACTGAATCTCTACATTCAGTACAAACGTTTCCGCATGATTACCCTACTTGCCATCATGCCGATCCTGAAACAGGGCAATTGGCTTTGTGCACCCTAGACATGAAAGACGACTACCTTCTTATTCCCATCCATCCTACCCATCACAAACTTTTGCACTTCCACCTACTGGGTCAAAATTACCAGTTTTGAACACTCCCTTTTGGCCTCTCATCAGCCCCCAGAGTGTTCACTGAGTGCCTAGCAGTGGTAGCAGCTGCCTTACGAAGAGAAGGGCACTTCATCTTTCCATATGTAGATGATTGGCTAATAAAAGCAGATTTCAAAGTAGCTCTGCTTGCCTCCCTAGATGCTACCTTGAAACTGTTCGCAGATCTGGGAATCACTGTCAGTTGGCCAAAGTCCAGTCCAAATCCAACACAGTCTCCAATACATTGTAGCTGTCATAGATACAGTTACAGCCAGGGCTTACCTTCCTGCCTGCCTGGCAGGACATACTTAAAACACTGGCATTACACATACAGACTCAGAAAATAGTCACAGCCTGACAAAGGCTGTGCTTTCTGGGTCACATGTCTGCTGCCATCCTTATGGTGGCATTCGCCCATCTCCACATGAGACTTGTCCAGTGGACTCTCCAGAATCAATGGTCCCAAAAAACAGGACAGTTTAAAGACAAAATCAGGGTCACTCCCTCTCTGAAGTTTACCCTGACATGGTGGACAATCAGAATCAAGGAATGCCTTTCTGGTCCCCGCCTTTCCATGCAAACATTAACCATGGATTCTTCCCTACAGGGATGGGGAGCACACTTTGGTCCTTATCAGACCCAAGGCCAATGGCCCACTTCTCCCCATCTGTCTCATATCAATCTCTTAGAGATGACAGCGGTCCGTCTAGCCCTCCAGGCATTCCAGCCCTCCCTCAAGCCAGGATCATTACTGATCCAATCAGACAACACTGCAGTGGTGTTCTACCTCAATAATCAAGGAGGCGCTCCAATCTTCAAAACCTCTTGACTAAAAATTTAAAGTACCCTGTTACATCCCAACCTGAAGGCTGTACACCTTCACACTGGGCTCCTGAGGATGCTTTCATAACTAGTATACAAATGTCCTCTCCTGTTGCCAGTATTTTCTTGGCCACCTGTAAGCCATCAGCAAAAGCAACATACAATTCCAAATGGAAATGCTTTTCCATATGGTCTGCCTCTTGAATTTTGGACCCTTACTCTTGTCCACTAATGAAGGTTCTGGACTACTTGGACTCATTGTCTGAGTCCGGTTTAAGTTATTATTCCATCAAAGTCCACTTGGCCACCATCTTGGCCTTCCATGACCCTCTGGATGGCAGGTTACTGTACCAACATCATCTAGCTAAGATGTTTTTGAAAGGAATGTTACATATTAAACCTTCTATTAGAAGACCCACTCCTCCGTGGGCTCTCAATTTTATGATAGAAAAATTGACCCTTGAACCTTTTGAGCCAGCAGCCACTTATGAACTCCATTTTCTTTCATGGAAAGCCCTATTTCTGGTGGCTGTCACTTCCACTCAATGTATTTCTGAGCTTCATGCCCACATGTGTAGGGAAACTTACTTGATTTTCCACAAAGACAGGGTGGTCCTTCATGCCAACCCTTCATTCCTTTCTAAAGTAGTCTTCAAACATACTTTAAATCAGTCCTTGGTGCTTCTGGTCTACTATCCTGACTACTTCAATTAGAGTGAACATCTACTACATACTTTAGATGTCCATCGTATATTATGCTACTATAGTAATCAGACAAAATCGATTAGAAAGATGTCTCAACTGTTTGTCTTCTTTGCCCTGGGTCACGATGGCCTCCCAGTTGCTAAATGCACTCTTTCATCCTGTTTGGCAAATTGTATTACATTTTGTTACAAAAAATACAAGAAGTCTTTACCTGGACCTGTCCAAGCCCACTCCACTAGAGCTATGGCCACCACTGCAGGTTGCTTTACAGGAGTCTCCATTCCAGATATCTGCAATGCAGCTCCCTCGTCCACAATTCATACATTCACAAGGTACTACAATCTGGATATTGCCTCATAACATAGGATGGCCTTTGGCCGTACAGTCCTACAAAGTCTCCTATCATAACTGCCCTCCCATCTGGGCATTACTGCTTGGGATTCATCCCAAAAGTATTACCTACTGCAAGAGACCACTCCATGGAAGATAGTACAGTTACATAAAAACTTACTGTAATAGCAGATCTTTGAGGAGTGTCTCTTGCAGTAGGTTTGATCCCAACCTCCATCCTCCTCCTTCGCTGAGAGAGCAAGTTCTGGTCCAATGACTAGGGTTGGGACTCCTTTGGTACCTCGGCTTCCCCTCAGTCCTCACTTTGCCAGCTTAATCCAGTGGGGGAACTGAGGATACCAGGGACTGCCCACACTTAAATAGGAAACAGGAAACTGATGTCAAGTGTGGGTGGTCCCTGGAAAAGACTGCTAGAAAAGCTGCTGTGCACCACAGCAACCTCTGCTGGATACCCAAATGTGTTACCTACTGCAAGAAACACTCCTCAGAGATCTACTGTTATGGTAAGTGTTTACGTAACTGTACTTTCTTGTTCTCCAAGATGACATACAATGCAAATTAGTCTTTGCAAAATAGCACAATTCTGCCAAACTTTTTCATTGTGTTGTCTTACAGAATTTCTGCATTGCTCATCTAACTGGACATCAGTGCGAGACTGTTCAAATGTCTGTAACTGAATACAGGCTGCCAGCTGTTGCTGGCTAGTTCATGATGTCTGCAGGCATTGTGAAAATTGTTGAGGTCATTGTATCTGGTCTTATTCCACACATTTTTTTCATTGACAAAAAGTGGACATGGCCAGCAGAACAGCCTGTGGGATTCCACATATCCGCATATCCATTCACATTTGCACACTGCTTCAGTGAAATACTGCTTTAACTCTTTTCCTGCTTTTCTGTATGTACTCATTAACAGCAATTTTGGTTTTGGACGACTATTTCTGATAAGCTTCATTTTCATTGCGAAGTCTCTTGCACTAAACGGATTACTCGTTAAATCATGGACTAAATTTTCCATTTTTTTCTGGCTAGCACTTATTTATTTATTTAGTTTTTGTTGACCGGGTAAGTGCACTAGACAAATCCTGCCTATTTTCAGGCATGACCCGGGGGGAGGGGATTACAGATGAATGCCAACTGACCTTAAACCAGATTAAGCTGTTGGTGGTATTTTTGGTGAATGAGGGAAATTTGACCAGGACACTGGGGAAATTCCCCTACTCTTTTCGATAAGTGCCATGGGATCTTTAACATCCACCTGAACTACCACCAATCCAGGCAGATGGGATCCCAGTTTAATGTCTCATCCGAAAGACAGCACCTCAGAAGTGCAGCACCCCCCTCATGCTGCACTACAGTGTCAGTACTGGGATATTAACCCAAGTGCCAGATATGGGAACTGAACCCACAGCCCTCTGATCTCCCGGCCTCAGAGGTGAGTGTGCTACCTACTGAGCCACTGACACTGAAATACTCCACCTATTATGCAGCAGCTGCAACTTCCAGATGATTTCTGCCACAGCTGAAAGGAGAAGAAAAACAGATCACATTAGATCATTCTTATTGTGAAGATAACTGTCAACACTAACAGTCTACAAAAAACAGAAACAAATCACATAATCCCCACCCTAAGCCTATAAGATTGTTGATGCTGACAAGAGAAGTGAAAACCAGATTACATCACGCCCACCCTAAGGATCTAAGAATGGGTACCACCTTGTTTGTTCAGGCAGTGAAGTGCCACTGAACTGTCCGATTACACTTGAAGGCAACCCTGAGGGAGTAAGGTCTCAAATGGTTATGAGGCGTACAAGACAGCCCTCATTTCCAGGATGTTGATGACAAGACAAGCTTCCACCTTCCTTCAGGAGCTCTGAGACCGAACATTCTGAAGATGGGAATCCCAGCCCAACAAGGAGGCGTCCATCGTCATAATTAGGTATGGGACCAGGTGCCGGAATGACACGCCCCTCAGTAGACTGTCCATGGACTTCCACCATCACAAGGTGCAGAGGAACAGAAAAGGACTGAGGTATTAAAGTTGTATCTCTTCTGATCCATTTGGATCATGCGTGTCCACTGGAGAACCCTCATGTTGAGTTTGGCATGAGGGACACTTGGAATGGTAGCTGCCAAATGTCCCAGGAGCTGAAGACAGTCCCTTGCTGAGACTGCTGACGCTGACAATATAAGAAAAATTGAAAACCACAACACATCATCCTCACACCCACCCCAAGGATCAAAGACTGTTGACGATGAAAAATAAGAATAATTATAAACCAGGTCACATTATCCATATCCTAAGGATCGAAGACTGTTGACACTGACAACATAAGAATTGAAAACCAGATCATGTCATCCATATCCTAAGGATTTAAGACTGTTGACACTGACAAAAGAAAAATTATTGAAAACCAGATCATAATATCCACATCCTAATGATCTAAGAATGTTGACACTGCCTTGCCATCTACTTATGGGTACAGTACTTTCTTATGTTTCGTAAGGGCATTCACGGCCAAAGTACGGAACAGCCTGTTCCATATCTTGGCCATGAATGTCCTTATCACATTCCTTCTCTTCTCTGGAGGCAGTACAGTGCAGTGATTTAAGGCTATGAGCTGTCAACCTGGAGTTGTGTTTGAATCTCCCAGCCCTCCACTTGCATACTGTGTGCCCCAGATCAAGTCACTTTTCTTCATTGTGCTCCCAGCACACTGGGAGGGTTTTTTGGGGGGATACTTACAACATAAAAACTAGAAAGTGACCTGGAGGGACACATAACAGACAAACTGACAGTGGCCAAGCAATGTGAAAAGGCTGTGGGGAGGATCAGAGGGATGCTTGGGTGCATGGGTAGGGGCATCACCAATAGAAAACACTAGGTGGTGATGCCATTGTACACACACTTGATCAGGCCACATCTGGAATACTGTGTTCGGTTCTGGAGACTGTAGCTCCGATGGACATAGAAACATAGAATTTAATGGCAGATAAGGACCGCTTGGCCCACCTAGTCTGCTCATTTCCCTACCTAATGGATAAGCTGCAGATCCTAGTTAACCAACAGCTTTCATTGACACAGGCAGTCCAGAGAAGGGCAACAAAACTGGAAAAGTGAATGCACCAGAAAACATGATGAAAGACTGAAAGACCTCAATATGTATAACCAGTCCCTGAAAGGCACAATGTATGAGCTTGCTACTTCTCATCATCATCTTCTGTGTTTTGCTTATCTCCCAAATAAATGTGGGCTTTTATTTTTAATACAGTATGTGGGTAAATTCAGTCCACAGTGTACAGTCATTTCACTTATTGATTTGGGCCACAACAATAAATTAAATGCACTGTAGATTGAATTTACCCACATATTCAGAAAAATGCAACATTTATCTGGGAACTAAACAAAAAATAGAATGGGAGGCTGAGAAGCATTTTGGCCCAAAAAAGATCAACAATTGAACTGAATGAGACAAATTAATTGTTAGTTTGTTATGTGGAATGCTTTAGATTTCAAAGTCCCACCACTACCCCTCATACATCAGGGTGCAGACAGTGTATTAATTGTATTAATGGTACAACCAACATAACATACAGCAACATACAGTACACACAAAACCAATCAACAGTTCTTAGTATTTTCATCCAGCTACAATTGCTGCCAGGACCTCCCATCTCTGCTGCCATCCAGCCCCTCTCACCTTGTTATGCTCAATGTGGCTGCAGCACAGCTGCCTGCCCCCCAACCCACAATTATATGGCAGCACCAGATCACAACGCACTTTTACAAACAATACCCGCATTTAAGCCATTTATATTTTAAGCCTTAGCCTGGGTTTTCATTATGTGTTCTCTTGTAATCACCCTACCTATGCCTGCAGGGCAGACAGTGCATTTAATTAATTGTTTTGGGCCAAAAAAAGTAGAAAGCAGCTGCTAGCAATAAAGTTTAAAGGTTATGTGTACTCGGGGAGGCACGACTCAGGTGAGCACCGAACTGAGACGAGAGAGACACAGTCAACACAAATTACATTGTTATACAAATATACGAAGAAGCCAGCAGAAGAAGGCCATTTGGTTTTATCAAGTCTGCTCATATTGTAGGGTCCACAACTTGAGCTAATGTCCCTGCCTTCCCTCCCCACTCCTCCCATCCTCCCTACCCATGATCCTTACCTTCCCCCATGCCTATCCCAGCCTCTCTTAAAGCTGCTCACTGTCTTCAATGAGATGTCCTCTTCCAGCAGTGCATTCCAAGTGTCCACCACCCTTTCTGTGAAGAAGTGCTTCCTGACCTCCCTCCTAAACCTCCCACCCTACAGTGTAAGACTGTGCCCCCTAGTGTTGTGGTTACCACTCAGCTTAAAGCGACTCTCCTTATGAACCTTATTTATCCCTTTCAAGTACCTGAAGTTCCCAAACATGTCGCCTCTTTCTCTCCTGTCTTCTAAGGAGTACATGTTTAGCGCCCTCAACCTCATCTCATATGCCTTACCCTGCTGACCAGCTATCATCTTTGTAGCCCTCCTCTGGATCTTCTCCAGCAGGTTAATGTCCTTTTTGAGGTGTGGGCACCAGAACCGAACTTCATACTCTTTATGCGGTCTTACCAATGACCTGTACAAGGGCAGTATCATCGCCTCTCTCCTACTACTGATCCCCTAGATATGCACCCCAGCATCTTGTTTGCCTTTGCTGCTGCTTTCTTGAACTGCATGGAGTGCTTCAGGTCAATAGTGATCATCACTCCCAGCTCCTTCTCCTCCTTTGATGCAGATACTCAGACTCCACCCAGGTAGTACTCTGTCCTGGGATCCTTGGCTCCAATATGCATAACTTTGCATTTCTTGACATTGAAGCCAAGCTGCCAGATCCTGGACCACATCCCCAGCTTTTCCAGATCTTCCTGTGGGTCCTGTATCCCTTCAGTTGTGTCCACTCTCCCACAGAGCTTAGTGTCATCTGTGAATATGCACATTTTGCCCTTAATGCCATCCCCAATGTCATTGATGAAGACATTGAACAACACCGGCCCCAGAACCAAGCCCTACAGAACCCCACTGATTACCTCTCTGGTACCAGATAACTGTGCCCCCACAGTCACCCTCTGGGTTCTGTCCCTCAGGCAGCTTTCCACCCATCTGGCCATCTTTCCCCCAACCCCAAGATCCACCAACTTCATAATCAACCTTTTGTGGGGCACAGAGTCAAAGGCCTTGCTGAAATCAAGATAGAGGATGTCTATCGCTTGTCCCCTGTTTACTGTCTTAGTGACACAGTCAAAGAAGTCAGTCATATTTCTTTGACACAGTCTCCCCGCATGAATCCATGCTGCCTTGCATCCTGGAGACCATGCTCCTCTAAATATTCCACCAACCTTTCCTTTAGTATGGTCTCCATGAGCTTGGTCACAATGGAGGTCAGACTGACTGGTCTATAATTCCCTGGATCATCCTTGGGACCGTTTTTGTGGAGGGGCATTACATGTGCTGCTTTCCAGTCCTGCAGTACCATGACTGACTATAGTGAACTATTAAATAGGTCTGCCAGAGGCCCTGCCAGCTCCTTAGCCAGTTTCTTTAGGACCCTTCGATGTACTCTGTCTGGGCTTGGTGATTTGTCCCCTTCAGTGCCAGCAGCCCTCCCTCACTCTATCCTTCTCTATCACTAGATCTGTGTCCTCCTCCCTCCCTCCCTGTTCTTCTTTTCCCTCCTGAAGGCACTGGTCCATCCTTCTCCCTGGTGAAGACAGAACAGAAGCATTCATTTAGTATCTCTGCTTTTCCTCCATTATCCTGCACCCACTCCACCTCTTTCTTAAGCATAACATACAGGATAATGTATGGTCATTGATGGGTAACCGGTTTGTTAACCATCGAGAGGTTGCCAGTGCGACCATGTAAACCTTGAGAGTGAAGCTCGAGAGGTTTAGGTCGGCTTGGCAACCTCAAGATGAGTTAAACGGTTACCCATCGATGTACCATACATTATATTTTATAGTGTATAGTACAATTTAGTTTTTTTTTACAAAAGAAAGCAGTTCCTTACTGCAGTTTTTTTTTATGTTGCCGCTGCTCTGTCTTCACCATCATGGCCATTTCAAGGCCATCCAATCCATTTGCGTGCGTGCCCAGACTGTTCCCAGTTGTTAACCCATTGATGTAATGTACCATCGCTGGGTTAACAACATCGTGACGTCACATCGATGGTAAAACGTTGTTATATAAAGGTAGATTTCTACCTATAACAACATTCTACGATACATTATAATCCCTTCCTTCTAGTCCCTTTTCTCACTTATATAGTGAATGAAAGCCTTCTCCCCCATCATAATTCCTTCAACTATCTGCAGCTCCTTCTGTGCCTTTGCTCACTGGACTTCCTTACTTGTCTCACTAGCCAGCCTTAGGTAATTTTACCTATCCACCTATCTCTTGGTCTTCCTGAATTCTCTATAGGCCAACCTCTTTTCCCTTACTACCTGGGTAACCCCTGAACTGAACCAGCAGGGCACTTTGGCCCTTGTGTTAATGATGGACCACCTTTGGTCCACCCCCATATCTGCTCTGATGCCTGCCAGATGGCTTCTTAGCACTTCACCCATTTTCCTGAAGTCTGCCTTCCTGAAATCCAAGATTTTACTCTTAGTCGAGATGCTTTCCCTGCCCATATCCAACTGGAACCACACTGTGCAATGGTCACTTCAACCCAGTGGCTCCATGATTATTATTTCCTGTTATGTTATGGGGAACAAACACAGTGTTACATTCCTAAGCCCACAGTCAGCCAACCAACAAGACACATGTACATGATACCGACATGTATGTATGGCTGGCTGGTTAGGGGACAGCCTGGGAATGTAACATTAGCCATAACAATGTAATTTATCAAGGTGCAGAGGGGGAAACAAATGACAGACTGATTCTACAGCAGAAAGAAATGGACCTGCAGTAACATCTAACAAGCTGGCAAGACTGATTCACACAACAAAAATACATAGTGAAGACTGATCTCTCATAAAGACTCTTTTAATCTAAAATGCAATACAAAGCAAATAGTTCTGTAAAACAGTTGTTTACCCACACCCAACACTACCATTTCATAACTATTCTACACAGTATGCACTGTCTTACTCTATAAAAATAAAAGCAACCTTTTTCTTCCTATTTCAACACTTTCCCTAGCCCTCTCTTCAATCCTTCAACCTACAGTATTTTAAATATTCAACAGTTACAAGTTCAAACCTAGTACAATTCAACATTCTTGTTGACAAATAAAAACAGTTTCAAGTTAAACATTTCATCCTACTCCTGTTCTGAATGTGCATACAAAACTTTTAAAAGTTTCTTACCTTGTCTGTGTCCCATATATGAAGGTTGGACTCTTCATGTCCTAATCCAGAAATTCTGACCCGAAAAAAAAAAAAAAAAAGGGCGCTTCATGCCCTAATCCACAGCGAATGGTAAGGTCCAAAATGGGCGCTTCATGCACTAATCCACAGCGAATGGTAAGGTCCAAAATGGGCGCTTCATGCCCTAATCCACAGCGAATAGTAAGGTCCAAAATGGGCACTTCATGCCCTAATCCACAGCGAATAGTAAGGTCCAAAATGGGCGCTTCATGCCCTAATCCACAGCGAATGGTAAGGTCCAAAATGGGCGCTTCATGCCCTAATCCACAGCGAATGGTAAGGTCCAAAATGGGCACTTCATGCCCTAATCCACAGCGAATGGTAAAGTCCAAAATGGGCGCTTCATGCCCTAATCCACAGCGAATAGTAAGGTCCAAAATGGGCGCTTCATGCCCTAATCCACAGCGAATAGTAAGGTCCAAAATGGGCACTTCATGCCCTAATCCACAGCGAATGGTAAGGTCCAAATGGGCGCTTCATGCCCTAATACACAGCGAATGGTAAGGTCCAAAATGGGCGCTTCATGCCCTAATCCACAGCGAATGGTAAGGTCCAAAATGGGCGCTTCATGCCCTAATCCACAGCGAATAGTAAGGTCCAAAATGGGCACTTCATGCCCTAATCCACAGCGAATAGTAAGGTCCAAAATGGGCGCTTCATGCCCTAATCCACAGCAAATAGTAAGGTCCAAATGGGCGCCTATGCCCTAATCCACAGCGAATAGTATGGTCCAAAATGGGCACTTCATGCCCTAATCCACAGTGAATGGTAAGGTCCAAAATGGGCGCTTCATGCCCTAATCCACAGCGAATGGTAAGGTCCAAAATGGGCGCTTCATGCCCTAATCCACAGCGAATAGTAAGGTCCAAAATGGGCGCTTCATGCCCTAATCCACAGCGAATGGTAAGGTCCAAAATGGGCGCTTCATGCCCTAATCCACAGCGAATAGTAAGGTCCAAAATGGGCGCTTCATGCCCTAATCCACAGCGAATAGTAAGGTCCAAAATGGGCGCTTCATGCCCTAATCCACAGCGAATAGTAAGGTCCAAAATGGGCGCTTCATGCTCTAATCCACAGAGAGCTCTGATGACAGACTCTTCGGGTCCTAATCCACTATGAACAAGACCCCCCCCCAAAAAAAAGCATGACGCCCTATCCTCAAAGACACTTGCAACTATGAATAAAAATCCAAAGAAGTCCGAAGCATCCACAAAGACAATCCTGAAGGTCGCCATGCCTTGCAACCAATAAAACACTCCCCAATAAAAAAAACATGCCCCTAACCAAACACAACACACTGCAACCCATCCATCAAAGAACACCCAAGTCACTCCTCCCAAAACAACTCAGGGAGCAGGAAAGTTTTAGGAAGTGGTCATTTGTTAGTAGTGTTTATGAGGAAGAGAGGAGGACAGATGACAGGGCTAAGGAAAGTGGGGTACATTGTGTATGAAAAAACATACACTAAAAGTATTGAACAAGTTTTTGTTGTACTACAGTAGTTAGGCCATTTAAATAAAAGCAGAATAAGCTCTTCAATTTATGAAGCTGCTGCTTGTGCTATTAATCTAATCTGTGTGGTCTAAACTGCAGTTGATCGGGTGGGGGGTGACAGTGTCAGAACAAATCAGGCAGGGCAGGACAGTATCGGACACAATCAAGGCAGCTAATAGGTAATTCCTGCCTGTAAAGATAATGCTAACGTGAGTCACTGTGAGGGCTCTTGCAGTTTTATCACTAAGGTTATGTTGGTGTGAATGCTGACAGTTTAATTTCACACCAACATAGCCTTAGTGATAAAACTGCAAGAGCCCCCAGTGACTCACATGTAAAATATATAAATTGATAGTTATTGAGCACAGCAACAAACCATATGCACTTTTCCTCCCTACAACATATTTTTGCTGCTGGTTCATGGAAGGGTGTATATTATAATACCCAGCAAATACAGTTTGTGCCAGCACTTCTTTGCAATAAATAAAAGAATTATAAAAAAAAAAAAGTATGAGTTCATCTAATCAGTGCTCAGGATTACAGTACCTCTTTCCTGTGGTCAGTTGTCACATTTTGCTGGATCATTACGAACATACGAATCTGACAGCAGAAAAAGGCCTATCGAGTCTGCTTGATTTTGCAGCTAGCAGCACTACTCTGCAGCTGCCTTTCCTACCCTACCCCCCTCCCATGACCCTCCCTTTTTCCCTATCTCAGCCCTTCTTGAAGCATCCCACTATTTTGCAGGCCACCACCTCTGCTGGTAGTCTATTCCACTCTGCCATCACCCTTTCCATAAAGAAATGCCTCCTTCAAGATGTCTGCAATAAATACCCCAAATAACACCGGCCCCAGCACTGACCCCTGTGGAACCCTGCTCATCACTGCCCTTGGTGGTGATAATTCTCCTCCCACCACCACCCTATGCTGCTGTCCCTGCTCCAGTTCTCCACTCATCCCACCAATTTTGCACCTGCTCCTGTGACCTTTAGCTTACATGTTAGTCTTCCATGTGGCACTGAGTCAAAAGCCTTACTATACAGGACATCCACCATATGCCCTTTATCCATTTCCCTAGATACCTGGTCATAGTAGTCCACTAGGTTGGTCTGGCAGGATCTGACCTTGACAAAGCCATGCTGCCAACTGTCCTGCCCCCCACTGACATCCAGCAGGGTCATCAGTCTCTCCTTCAGGATTGTTTCCATCAGTTTCACCACTATGAATTCACTGGTCTGTAGTTCCCTAGTTTATCTTTGGGAATGCTGTTATGGAGTGGAACCATGTGAGCCATCCTCCAGTCCTGAGGAACACACTATGACTGCTTCCCTTCTCAATTGCATGCATTAAAGGGGCACTTTGAATACTCAGTGGCAAAAGTAGGAAGGGGAGGGGAGTTGGCTGCCCAATTGCCAGTTGGTTATAGCTAACTTTCACTGGTGGCTGCATGATGTCATCATGATCATCAGAAATGGAAAGGTCGGTGACTGTACTGAGTAGAGAGAGATCTAGATTATCTCCCCAGTCCCACCACTGCCTGAAAACAAGAAACAAAATGCTTCTCTTCTAAAACTTTTCTTAACTTGAACTTACTCCTGTGTCCCCTCCCTTCAGCTTCTGTTTGTTTCTTAAATGAAGAGAAGCCATTTTTCTCATCTTAATATGCTGCAAACAAATCGTTCCCCCAGTGGAACGCAGGACAGGACTGGAGTGGCTCAACTCAAGTAGTCCCCAGATGGCTGCTAAGTTCAATTTGTGCCTCCTCATACTCCTCTCAATAAATTCACCAGCACTGCCTGAATGATGACAGTCAATGCAACAGCACCAAAACTGCCCACTGCCACCGCTACTGAACTACTCGGACCTCCACCAAGAGCAAAACAATCAAAATTAAACAAATGGTGAGGAAACAGATGGAAGCACATACAGTTCGACCAGAGCTCCGAGCTGGCTTATGGGTACCGCTACTTTGGTCACTCACAATCGCAGGGACATCCATTATAGCACACCAATCTGCGAGATCCCATGCCTCTCTGCCGGAGCCTACATCATGCCTTTAGTTCCTGGCTCAGGCTTACATACGGCATGCCCGATTCGATCTCCTTATTGCATGCATTGGGTGATTTGCACATGGCAATGCACATGAAGAGGACAGCTGCAGGCATTACCATCACCTAGGCAACAGGATGCGACTTGTAGTGTTGCATCCCCTTGCCTATAGGGATGCACTGCTGCTTGAAATCCTGGTCCACACACACATTATCTGGATTATATATAAAAAATTAAGGCCACAAAAAAGGGGAATTGAAAGAATAACACAAAAAATACAGACAGAAGCTATAGGCATGCATTGACTGCATGCCACTGGTAGCAAGAAAGAGTGCATGAGAGAAGAGAGGAAAAGGACACTGTGCATAAATGGTGGTCTATTTTGCTGGCTGGTGCTGAGAGCTGGGAGCAGCTGCATTGGATTATTCAAACTGTTAGTGCGAAAGAATGAGACATGAAAGAGAGACCCACTGAGGTAGTTAGCATGCTGATCAAGTAGGTAGTAGTGCCTCCTCGTAGTATGTTCTGCTCTCTCATGTGTTCACTTTTTACTGTGTGCTTTTTGCAGGATGAACTTCATGTTTCTCTGCTTCAGTTTCATGTTGGTTTACCTCCAGTGTGGTGCCAGATGACTGACAGAACTAGAAATCAGAGTCTGAGCTCCAGAGAGGTGGAGGGTGAGAGAAGCATGTAATGCAACAATTCATCAAGTAGAGTTGAGCTGCCTGCCTGCCTGCTAGTGCTGGGGCCTGGTGGTGCAATCGTGCACAGTGGTGGGGGAGGAGGGCCCTGAAATATGAAGAATTGGGTGGGGTCTGGCCCCCATCATGTGGTGTTGTCAACATTATTTCTCACCATAGCACACAAAGGAAATTAAAACTGTCTACATTTTAGATTACTGTTCGCCACCACTTCAATTTGCTATTACTTCAAAGAGGCCGTGGACAGTTTGAGGTTTGGACACATTTGCAGTGAAAGTATTTTGGGAGGTTTTGCTCGAAAGGCATGGATCAGCAGTGGCACTTATCAAGTTGGCTTCATGAAGGGCATCACTGTAAACAACCACCTGCTCAGTGGTTACATCCTCAATAAATAAATTAAATGAATTTGTGGTTAAACTCAGTGCCCTGTCAAGGCAGCTCCAGCTGTTAAGTCCCCAACACTGTCCCTCAGCTAAGATAACAAACTCTGGTCAGAGCCTATATGGCTGTGAAAAGTTTTTAGAAGTGCTTCATTCCTTTCATTTACGTAATGCTGCCCTGATGTCTGTGGAGTATTGTACCCTTCCCCACCACCGCATACCAAAAGACACTCCACCCGCCTCCCCCACCGAAACAGAGACCCCGATGATGATGCTTAGCATATTCCCCCCCCACCAACAGCAACCCAAAAAGATTTGTTTAAAGCCAGTTAGTGGCTGTCAATCCCCTAGTGCAGAGTCCCTCCGAACTGTTCAGTGTTCAATAACACTAAGGACATGAATGAATGGTGATGTATTTGCCTATAGTGAGACCTGATTAGCTGAGTCTCAGCCAACCATGTTTTACTACAGACAAACACCTGTTACCATTCATTCATGCCCTTACTGATCTTACTGTTTCTCTCCCAACCCACCCTGCAGATCTACGGGTACCCAGCCATACACTCTATCCCCTACTCTCTGTGCCATAAGCAGTAAACAGTCCTGGCAGTAAAGAACAAATAAATATTTATCCTTCCCCCAACAGACATCTGCCTTTGAACTTGTTTGTGTCTCTGTGTGAATGACCGTGAATGTTCTTGTCCCTGAGCTCCTCTCTCTCTCTGGCGGTTCATGTGAGCCACAATGCCCGGCCTGAGCATTGCTGTCTGTGATGGTACCCACTGACCTGCCCATGGATCTCCTAGTGTCCATGCTGCCTCAGTATGCCCCCCACCCCACCACACAATACAAAAAATGAGAGTGCTGAGAAGTGAGGCAGTATTGCCTAAAGAACTTTAGCTTAACCCTGGGTGGTGGAGAGAGAGAGACTCGGGCTGCAGGGACAGACACCGAGAATGAGAGGCAGCAGCCCTCCCTGAAAGAGAGCGCAGGATCGAAAGAGGTGGCGAGTGGCACCAGTGTCAGGGACAGAGTGGAGAGAGAGAGAGACAGACCCCAAACAGTGATAGCAACATGTTAAGATGTGGCTAGTAAATAGAATGAGAGTGATCACCAGGTGACAGGCTGTCACTATTGCAGCACCACCTTGGCAGTTTGAAATTGGGGGTAGTGCAATGTAGTGACCATAATCATGATGACTGGCGGCTCCCAGACCTGCACCTGAACAAATGTGCATTTCAGTCGGTGGCCTGTCCCCCAGCAGTGTCAGCCCCCCCCCCGAGACAGACACAGCAACAGCGAGAGCCACTTCCAGTGCAGCATATATGTGCAGGTCCAATGCGTTCCAGTCAGAGACGGTGTCAACCCCCTCTCCAAAACAGAGAAGTGGAGTACAGTGTGCACCCAAGCTCGGATGCCATCCATTTTATTGCCATTCACTCTTCCAGCACCTTGCTGTCTGTTTGACTCTCTGTCTTTCTGAAGCTCAGTGCAAGTTGACAGCACATACAGAGAGGCAGAGAAAGTGGCAGCAAGAGTGCTGTGACCAGGACAGAGAGCAGTGCTACCTAGTTTTCCTTTCACCATGGGGGAGCGGATATCAGAGAGAAAGAGAAAGACCAGGAGAGACACAGTGTAAAACAAACTTGGTGCATCTATTCCACCACTGCACAAGAGGAGCACCCAGACAGAGCCTGAGACAAATATATGGGTCACATATCTGACACTTCACATTGACTAGCACAGTATAGAGTGGGCACTGGATGGGCACCCCTGGGCAGTTGCTGCCCCCTACACCTCCATCTCACATCAGCACATATGGAACAATCTGCAATAGCCAGAGACTGATGTAGGTTACTCAACTTCCCCTCCCCACCCATCCCACTCCACACAGGTTGGCACAGTGACAAGGTGACCACCAGGTGGGCAGCCCAAGGCAAATAGTGGACTGTGGCCTGGAGGAAGTTGGTGATTGGTGCCCCCTCCACAACCATCCCACCACTGTGCGTTGGTTGCCCCAGCCAGAGGCAGGAATGTGAGTTGCACATTTGCTACATATCATCTGGTTCTGTCTAGTCTGGTGGGCTCCAGGTAGGTGGAAATGGGGTTGCAGTCTAAATCCAGTGGGTAGTCTGAGGCCATTGGCACCCAGCACACCATTCCCCATCTCTGCACATGTATGTGAAGCATTTTCTCCTTCCATTCTACCTCCTGCATGGGCAGATCCTGCAAGACAAACCTTGTAGAGTACTATGACTGGGTGATGTAGGAACTGGACAATGGCCATGCAGTGGATGTCCTGTATTTGGACTTCAGCAAGGCTTTTGATTCAGTGCCACATGGAAGGTTGGGGAGGGAGACTGGAATATGTGGATGAGGGACCAAAAATGGTGAACTGGATCACAAACTGGTGAAAGGGGAGGCAGCAAAGAGTGGTGGTGGTGGTGTTGGGGACACCTCGGTGGATAGTCCTGTACAAGTAGCAGAGCTGGGAGTCTGTGGCTTCAGTCAGACCTGCTGCTGTAATGGAGCATGAGCTTGCCTGAATACAACAGGATAGCTAAACTGAGTTCCCTTAATCCCTAGAGATGGAGGGCTGCTGCACAGATGATTACTATAGCCACTCAGTCACCACTGGGGATTTAAAACAAAAATTGGATTATGGCAGGCAGCCTGCCATCTGCTGCTGCCTCCTCCTCCTACACTGACTGCTTGCAGCACTTGCCCAGCTCCTACTTTGCTAACAGTGCCCACCAACGGTCAGTAGTGTCGGTGGGTGGTCCCTGTTAGAGTGGTCAAGCAAGCTCCTTGACTTGTTACTAGCCCCCGCAACTGATACTCTGTTTTGACTTCCTTCTGTGTCTGGTTGCATTTGCCTGTTTCCAAAAACTTCAGAAATGTGTAAAAAAAACATATATGAAAAAAAAAGCACTCAACAGTCCTATAAGATTTAGAATAAAATAACTTTAGAACAAAGCTGTATAAAATGTGGGTTTAATTTTGTCCAAATATTAATTTCCCTCAGAGCTGAAAATGCATAGGAGATTAGTTGTATATATTTTTTCATTTCTCCACACTTTTTCTTTGGAAATTTGTAAAAAAAAAACAAAATATGAAAAAATAACACTTGACCTTTTGCACAGGTCTTGACCTTCCATAAAGGGAATAGCTTAAAACTTATTTGGGAGTCATTCGACAGGTATCCCAAGGTCAAGATTTAGTAAACTATGCATTTAATGTGTTTTAATAATACAAGATGCCAAAGTTGACATTATAAAAGAAAAACTCAGTGGTGTCTCAGGGTGGTAGCCTGGGTAAAACATTGGCTGGACAACAGGACACAGAAGGTAACTGTAAATGGAGTCCACTCTGAAGAAAGAGGGGTTACTAGTGGGGTACCGCAGGGTTCAGTATTGGGTCCAGTCCTTTTTAATGTTTTCATAAGTGACATTGCAAAGGGACTGGAAGGAAAAGTATGCCTCTTTGCAGATGACACAAAGATCTGCAACAGGGTTGATATACAAGGAGGCGTGGAAAGGATGAGAAGGGACTTGGCAAGGTTGGAGGAATGGTCAAGTATAGCAGCTAGGATTCAATGCAAAGAAGTGCAAAATAATGCACCTGGGAAACAAGAACCCAGGGAAAAATACACAATGGGGTAGTAGTAACAACAAAAAGGAAAGGGACCTGGGGTAATCATATCAGATGACCTTAAGGTTAGCAAGCAATGTGAGAAGGCAGTAGGGACGGCTGGGGGTATACTGGGATGCATAGAGAGGCATCAGCAGCAGAAAACTGGAAGTTGTTATCCCTCTGTACAGACAGTTGGTGAGACCCCATCTGAGTACTGCATCCAGTTCTGGAGACCCCATCTCTGCAAGGACATAGACAGGATAGAGGCAGTCCAGAGGAGGGTAACTAAAATGGTGCAGGGTCTGCAAGAGAAGCCATATGAGGAAAGACTAAAGGAGCTTAATATGTATACCCTTGAGGAAAGAAGGGAGAGGGGAGACATGATAGAAACTTTTAAGTACCTCAGTGGAATCAACAAAGTCCAAGAGGGTAGCATCTTTCAGAAAGAGAGGTGTAAGAACAAGGGGACATAATTTAAAGATAGAGGGGGGGCAGTTCAGGGGCAATGTGAGGAAGTATTTCATGGAGAGCATAGTGGATGCATGGAACAGCCTTCCTGAGGAGGTTGTGGGGTCTAAAACTGTGGGAGAATTCAAGAATGCATGGGACAGACATAAGGCAATTCTTGTGGGGGTAGGAAGAAATAGGCTGTTGGTTAACTAGGATCTGCGGCCTATCCTGTACATAGGAAAATGGGCAGACTAGATGGGCCAAGTTGTCCTTATCTGCCGACAAAGTCTATGTTTCTATGGTGCAGCATAGATGCCTAAAAGGTATCAAACCATTTGCTTCTAAAAGTTTCACAGACAACTAGATCTTCTTTATGTGTGTGAGCATTGTTTTCTTCTGTGTCTTCCTTCTTCCCCCTATATGGTCAGTGTCAGCTTCACATGTAGATATTGCTGGCTAAGAATTACTCAAATTAATCTGCTACTTTGAAAAGATTTAACTTGATCCCACCCTGAAAATATCTAATTTGCCCCCAATAACCAGATCATTTTGTTTCAAGCTGTTTTATTTTTCTTCATATTAAAAACTAAAAAATGTCATTGAAGTGCTGTACATTGCTAAAATAAGTTAGGATTTGCTGTTAAATTAAGCAAGACAAAAGATAAACCATATGTTCTTGTCTCAGCATAGTGGTTTCAGAAATCAGACTGTCAGAAATGCAATAGGAGTTATGCCAAACAAATGTAAATATCTCTAAAAGTATAGGAGTTACTTATAACCCATCAGTATCAAAGTTGTTCAAGACAAAAATACAGTTCAAATGAAACTATTCATTAAGCTGCACTAATTATATATTTTTAAGCTATAGCCATCTGACTACCTGAATTGTAATTTTTTGTCACAATTTTCACCTTTCGGATGGCTGTATTTAAAAAAAAATCTAATGAATTCAGATTAGTGACTACCCTCATTTGAAAGGTCATTTTGTCCTGAGCAACTTTCATGTTGGTTTTATATTGGTAACTTGTATACCTTCTGAGATATTTACATTTGTTTGGCATGGCTCCTACTGTGTTCACTCGGAAAGAAAACAAATGAGGTTATTTGGAAGACCATATTTTACAAAATATAAAGAATTCAGATTAGTGACAACCCTTATGTGAAAGGTCCTTTTGCTCTGAACAACCTTCACATTGGTTTTTGTGTGCACCTTGAATAGTTTTAAAGCTATTTAGATTTGTTTGGAAAGTGTGCACATTTGTTCTCAGAGAAAAGCAACTTGGAGTTCTGTGTCCATCATTCTAAAAAGAAAGAAGGGAGTATTTTTTAAATGCCGAAGAGATTTACAGTGTTATGGAAGGATACACTGAAAACTACTAAAAATGTGTTCCACAGAAACCCTTTTCAAGCTAAAGCAATATGACTGTAGGCTCTGCCCACAGCCATAAAACTGACTCACGATTTAAAAAGGATAATAATGGGGAATAGGGCTAGCCCGCGAAACATGGTGGATGTCTGCTAGCTTTCTCCTCATGGCTCTTAGGGCAAATTGCCTAAAAAGGGCTGACTCTGGCTGGTGAAAGATCCTACAGCACAGTAAATATGTTTCTAAACCATATGGCTACCTCTAAAAACAAAAATAAACAGGCAAGACTAAATTTTGATGCGGTGCAACCATCCAAGCAGGAGAGCAGAGCAGAATAGCGGGCCACAGGCCTCAGAACTCGTGGCTGACAGCACTGCTGACCACTCTAAAGACTGCATGGAGGATAGGGGGAAAACCTTGGCCGTGGTCCCAGCCACGCTCCTACAGATGCAACAAGAGATGAAAGCTGGCTTCATGAACATTACGGCACAGCTTATACATCTCCAGGGAGTGGTTATGGGCCTCACTGAGACCTCCATGGCTCATTCCACTCAGATAGCCGAGTTGGAGACCCACATAGGGCAGCTGGAGGGCACCCTGAATATGGTCACTTTGGAGTGCAATGGGCTAAAGAAAGCATTGGAGGAGTTGACTGCATGTGTTGATGACCAAGAAAATAGGTCCCGTAGATCTTATCTATGCATCATTGGCCTCCCCAAAGGGACTGAAGGACACAACCCTGAAAAAGATCTTCATAACTGGCTGATAGATAATCTGGGTCTTCCCACTGAAACAGCAGAATTTGAGGTGAAAAGAGCACACCGAGTGGGGCCGAATCCTAAACTGGGCGATAGACCCTGGCATTGCCTGATCAAATATCTAAGGTATGCTGACAAAGAGCTGATTTTATAGAAGACCAAAAGCTCTGGTCTGATTTCCTTCAACAATGCTAAGGTTTACATCTACCAGGATTATAGTCGGGACCATTAAGACCAAATTATACAAGATGGGCTGGTCATTTACCTTCACGTATCCAGTAAAGCTCAAAATCGACTGGGCCAGCCAGCCTCCTAAATATTTTCTGTATCCAACTGCAGCAGAGCGATGGGTGGAGGAAGAGGAGTCCAGAAGAAAGATGGCACAGTCGGTGCCTCCTTGACTGTCACACAGCCAGTTAAGTTGCTTGAGTTTGGGCTCTTATTTCTTTCTCCTAGTCATTTGCTAACTGGCAGAGGCCCAGGGGTCTGTTCTTGTACTTTCTGAGCAGTTTCTTGTGGCAGTGGCCTGTCTCATTAAGTTTTATGACAGCCTTGCTTGCCGTCTTTGCTGTGGTCCCTCATAGGGCCCCTGGGTTCGCGGATGCGGTTGTTAATGCGCATTCCCCCAACCATGTCTAGGGATATTGGTAGTAGCGGGGGTTATTTGTGCTGAGCATCCTACTGGGATCCACAGCTGTAGGCTCTTATTGATTCCATAACAGCAGCTTTTTTTTTTTTTCACTGGCAGACAAGCTCCTCGGTGGGGCAGTGGAACTCTAGCAGAGCCTTATCATTTAATGTATTTGCTCCCTCAATTCTAGGCCACTATGTTGATGGCATTATATGACTTTTGTTACTTACTTTATTATTCCCATCTAGCGCTATTACCTGTGCTATCCTTTTGGGAACTCGCTTCAAGAGGACTACTGCCCGGATTTTTCATTGATACAATTGCCCTTTTACCATTTATTTTGTTAAATGCATAAGTGTCATTTATGAACAGCTTATGAGTTTATGTACCTTTTTATTGTTCTTTACCACCTGTTGTTTGCAAGAGAACTATTTCCAGATACTGTTGTGTCTGATGAAGGGGTGGGGGGTGGTGGGGAATTGGGATCCTCTGACTTGGACCTTTTTTTGGGCAGTGGGTGAAAAGTGCTATGCAAGGGGTTATGATCGGGGGGCTCGGCCCCTGGACCTGGGGCATTAATAAATGCTGTTTGGAATGCCTCAGGTGGGTGGGCTTCGGGTACCTCTGGCAAACCAATGGGGGAAGAGAAGGTAAAGAAGTTACTGGGGGGACTGTTCCTGTTTTGGGGGAAATTGGGAGGTTTGGGCTTCCATTAGTATTAGATAAAAAAAGGTTTGAGATGTGCAGACTCATTAATACTAGCTATAAACAGATCCATATTAGAGGAATTGGTAAGCACAGAGCTGCCTGGGGTATGATCCCGGATAGTCTGTGAGTAAGAGCAGAGTGGCTGCAAGGGTGCAGGTTTTTTAACCGGGGTAATGGGTAGCAACATTAAGTTGGCAACCTGGAACATTAATGGTCTTAAATCCATTCTGAAGAGAAGGAAGGTCCTGGAGGAGGTGCGGAGATCTAGGTTGCAGATAATCCTCCTGCAGGAAACACATATCGCCTCATCAGAAGCCTTGAAAACAGTTGGGTATATGGCGGGGTACATAGGTGTCCTCCACATTCTCATCAAAAGCAAGGGGCGCTTCAGTCTGGTTCCCATGTGGTATGCAGGTGGAAATCTTGGGAAGGATTGTAGACCCTGCGGGTAGATATTCCTTGGCCAGGGTGTCTCTTCCAGGGAAGGGCACATTCTCAATTGGGCTGGTCTGTGCACCTAATGTGGAGGATCCTGGTTTCTTCCAGAAATTGGCTCTAGACATGTCAGCCTGGGAGGGCCCCTGGGTCCGGGGGGGGGACTTCAACTGTGTCACCAACATGGTGCTGGACAGCTCAAATGTCACCCCAGTGGCTTTATCCAGAAATTGCAGAGCTATGGGGGAATTGGAAGCAGAGCTAGGTTTAATCAATGCATGGAGGCACTACAACCCCTCGGGAAGAGACTATAGCTTTTTCTCGCACGCCAGATTAGACAGAATACTGATCTTAGCACCTTTGATTATGGGGGTGGGGGATGTGATTTATTTGCCAATACTATTGTCTGATCCTGCCCCCACTGCATAAACTTGAAAGGCTCAGGTGTCCCCATGTTGCCGAAACAATGACAGCTTGACCCCCTCTTGTTGAAGGATCAGAAGTTTGTCTCCTTTATGTCTGCCCATATTCAGGAATTTTTGATGTTTAATAAGAAGGACACCTCACATTGGACCAGATGGGAGGCATTAAAAGCATTTGTCAAGGGACAGACAATATCGTACTCGGCTCACCAGAGAAAAACCGAGGAGGGTGAGCTGACATTCTGGAGATCAAAAATAGAGGCCTGTGAGATTGCTCATAAAGCCAAACCAACAAGGGGATTGTACAGAGTGATCCAAAAGTTAAAATTGAAATATAATGCCTCGAGCAGCTTGAAGCTTGAGAGGTCTATCCTTTTAGCAAATGCAGGGGCTTACTTAGATGGGGACCGGGCTGGGAAACTACTGGCCTGGCAAATAAAGAAATGAGAAACTGAGAAAACAGTGGGTCAAATACATAATAGAAAAGGCCAAATGGTGAGGGACACAATGGAAATTGGGAGGCACTTTGGGGACCTCAATGAATCCCTCTGTACATCTGAAGTGAGACCAGAACAGAGGGAATATAAATCCTTTTTCTCTGGTATTCCCCTTCAGAGAATAGATGAAGAGGTGGCAGGTGACCTAGACTCTTCCCTGATGAAGCTGAAAGTCATGCTTGCACTCAAGTCGCTTCAAGGAGGAAAGGCTCCTGGACCCAATAGCTTCCCATTGATTTTCTTAAAGTATTTCAGTCTCTTGTATTAGACCCTCTGCACGACATGTTGGTAGAGAGTCTGGGAGTTGGGAAGCTGCCCCCTCCACATGGTCTGCCACAATAACGGTTTTGTCCAAGCCTGAGAAGGATCCTGCATGGTGTGCCTTGTACAGGCCTATTTCATTATTGACAGCTGATTATAAAATATTGGCAAAGGCTATGGCTTCCCGGCTGGATACTTTATTGCCAAACTTGATACACACAGATCAGTCGGGTTTTGTCCAGGGGAGGCAGGGGAAACATAATTTCCATCACACTTTAAATATAACATATAGATAGGGCAAGTCTAGACATAAACATGGTGTGGAAGTTTTGGCCTTGGATGCTGAGAAAGCATTTGACTGTGTGGAGTGAGGGTACCTCTTTGAAACCTTGAGGAGAGTGGGGGTGGGACCAAATGTTTGTAAATGAATTCAAACTCTGTACACTAACACCCAGGCTCAAATAGCAATAAATGGCACCCTATCCTAATCTTTCACCCTTGGCCGAAGTACTCGGCAGCGGTTCCCACTGTCCCCTCTGCTATACGTCCTGTCTTTGGAACCTTTGGCAGCTGATCTTAGGGCCCATGGGGATATCAGAGGCTTTTTGTTTGGGTGGGGGGGGACACAAGATTGCCACGTATGCAGACGATCTGTTATTATATTTGCAGAATCCGGCTCAAGATCTCCCTTCAGTACATCAATTGATGAAGGAGTATGGGAGAATCTCTGGGCATAAGGGCAATTGGACTAAAAGTGAACTACTCCTGGTGGGCTCACTGGATAGACCCCAACTAATCGCCACCTGTGGGCATCAATCAGCTCACTGTATGCCCTTAACTACAAGCCCCTCCTGTCTAAGATAGCTGAGGACTGTGATAGGTGGATGGTGCTTCCTCTATCCTTACTTGGTAGGGTGGGAGTAGAAAGCTGACAAGCCTGCCACGATGCCTCTATCTGCACCAGTCACTGCCTGTTAGGCTCCCCAAGGCCCACTTTAAAGCTCTCGAAACAGTTATACATAGATTCTTAAGGTGGGGGGGGCAGCGCTAGAATGAAAAGAACTGTGCTACAGCTGCAAGCCCATGAAGTGGGTATAGGGTTACCCAATTTTAAGGCATATTACTGGGCTGCACAGCTCACCTTTTTGCCTACGGGCCCATCAGCTGTGGAATGCCCCTGGCTGGGACTTGAGGAGGAATTACTGACATGTAACCTTAGAAATGACACTTTGATCATGGCACTGGGAGACCCGAAAAGCAAAAAGCTTCCTAACCCCTTCACAACCACCACCCTGGGGGTCTGGCTACAAGTACGCTGACACATTGGTCACCCATGCAGCAATTCCCCTCACTCTAGCCTGATTGAAGTGCTTCACAAAAAGGCTCAGTGTTCAGTACCTTTGGTTCAACGCATCCTTAGCTGGAGGAGGAAGGGTCTAATATCCATAGCCCAGTTGTAGGAGGGTGACAGGATAAAGAGCTTCCAAGTCATTAGTGGGGAATGGGGTATTCATCCAGGAGACTTCTTTGTGTACCTTCAGGTTCGACAGAGATGTGGTGACACTTTCTCAGCCATAAATGGGTAGGTAGCCCCCTCTCCCTTTGAGGAGAAAGAGGAGCTCTTTTTGTCTCAGCCTGGACAGAGGTGTCGTTCAGTTTTTTATCACATTATTCAATGTCATCAGGCTCAGGCAGCTGACACCAGTAGGAAAAATGGAGCAGGGACTTGCTCATTAATACTGATCACAAAACCTGTAAGCTGGCTTGCTTCCATTTCCAGCATTGTTCACATAGTAATAAGTTGCACCAGATTCAACTGAATTTTATGCACAGATCATATATTACCCCCTCAAGGCTATACTCTTTGGATAGCTCAAAGCCTGGGGAGTGTCCTAAATGTATGGTTGCAGAGGGGGACTTCATTCATTTGGCCCTGGCCTGTCCTAAAGTCTCTCCTTTTTGACATTCTGTACACTATATAATGAGTCTGGTTCTGGGCTATAGCCCTTCGAAGTCCCCTTTAGAGTTGCTATTGGGGCAGACCCTAGCCACCCTAATGGAGGGATTGGTAACCATCTCTGGTCCCTGGCCCTAATTAATGCTAGAAGGATGGTGGCCCAGGTCTGGATGTCCCCCTCGCCACCCTCAGCTGCTAGGTGGGTCAATAACCTTATGTCCTGTATGAGTCTGGAATGGGCCCAGATAAATGCACTGGGCAGATCGCAACAGTTTCTTGATGTCTTGATAGCTTCTGCTCTCCTTAGGGTGCTGAGAGGGGGCTCCCGGGCCACCACTCATACCTGGGCATTTCCTAGTGTGGCTCCCCATTATGAGTTCCCTGTACCCATCCCCCCAGTTGGCCTAGTCTCCTGACAACTGCAATTTTATGTATCATTGGGCCAGGTCTCCCACCTGGCCTGTATCTCTGTGTAATGAGTCATAAAACGACTATGGAAATCCTATCACTGATTTGCTGATTATCATAAGTGTATTGTTGTGCAGATTGTAATATCATGTAAGCTGTATGATTGGTTCTTGAGCATCTCTACCTCAATAAAATATTTTTGAAAAAAAAGGATAATATGTGCATGAACCAAGTGCTGACCTCCTGGATACTCAGAGCTAAAAGTGACTTATGTGTGTACTGAGATGATAGGATTTAAGGTTAATTTAACAGGTACATGCAATAAGCAAAAATAAATATTGGGAACCAGCTTTAGTACAGAAATGCCACAGCACTAAGACTATAAGAACACAGTTGGTTAGTTAAGCAATAAACCACAACAGGGTGTGGGTGATGCTGGGTTTACCCACACCTACGGCTGAGTGACCAAACCATCCAGGTGTGGGTAAATCCTAGCATCACCCACACCCTGGAGTGGTTTATTGCGATTATACAATGTCCCCCTTGACTTTTTTTGTGACATAGAATAAAAGAAAACTGCAGGTTTGTGTTTTTGCCATTTTTTATAATATTTATTCTTACGCTACAAAAAATAGTTCCCTATTGCTAGTTAGAGTAGCTAAACACTCACCTATGTCCCAGCAAAAGGGAAGAGCATGTGAGGGCTCATTTTTTTTTATCACCTCCCACCCAGATGCAGGTAAGTTAGTGAGCAGTCACAGCCACTTCATATTATAAATATTGTTTCTGCCAGCTTCAGTTTTTTTATTACTGTTGGTCCACAGACACTGACACCATGCTGGGCCCCACAGCGCTAAAGACTCGGGACCCTTATGATCGCCAGCCATCATCCCAGTTCAACTAAACAAATATTTTATTACTTTGATGATTGCTGAACTGAGGAAACTTCTTATTTATAAAAAAACGATTGCTAATTGTTCCAGAAATTCTTGCCAAAGACGGAGCCCTGATACTGGGCATGTGCTAATGAATATGCATGAACACCGGGATACGCATATTAGAGTATGCTTAGTGAAACAGTTCACTTTTCGACTGACATTGGTGAAGTGCCAGGATTCTTTTTACTTCTGCCTACTGGAAAGGGAGTGTTTTTTAAATTGTTTTAGTTGGACATCGAGTGTTTATTATGAAGGTTCCTGCAGTTTAAATGAACTGGACAGCTGACTGTGATGGTCCGGGAAATCAGCAACGGAGCCAAGCTGAATGGACACTCAAAAACTACCAAAGAGGTGAGCCAGGTGGTAGTGATTTTGGGTAAAGACTTTATAAGCAGTGTTTCTAGTCCCTGATTTTGTTTACAGACTGTTTTCTTTTTACTTATTTTTCCACTCTTCAGAGGTGGTTTAGCGGTGAGATCACAGTTTACCGGTGCCCCAAAATGGCGCACTTTCACTGTCATTGTTGGGTGTCCAGATTGATTTCAGAGATGAGGATGACTGGCACCTTTTTGCGTTGGTAATGCTAGGATTTACAATGCCTGAAAGGTGCCAGTCAGCCAATCAGACGGCTGCATTCTAGGAGCCCATTGTTTAATCTGATCTTACTGCATGTAGATGGAATGGGGTTGGGGCTAGCAGCTGACTATATGGCCATAACCACATGGCTTGCTCTGGAAATGAGGATCAGGTCACAGTTTGAGGGTAGACTTTTGACAGAGTGCATTAACTTTGCTCTTCAGAAACATTAAATGAATATCATATTATCAGAAAGATTAGCATACTACTTTATGGTTATGTGAAGTTCCCAATCCAGTCCCCAGTGCCCCCATCATTGTCCCAACAACAAAGCCTTGTCTGCTGACATGCATTCATCCCATCCACCTCCCAATCATGTCCCTGCTCTGTCACAGTTCCAACTCCTAACATGCAAACATTCAGCATTGACAAATGCTTGTGTATCTCTTCCATAGAGCTATTTCCAGCCTCATCCACCATCGTGGCAGGAATACACTACCCTGATCACAGGGATATATAACCTGCTCAGGGTGGTGCCTATAGTTCTTCCTAAGGTCACTGATATTTACAACCCCCTGACTTTACCTTTATGAGTAGGGGCTGGGTGGAGGGCCATCCTCCCCCCAGGCATTCCAGTTTTAAAACTAGGATCTGGTGGTGGCTGGACAGAGAAACCCTGAAGCTGCAGGACCCAGGCCATCATGGAGAAGATGTGTAGGTTTTTCTCCTACATTTTCTCCTTGACCCTTCCATGACCCCCAGATCAGGTGGAGCCAGTCTTGGTGGCCTTTGCTGCATGTAGCAGTGGTCTTCAGAGGAAGCAAGCTGCTTCGGCCCACCGAAGGGGTTGTGTGGCACTGCAGCCTGATGCCAGCCTTTCCCAATCACAGAGCACTGCCAAGTGACAGCTGCTGCAGTTTGGCCTGCCTCCCCATGTGGCTTCCTGAGCTCACTGTCAAATATGGATTGCCTGCACAGCTGGGCCATTGGGCAGCCCCTAGCAAGTATCATTTGATTGTCATGCAGTCCCTGGAATTCATAACTATTATGCACGTACTACAATTTCTAAAAGTATTATGATATGACTAAGGTCATATAAAGTAAAATACACATTATGTAGCAAGTCACTGGTCTGTTATTCAAGTCCTCATAATCAGTCATTTGCTCCCACGCTCCTAAGATCAAGTAGAATGTATGACTGCTAATTAAATAATTTGCCCAGAATAGGAGAAGCTCATTCAGAATGGGACTGAAATTCCTTAACAGTTTTTCTACACACCAGCTAGCTTCCTTAGGATTGATGAATTGAAATAGTTTTCCTCTGTGAGTAATCCTCAGTCAAGCAGGTGCAGTGGCAACAGGAAGTTAATGGTGTACCGACCGCAGGTTGACACCACCACAGTGAAGACCATCACAGTGACAGAGTGTGACTGAAAGTGTTGAGATGCTGTGATGGTCTTTGCTGGCATCAGCACTGCATCTCCTGGTGTTTCGCCACCTTCCTGAGACAACTCCGACTCGGAGTTGTATATCTAGAGACCGAGGGGTGGGGGGCAGAGCCCCTAAGCATGGAGTGGTTTGGGGGCACAGCTCCTGAAGAAAACACACAGACATCCCTGACAGCACAATGCCGACACTTGGTATTGTGTCTGTCGATGTTGGGGATGTCGGTGTGGATACTGTCGCCATGCGATAGTAAAACCGAAGTTAATAGTCCCACCCCTCCACCCCCCCCCCAGCTGGCTGCAATAGAGTCAAACTGCTTTGCACTGTTTCTGGTGGAGAAAGTCAAGTCCAAATAAATTCTCATATAATTGCCATCAAATTGTAAGTGGAAGTGATTGGTGCAACAGAGAAAATGAAGTTCCAAATCTCCATTCAGGCTGTGATGAATAGAATGGTTTGTGATTGGTTGTTGGACATGGCAGCAGAATGGGGACTGATGCAACAAGTGCATTTGGAATCCCCTTCCACCATAGATTATTGCAGCTGAAGCCCTTCTACTATCCAATATTTTAAAAAGAAACACAGTTCTCCCTCCTCACTACCTTCAGGAATACCCACAAAATGTTTGTTAGAATGGGTTCCATTCTCTAAGGTCTGGAGTATGCCACCCAAGGACATATTCTCCTGCATTAATTTTGCCACAGCCAATGAGGTGGACAATGAGTGGGCACCAGTTGCTTTTCCCACTGAGCTAGTGACCTCGATTGTTGCATCTTGCACAGCCATTTTCATTTGTATTCATATGCATTCAATTTTTTTGAAAGACAAAGAACCTCTGTGCGCAAACACTGACGCAAGGGTTACCCCAAAGGGCATTTGGCTGGGAAGCCAAGTTTCAAGAAAATACAAAATCACACATGCCCACACAATGCAAAGCATCATGGGCTGCATATGCAAATCACCACAGAATGTTATGCTGGTTCAACTTTAAGCAGAATTGCATGGTGCCAAAAGGCCTCTCACACAGTTTGCAAAGGGTGCTAACAGATGACATAGACACGTGTTTCGTCCTACCAGGACTCAATAGAGATGCCTCGTCTGTTTGACACTCCAGTGGAATGAACCAGCTACCCTAAGGCCAGTCTGTCTGGGTTATGTTGTGGTGAACCTATTAAAATAAAAAAATATTTAAAAGACAAAGAACCTCTGTGTGCAAACACTGAGGCAAGGGTTACCCCCAAAGGGCATTTGGCTGGGAAGCCAAGTTTCATGTGAGAGGCCTTTCGGCACCATGCAGTTCTGCTTAAATTTGAACCAGCATAACATTCTGTGGTGATTTGCATATGCAGCCCATGATGCTTTGCTTTGTGTGGGCATGTGTGATTTTGTATTTTCTTCAATTTTTTTGTCCATTGCTCACATTTCTTCCAGCACAGTGATCCATGGGGCTTTCCCTCTATTGAGGTAGTTTTTGCCAGCTCTGGTATCACACAATGTCTCTACAGGGGCCTGCATCATCAATTGTTGTCTTCCAGCTGCACTGCAATGTGGGTGGCCCATCTCCCCAATTCACAGTAGGTATCGAGTAGCTCCTCAGGTAATCAGTAGTTGATATATCATTATTCTTTATTGTATCACCTTTGAGGCTCTGTAAAATATTTTTAATTGCATTTAAAAGTTTATCATGTAGCACTCTGGTAAACGTGTCTTTACTCCAGCATGGCTCTTTAGTGCTCCATCACAGCTTTTTAATTACTTTTTCTTCTGTATGTGTTACTATATATGTAACACTCTCCTTTTTAATTGTCTAGGGGCCAGTTGTACTGGGGAAGGGGGTCCCAGATTCTAGAATCTCACCAAGCATTTCTCAAAAGAAGAAGCATTTTAAAGAAGATTCTCTTACCTTGAGATGTCTTCAATCTCACCATCTCTGCACCCCAAAAGTGTTTACTTTTCCCCAGCGGGCATAGAACAGAAGATGGACAGTACAGTTCACCTTCAGGCTTCTCCACCCACCAGTTCTGGTGCAGGAGGGCATAGGAAACCCAAGCAGCTTCAAGACCCCAAGGAAACACTAAAGCCCCCAAAAAACTAAAGGACTTGTTATTTCATTTAAATCCTTCATTAAAATTGATCACACTGGACTCTGGTTTCTCCCCAAAACAAATTAGGTTTATTCTCCTGAACCCTTAAATATTGCAAGAGCTCAGGGTCCCAATTTCTTAAAGGTATTTTTAGTTACACAGTTCTACGGGGTAATTTTCTACACAGTCAGAATTCTGAGAGAGAGCGAGAGAGAGAGAGAGAGACATGCGGGCATTCTTAGGCTTGGATCTTTCTTACACACAGAATCAGCAGCAAACCTTTTTTACTCAGGACCAGAGACTGCTCTTTCTTCTGCCAGAAGCGTAACGCTCCCAAATTGACTACTGGCACTGATAAGTACCTGAACTTGTTGCTGCCTCCCTTCATACAGAGCTTCACTTAGAACTGGGACTTTAACTCAAACTGCTCACTTCTTCTGCCTAAGGACCTCTACCAGGGGAGCGATTTGCTCCTCTGGTGCCGCAGAGCTATTTCATGCTTGGGGCATAAATTCCACAGCCTGCTAATTCCTCAGCTGCCTCTCAAAACACTGCTCATGTTACTCTGCTTAGCCCTTGTCCTGGACTGGCCTGGTCCCTATACTTTTCACTCAATCTCTTAAACTGGCTCCTGAAGCTCTCCCTGAACCTGAGCCTCCCAAAGCAGTCACAGTGTCTCCCCTTACTTACAGTTTCTGCTTTCCCCAAGTGGAGCCACAGTCTATATTGGTCTAAAGGCCTAGGTGGGACTCTGACGCATCTGTAGGCCCCAGGACCTGCCAACCACAGGCTCTATTGAATCCAGGTCACCACCTACTACCATCTTCAAGCCACAAGCCACCCTGCCATGCGGTGAAAAGAAACAGGGAATGTTGCCACCATTCCCCGACCCCACTGATGAGGTCCTGCCACAATCTCACCAGCCCTGACGGCTCGAGAATCCTCTCAAAAGTCTGGCCCAGCACCCCTGGGGTCCTACCCTACCTGCCCTCCAAACTCCCTGGATGCTCACACCACCCAATCCAAAGGATTCAAGACCCAAACGACCACAAACTGCCTTGCTGCTCACCTCCCATGGCTGCCCCACCCAGGGACCCGGTGCACCACCACTGAAAACTGCCGACTTTCCTAAGAGGAAGGCAGGGGTTACCCTCCCTCCAACTACCCTGCTGCAGAACCCACTGATCTCCCCTCTCACTCTCCCCAACACTATATATATATATATATATATATATATAAATTACAAAAACTTCATTAATGCATCAGTTAGGGTTGAAATATGAAGGGTTGAGAAGTGACTTATGCTTTTTAGGTGCAGCAAATGTCATCAGTTCCATAGATATGCCATAATGAAGTTGAGATATTTTTCCCATTGGATAACACTGTGGCACCCAAAGCACTTTTTGGTGCCCATATCTCGGAAATGATTCAAGATATAGATTTTTTGCTAACTGTAGCTTAGTTCATCTTAAGCACATGTGGGGGTTTCAAAGTCATGATTACAACTGCAGTGGAATTTGTTTCATAACTTGTACGGTTACTGAGATATTGGCAAATTAGTGTTACAAGGGTTCCTTTTCAGTCCTATAGGGCTACTGTATGGCTCCATTGTCATGTGTAATTTGGGCCCACGTAATAATATCATTGTGCACAAATGGGCAGCTTGGGCTCCGCACACCCACCATCACATACCAGTTACCAGGTACATTATGCTTTCTCAAACAGTAAGGAAATTCATTGCAAAAAACTTCATTAATGCATTAGTTAGGGTTGAAGCAAAAAAAGTAGGAAATGAGATGTTGGGGTTGAGCCCTAACCCCACTTCTACCACCCACCCCCATCCACACACTAACAGGCATCGGTGTGTGCCCTGGGATCTTGTCATTGAGGCACAGGTCAGGAAGCATAGAGAAAACCCAGGAGCAGTTGTAAAATTCCACAAAACTGTTTATTTGTAGTTGCAGCAACATAAAATAAAATAAACCTGTTCAGAATAACTATATACAGAAGCAAAATAAAATGTCTTGTAAAAAATCTCCCTTGCAGCTCTGCTTAGCTGATTTTATAGCTCTTTTCAACCCCCATCCTTTGCAAGCATCCTGATCTTTGCACAGTAAATTTCAGGAACTGCTAGAACTTTGAGAACTTCCTGAGGTCCCATAGCAACTGCAAAAGGCTCAGGCATTTGCACCCAAGTAACCTCTAGCTTTTTACAGTTATCTCAAATTGTACATATATACATTTCAACAGTAACACAATTTTCTAAACAAAAGTGATCCCAATATCAGCTACATTTCCATACATTGATTCTCATATATTTTATATTAGCAGATATAGATATGCAAGGAAGACAGTCAGCAAGAGAAAACTTAGAGACAGTGAGAGGCAAAGGATTGCGAGACTGTTTGGGTTGATCAAGTCCGAGGTCTTACAGAAAAATTTGGTTGCACCACCAGACAGAAGAGACAGAAAAGGAAAGAATAGAAATCCTAGTATTTAAACACTTGCTCCAAAACAAATGGGACAGGGTCCTATTCTACACTGTCACAGGTGGTTGGGTATAACTCTCACCCCATTCTCATATGTTGTACCATCTCAGCTTATTAATCCATTCAAAAGTTATGAATGTTTAAAGTTTCTCATTATAGTCTATGTGAAAAAAGTATGTGTGCACCACAAAAGTTTTTAAAAGCTTTCGCAAAAGCAAAACAAGTTGTTGAACTATGCCAATTTGCTTTCAAGCTGCTACCATCTTGTTTTCAGTTAGCGATGGACAAAAATGGTTGTAGTTCAAATTTGGTTTGTCCTAGGAAAACACTGACAGTTGTGTTTACCTAGTCAGGGCCTGAGCTACACAGCACAATATTTTTTGGTGGGTAAACACCCCAGAAATATGTTTTCTGAGAGTGTTTCCCTGTAGTGTCTTAAAATTGCAACAGAACGGATGTGACACTTTTGTGAAAGTGCCACTATTTCGTGACATTACAATATCTAAAAACAGAGAAATTCTTTGTCACTCCATTACCTAGACGGTTGGGCCTTTTGGGCTGACAATTACAGGGTAGTAAGCTCTGGTTTCATTGATGTGTCATTTATTGGTTTGGTCCCAAATTGTTCAATGCTGCCTTTTTTACAGCTTTCTGAAGTTGAGAAATTTCCCATAGGGTAACATAATAGCATCTGTGTCGCATTTCAATGCCCATATCGCTAAAATGTTTTGAGATATGGATTTTTTGCTCCAGCCACCTTAGTTCACCTTAGGGTGAACTAAGCATGTGTGGAGGTTTCGAAGTCTTCATTACAACTACAGCGGAATTTTTTCATAGCTGCTATGGTCACTGAGATATTGCTAAATTTATGTTCCATGTGTTCATTGTCATATTTGTAGGCTTGCATTATGTCCCCATACTTATATGTAAGTGGGAGTGCGGGGCCCAGAGGGCCCATGCTCTCACATTCACATACCACTACACAAGTATTTTAAGTATTAGGGGAGTGCAGGTCCCGGAGGGCCTGCACTCCCACAACCTCATAGCAGTTACATTACACTACATTTACAATGGTAGCATTGTAAATTTTCTCAGTAAAGTAGCGAAAGGCAACTGTGGAACACATTATTGACATATCGGTGTCTGTACCACCTTTCAGTGCCCGTATCTGGGAAGTGGGTTAGTCCATTATCCCTGTCCACAAAAAAGGACCCCAGGACAGAGTGGGAAACTATAGGCCCATCTCTCTTCTCAGCCCCCTGGAGAAAGTTCAGGAAAGGCCTATATATAATCAACTGCAGGATTACCTTGAGCAACACCTACTCCTCTCCAATGTACAACATGGCTTTAGGAAAGGTCATGGCACCGACACCACCCTTATCCATCTAACATCTGACATCCTCAAGGCCATGGACCAAGGCATCCCTATGGGTGCCCTATTCATTGACCTGTCCAAGGCCTTTGACCTGGTCAGCCACGAACTTTTCCTTGCCAAACTTCATCGTCTGGGCCTGGATCAGCTCTCTCTCTCTCCTGGTTTGTGACTTACCTGACAAACAGATCTCAAAAAGTCTGTTGGAGAGGAGTACTATCTAGCACTAGACCCATGATCTCTGGGGTACCCCAGGGCTCGATCCTGGGTCCCCTATTATTCTTACTCTTCTTCAATGACATCAAAGGTGACTGCGTGCCCAGCGACCTCATCCTTTATGCGGATGACACCGTTGCCTACTGCAGCGACCTGCAACCCTCTGTTATCTCCTCCAAACTTCAGGCCAGCCTCTCAGCTCTTGAGGTCTGGTTAACCTCTAACTCCCTACAACTGAATGAAGACAAAACTAACGCAGTCCTGTTCGGGACTAGATGCCTGGGCACTGACCGAAGTGAGCCACTCCAGCTCAATACAGCCCAAGGGAAGAAAGTAGCCTTCACTGACCAGTTCTAGTATCTTGGAATTCTCCTTGACCAGGAGCTGACCTATAAACTACATATTGATGCTTTAACTAAATCCATCCACCAGAGGCTCGGCCTTCTCTACCACCTGGGGAAACTCCCTCTCCGGGGAGGCACAACATGCCATAGCAAACTGTAACCTTCTCCCCTCCATGCTTTATGGTTCTCCTGTACTACAGTCTCTCCGAGAGTTGTGGCTAAACAAACTTTCCACACTCTACCATTGAGTAGCTCACTTTGCAATCAACTCCTCCTTAAGGAGGCATCACTGTGAGGCCCTCTCTGACCTACACTGGCCCTCCCTATGGCATAAGCTGGCCTATTCTACGGCCTGTCTGGCCTTTAAATTCACCTCCTTAGGTCACCCACCTCACCTGAGTGGGCTGCTCACCCCTAAAGTCTATTGCCGAACCCTTCAGTCCATAGCAAGTCATCCCTTTGCCATCCCTCATGCTCGCACTAACCAAGGAAAGCGCTCCTTTTAATACGAGGCTTCCTATTTATGGAACACCCTCCCAGCAAGCCTACTTGACAAACCTACTCTCCTAGGGTTTAAATCTGGCCTCAAAGTGTACCTCCTGGAACTCAGCCTCTGTGGTTGTAATCGCTAGACCACGTCCTTGACCTACTCCCTTGCTACGTCTGCTGACCAACACCTTCTAGCCCTTGTATCGCCTATGGATAATGCTAAAAATACTGTTTACTAGACTTATGCACCTGCTCAATCTTGTGATTCCTGCTGTTCCGTGTTCCCCATGTATGTTACCCACTCCCTGACCTGTACCTTCTATTAATCTACTGTGCCCCAATGTTTATGTATGCACTCACATTAACTTAATGTGTATTTCACTCAAATTCTACTGTATTTACATCTATGTATGTAGTCATTGTAACTAACTCCGGGTTGCCCCTGAAAAAGGGATCTCTGGTCTCAGTGGGCTTACCTGGTTACCAAAATATAAATAAATAAATAAGTGCTAGTGGTGGTGCCAACACTATCTTTACTGTTGGGAAAGTACCATAGAAACATAGAAACATAGAATTTGACGGCAGATAAGGACCGCTTGGCCCACCCAGTCTGCCCATTTCCCTACCTGATGGATAAGTTGTAGATCCTAGTTAACCAGCAGCCTACTTCTTCCTACCCCCAACCCCTAGAATTGCCTTATGACTGTCCCATGCATGCTTGAATTCCACCATGTTTTTGACTCCACAACCTCCTCTGGAAGGCCATTCCATACATCCACAACCCTCTCTGTGAAAAAATACTTCCTTAAATTACCTCTGAGCCACCCCCCTTCTATCTTCAAATTGTGCCCCCTTGTTCTTGCACACCTCTTTTTTTGAAAGATGCTACCCTCTTGGACTTTGTTGATTCCCTTGAGGTACTTGAAAGTTTCTATCATGTCCCCCTCTCCTCCTTTCCTCGAGGCTATACATATTAAGCTCCTTAAGTCTCTCTTCATATGTCTTTCAGTGCAGACCCTGCACCATTTTAGTTGCCCTCCTCTGGACAGCTTCCATCCTGTCTATGTCTTTGCGGAGATTGGGTCTCCAGAGCTGCACGCAGTACTCCAGATGTGGTCTCACCAGCTGTCTGTACAGAGGGATAATAACTTCTTGTTTTCTACTGGTGATGCCTCTCCCTATGCATCCCAGTATTCCCCCAGCCCTCCTTGCTGCCCTTTCACATTGCATGCCCACCTTTAGGTCATCTGATATGACTACCCCCAGGTCCCTTTCCATTTTTGTTGTTGTTAGTATCTCACCCCCCATTGTGTACTCTTCCCCTGGGTTTTTGTTTCCCAGGTGCATTACCTTGCACTTCTTAGCATTGAATCTAAGCTGCCATACATTTGACCATTCCTCTAACCTTGCCATGTCCCTTCTCATCCCTTCCACCCACCTTGTGCATCAACTCTGTTGCAGATCTTTGTGTCACCTGCAAAGACATACTTTTCCTTCAGTCCCTCTGCAATGCCAAACTTATAAAGACATTGAGAGGACGAGTCTAATACTGAACCCTACGGTGCCACTACTAACCCCCCTTTTTCAGAGTGGACTCCATTTACTATTACTCTCTGTGTCCTATTCTCCAGACAATTCTTTACCCAGGCTGTCATCTTGGGACCCACTCCCAGGCTGGCTAACTTGTGTATTAATCTTTTGTGGGACTGTGTCAAATGCCTTGCTAAAGTCTAGGTAGGCCATGTCCACAGCCCTCCCTGATCAACTACTTTGGTCACCCAGTCAAAGAAATCTATCAGATTTGTCTGGCATGACCTCCCGCTGTAATCCATGCTGCCTTGGGTCCTGTGCCCCTCTGGCCTCTAGATACTCAACAATTCTTTCCTTCAAGTGATTCCATCATTTCCCTACCACTGAGGTTAAACTAACAGGTCTGTAGTTTCCTGCTTCTGCCTTGCTCCCACTTTTGTGAAGGGAATCACATCTGCCCTCCTCCAGTCCTCAGGTACCACCCCATCCTCCCATGATTTGTTAAAGAAGGTAGTCAGTGGTGTCACTAGTTCTACCCTTAGTTCTTTTAGAATTCTGGGATGAATCCCATCAGGCCCCATTGCTTTGTCCACCTTCAGTTTTAAGAGCTATTTTCAGAACCCTTTCTTCTGTAAATGGGCTGGTATCAACTTCTGTATCCAGAGTGTTTCTACTGTTTGTTTAGGTACCTCCCCTCTTCCTTTGTAAATACTGAGCAAAAATATTTGTTTAGTATCTCTGCCTTTTCACAGTCACCCTCTGCCCACCCTCCTCCCTTTATTAAGCCTCACTATCCCTCCCTTGGTCTTCCTTCGCTCCTGATGTACCTATAAAGGTTTTATCCCCTTCTTAACTGATGTTGGCTATCTTTTCCTCGGTTTGGGCCTTTGCTGTTCTGACTGCCTTTCCAGCTTCCTTTGCTTTAACTGATACAGTTCTCTGTCCTGTTCCTTCTGTGATTCCTTGTACTTCCTGAATGCTTTCTTTTTCTCTTGAACCTTCACTGCCACTTCTTTGAGAACCATAGTGGTTTCTTACCTCATTTCATTTTGTTTATTTGCTTTACAAAGGCTTGTTACCTCTGTGATGGCAGTTTTTATCATTCCCCATTGTTCTTCCACCCCTCCTTCCTGCCCATTTGCTAGTGCATTCCTTAGGCACTCACCCATTTTGGCAAAGTCAGCCCTCCTAAAATCCTGTACCTTTGTCTTTGTATGGCTTGACTCTATTGCTGTGTTTATTGTGAACCATACTGTTCGATGGTCACTAGTTCCCAGATGGCTACCCACTTCTACATCTGTGATCCTCTCTTCATCTCCATTTGAGAGAACCAGATCTAAGATTGCTCCCTCTCGAGTGGGCTCCAATACTAGTTGTCTAAGGCATGCCCCCTATAGGGCATCTAGAATAACCCCACTCTTAGAAGTGGCTGCTGCAACTGCACTCCAGTTAACATCTGGCATATTCAGATCACCCATCAGCAATATCTCCCCTTTATCTGCCATTCTAAGTATACTTTCTATCATTTCCTTGTCCATTTCCTCCCCCTGAGAGGGGGGTCTGTATACAACCCCTGTGCGGATTGTGGTGTCATTGCTTGCCTCCAAATTGACCCACAGTGCTTCTTATCCTCCCTGTTTACCCTTTTGTTCTGTTGCTTTGATTTCTTCTCTTATGTAGAGACCTACTCCTCCTCCCCTTTTACCCTCCCTGTCCCTCCTATAGATAGTGTATCCTGGTATGTTTACATCCCAGTCATGGTTCTGTGTGTACCATGTTTCTGTGACTGCCATGATATCCAGATCTTCCTCCTCCATCAAGGCCACTAATTCAGGAAGCTTGTTACCCAGACTACGGGCATTGGTACTCATTGCTTTCCATTTTTTGATGGCTTTACCTTCTGTAGCGGCATCCCCCACTGACCTTTCTACCTTGGTCTTTTTCTCATTTAGTACCCTGTTTTGTAGGGGGAGGCTGGGATTTTCCTGCTGCTTATCAGTGCCTCCCCCCTTGACTAGTTTAAAGGCTTGCCAATGAAGCATTTAAACCGATTGCCCAAAAGACTTGTTCCCTTCCTGGACAGATTCAGACCATCCTGCCACTATAGGCTGGTGTCCCTCCAGGTGGAACCCCAGTCCCCAATGAAGCCAAACCCCTGTCCTCCACACCATTTTTTCAACCATTTGTTAAACTGCATGGTGCAAAGTACCCTCGTCTCACCCATGCCACTGACAGGCAGTACCTCTGAGAAGGATACTGTGTGTGCTACTTGTCTTAAGCCACTCCCCAACTACCAGTAGTGTTGTGACGTACCACTACTGTCACTATCTTTTGTTTCATGAAAGTGCCATTAATGTTCCGACTCTTCCTTTTGTTTTGCGAAAATGGCAGTGGCATTGTGACAGTACTCTTTAGTTTCATGAAAGTCACGTATGGTAACCTATGGGGGGTTTTGTGAAAGTAGTGGAATTTTGCAAAATTAAAGTGCCAAATGAGCCAGTTTGTTTTGCATTTCATAGCAAACAAATGTCTAGCACTTTTGTTTGCTGAAATGTGCAGTGTGGCAAGGCATGGAAACACAGATATGCTTGTAAGTGGGAGTGCATGACCTGGAGGGCCTGTGCTCCCACATATTCATAGCATTAGGCAAAAAAATGGCAGCGTGAAGGGAGCACAGTGCCTGGAGGGCCCGTGCTCCCACATACAAATACCAGTTACCAGTTAGATTACTCTTCCTCAAAAAGAAGGGAAATTCATTGCAAAAAACTCTGTTAATGCATCAGTTAAGGTTGATAGTACACCAACAAAAGTTTGGAAATTAGATGTCAAGGTTACCATTCCTACCACTCCACCCACGCTCCTCAACACTGCTCAATGTCAGGGTGTACCATGGGGTCATCAGGCCTAACTCTCACCCCATTCTCCTATGCTGTAGCATGTGAGCTTGTTTACACATGGAATGGGGTGAGAGTTGATCCTGACAACATTAAGTGGTGTGTGGAGGGTGGGTGGGGTAGGGGTGGTTACTCTAACCAATTTCCAAACTTTCAATAAATGTACTATCGACTAACAACTGTGTCAAGAGTTTTGCAATGAATATAAATATATTTATTGCAAAAACTCCATTAATGTATCAGTTAGGGTTGATTGTACATTGACAAAAGTTGATATAGTCATTGCAAAAAACTCCATTGATGCATCAGTTAGGGTTGATAGTACAGTGACAAAAGCATGGAAATTTGATGTTAGGGTTCCCACCCTACCTCCACACATCAACAGGCATCGGGGTGTGCCATGGGATTGTCAGGCCCAACTCTTACCCCATTTCATGTGTAAAAAGGCTAACATGATACAGTATAGTAGAATAAGGTGAGAGTTAGGCCTGGTGACCCCATGGCACGCCCTTATGTGTGTTGGTGTGTGGAGGATGGGGAGGTGGGGTGGTAGGGAGGGAACTCTAACACTGAATTGCCACACTTTTGCCACTGTACTATCCACTCTAACTGATATATTAATGGAGTTTTTTGCAATGAATTTCACTTCTTTTTGAGAAAGTGCAATGTAACTGGTATGTGGGAGCATGTGGGCCCTGTGCTCCCTTCACGCTGCCATAAATATGTAGTATTTTCCATTTGTTGGAGCACAGGGCCCTATGGGCCCTGCACTACTATAAATTCATAAGTGCAGATACATTTTAGTTAACCCTCATCTCCCTTTGGGCCCTGCGCTCCCAGCACTGCATAATGGCATGCCGCTACTCCTAATTTTGCATAATGGTATGCAGATGTGGGAGTGTGGGCCCAGGGCCCTCCCACTTACACATAAGGACGGAGACATACCATATGCCTAGAGACATGAAAAGGAAGCTTTATAACACTAATCTGGCATTATCTCATTATCCATAGCAAGTATGTAAAAAATTCCACTATGGTTGTATTCATAACTTGGAAATCTCCACGCATACTTTGTAAGCTGTAAGCAGTGAAAAATTCATATCTTGACCCATTTTTGAGATACAGGCTCCAAAAGGTACTGTGTATGTGTCAATAATGTCCTATGAAAAAATGTGAAACTTTGGATTGTTGTAACTATGGAACCGCTGGAAATGTTAACACCAAACCAGGAAAAGGCAAATCTGCACTACAAGCGCTTGCTACCCTGCAAATTGCAGCCCAAATGTTCTAACCATTTTATTGCTATGATGTGGCAAAGAAATGTGTGTTTTGGAGCTGTTCTACAGCTGTACTTTTGCAAAAGTACCAGTACTTTCACAAAAGTTCTATTGGTTTACATGGGAGAGCACTTTGCAAAAGTACCATGGGACTTTTGCGAAAGTCCTGTTATATTAAATGCGGTACTGCTTGTAAGAAGGTAAAAAAATGAAAAAATGCATATTTCCATGCATTATTTTGTAAAACTGATGCCAGAAGCATGTTTCTCGGGCCCCATTTAGGTAAACCCAACTGTTGGTGTTTACCTAGGGGCAGTATTTTTTAACTGCACTGTTTTTACTCCTCGCTAACTGAAAACAAGATGGCGGAAGCATGAAAGTAAAAAGCCCCTTCGTGGTGCACATATACTTTTTCCATAGGCTATAATGGGGCATGAAAAAGTTTAATAACTTTTGAACAGAATAATATTTTTTCATAAAACCTTCATAAGGCACTTCTCTGACCCAGTCCCCATATACCCAGAACATTTCAGACCAGACGGACAAACCGTTCAGGCTGTGGCGATGAGCAAAGAATTGCACAACATTGAGGATTTTTCACACTTTGTCACGCTTCGCAGCTCTGCAACTGCACATTCAACTGGAACAACATTTTCCACATCCAGAGATCTATGGTACCACACCATGCATGCAAAATTTCATGCAAATCAGACAAACGATTGTAAGTGCATTTGCTAAAGAAAAAATGCTTTTGCTAAAGAAAAAGTGCTTTCTCGAAAGTAAAAAGTGCTTTAGTGGTGCACATATATTTTTTCCATTTGCTATAATGGGGCATGAAAAGGTTTAATAACTTTTGAATGGATTAATATTTTTTCACAAAACCTTCAAAAAGCACTTCCCTGACCCAGTCCCTATATACTCTAAAAATTTCAGACTAGATGGACAAACTGTTCGGGCTGTGGAGACGAGCAAAGAATTTCACAAAGTTGAGGATTTTATACACTTTTTCAGTCTCTACAGCTCTGCCACCACAAATCTCACCGGAACAACACTTTCCAGTGTCAGAGATCTATGGTACCATGCCGCACATGCAAAATTTCATGCAAATTGGACAAACGGTTGTAAGTGCTATTGTGAAAGAAAACGTGGTTTCACAAAAGTAAAAAAAGATTTTGTGGTGCACATACTGTATATTTTTTCTCATTGGCTATAATGGGAAACTTTAAAGTTTAATAACTTTTGAATGGATTAATATTTTTTTCACCAAGCCTTTAAAAGGCACGTCCCTGACCTAATCCCCACATGCCCTGAAAATTTCAGACCAGACAGACAAACTCTCTGAGCTGTGGTGATGAGCAATGAATTTCACAAAGTTGAGTATTTTCGCACTTTTTCATGCTCCACAGCTCCACAACCTCAAATCCAACTGGAACAAAACTTTTCAGAGCCAGAGATCTATAGTACCTCACCGAGCATGCAAATTGGATGAACGATTGCAAGTGGTTTCGCAAAAGCAAAAAAAAAGCTTTTGTAGTGCACATATATTTTTTTCCCATAGGCTATAATGGGAAACTTTAAAATTGAATAACTTTTGAACAGATTAATTTTTTTTCACCAAACCTTCAAAAAGCACTTCCTTGACCCAGTCCCCATATACCCTGAAATTTGCAGGACATATGGACAAAGCACTCGGACTGTAGAGATGAGCAAAGAATTCAAAAAAGTTGAGGATTTTTCACACTTTTTGATGCTCTGCAGCACCACAACCGAAAATTTAACCAGAATGAAACTTTCCTGATCCAGAGATCAATAGTACCACACTAAGCATGCAAAACTGTATGCAAATTAAATAAATGGTTGCAAACTTATTAAAGTGCAAAATGTGGGGTTTAACATAGAAGTGGCAGCGCAACTCTAACTATACCGGACCTACTGGGCCACTACAGTATATATATTTATATGCCCCAAGTGGCAGAAAGAAGATGATACATTCCCCAGTGCACCAAAATCCCTAAGCAGCAATGGGAGGGGCTTCTCCAAGGGGGATTATAAGCCACCCCTCGTGAAGGGGGGGCCTGCTATAGTAACGTAGTAATTTAAGGTCTGAAGGGACTCGAGGTCCATCAAGTCCACCTGTCCTGCTTCATAAACTGGGATGAAATATGTATACTATGCAAACTCTAACCAATCTGTAGGGATTTCCTACCCTCTTTACTGCCCAGGGTACCCAGGGATTCCCTTGGTAAGCAGGAACTGGTCCAGACTTATTTTAAAGTCCTGTACTGTCATGTCCACTGTCTCTGCTGGTAGGCTGTTCCATAGGTTCACCACCCTCTAGGAGAAAAAGTGCCTCCTAATGTTGCAGTTTAGAAGAAAAAAAGTACCCTAGCTGGGACAGGAATCTCTGCCTGCTTGGAATACCATTCCAATGCATTATCATCTGTGCTACCATGACACCTCGAAAGCCAGGGATCCCTTACTCACATTTTTACTTCTAAATTGTGTTTTAAATCTATGCACACTGCACTACTTATGAGTAGAAATGTACTCCTAATGTTACCCCTAAATTTACTACCCCTGAGGTTCAGAGTGTGCCCCCAGGTCTTGCTGCAGGACAACCAGATCAAACATCACAGACAGTTCAATTTTGGTGACACTCTTGAGTATGACAAAGACTGAGATCATGTGTCCTATGAGCCTCTTTTTTAACAGGGTACATATGTTAAGGGTCTACAGCCTCTCCTTGTAGCTTTTGTTCCCAACAATGCTGATCATTTTGCTGGCAATGCATTGCACCCCCCAGACTGCCTCAATGTCTCTTTTGTATTGAGAGCATAAATGCACACAGTACTGCAGGTGGGGCCTAACCAGTGACTTGTAAAGTGGTGGAATTACTTTCTCTGTTCTGCTGATCATTCCCGTTGGTGTGCTTTAGTCTTCTGTCAGCCCTCTTGACAGTAACTGTGTACTCCTTGTACTGTTTAAGCACCTTGTCTGTTATAACTCCCAGGTCTTTTTCTTCCCCCACTGCAGCAAGAGAAGCCCCACACAGTGTGTATGTAGCCCACCCTGAATGTAGGGCCTACTCTTTGGGGCTCATAAATTTCAGCAACTGCCCCTGTCTAGCAAAGATGATATTCATTACCCTTTGGTCCCCTGGATCCAAGTGACTGCCACAGTGGTGACCAGCAGGGCACATCAGCAGCAAGTTGCGAGAATTTGTGATGTGAGTCATACCTAGAGATCCTTTAATCTTCACAGCTGCTGCTCCACAACAGAATCCTCTCCTCTTCACCCTTGGTGGACCGTGGAATAAGACCAGACGAGAGAGTGCCATTAGGTGTGGTTCAGCAGCTACAGAGACATGGGACTGATAATGGGTCCAGGAACTGAGACACACATTTGTGCGACATCGAGGAGAGCGTGAGAGACAGCAGCTCCTCTGCTGACTATGTTTCTTGTTCTCCAGATGGAGAAGGGGTAGTGTGCCTACGACATGGATTGCAGTCCCTGCCTTCAAGTAGGTCAAGGGGTCAAGTCAGGGAGCAAGCAAGCTCATTAACAAAGCAGCCAGAGCTACACCAAAACTGAAAGACTATGTAAACAAACAGAGCCATGGCCCTGCAACAGCAAGTCCTCTTTCCCACAGATTTGCTGGGATAAGGTCAGAGGACACCAGCCTTGCACCTGGTGATGAGTGGATCAAGTCTGAGCTTGGTTTGCAGGAGCATGCATGTAAAATGTGGCTCAGGCTGCATATGCATGGTGTTCCTGTGAGCTGACCATCAGATAGACCTCAGCTCAACAAAGCTGTAAGAGGCCCTTGGTACAGAGAACCTGGGCTCAGACTTGATCAGTTAGCATATACTGTGGAGCTAGGAGACTGATTGGAAGTCACAGGATGGAGACTGTGCTGCCAGAGCTCATGTGGACACTGTTCATCTTAAGTAATTGAGAGAAGGAAAAGTGTGAGTTCTACTGAAGCACTCAGCAAGGCCATCATTGGAAGAAAGAATAGGCTTACTCTGAAGCTATTTCCTGAAGTAGGATACAGCCAATGCCGATCCAGGAAAGCCAGGCTCTCATAGATGATAACCCAGGCTGGTCAAAAATTAGCACAAACACCAGAAAGTTCCAAAATGTGAAAAGATTTTAATCCTGCCAAGGATAGTAGTGTGAACAATATTATGAGACAAATCTCAGCCACACAGACACCCCAGCACTTGGACCTCAGTCTTCCTCAGGGGGTGGAGTCTGCGTGTCTGATGCTTCCCTTTTATCTTATGACTACACTGAAGCACAATGCTACCAAGATAGTTAATAACTGCAGCTTCAGGTAAGTAGTTCTGGGGAGCTTCGAACATACATGATATAAAACTGTAAAAAAGAACAAAAACAAAAATCAGCACTATTCGTCAATTAAAGCTAAAGACAGGTAAATTTAAAGCCAATAAATTCTGGCAGCTATTACTGCTAATCCAAGTGCCAAGGATTCTAAAAAGCTGATACCCAGTTACCAAAATTTGATACTAACTAGTCATACCAACGCAATACAAAATTCTACAAGGCAAATCCTGGTAACCGGGTATCAGCATTTTAGTATCCTTGGCACTTCGATTAGCAGTAATAGCTGCCAGAGGCAGTGTAGGATATGTGCTGTGCTACCTTCCATCTGCTCAGCAACACTCAATACAACTCACCACCAGCAGTCCCTCTCCCCAGTATCTGATAGTTGGGCACAGTAAGGATTGTAATGCAGCCAATGGGGGAGCTTAACACTAGAGTTGGCCAACTGGGAGGAGGGAGAGTTTTCACCAGTGAGAGGGAGGTGTAGGTGCCCAGTGGAAAAAGAGCTTTCATCAGCCAATGGGAACAAAGTCAGCAGCCAGTCAGCTCACCTGCAGGAAAGTTGTTCTGGCAATAAAGACAAGAGGAAACAGCAAACTTTTCCCCTTAGCATTCAAGGTGTAATTACTGTTGATTGCTGTTCTTGTTAACCCAGATCTTTTGCAACTGCCAACCCTCCAACCATGCCATGATCATCTAAAGTTGACAGCCACAACACAACCATCTGAAGCCACCAACTGCCTGAAGCCACTGACCTGGAACTCTCTTGGACCTTGCCACAACCATTTGAAGTGCCAACACAGACCACCTGAATCTGCCAACCCAGAACTCTCCTGGATCTCACTCTGATTTAAAAATCCCCCTGTCCAGAACTTGTAAGGAAAGGAACATTTTTTACATTTGGTTTTCCAGTGTATCAGTCATGGCACACCGACCGCACAATAATGCTGTCCACAACTCAGTTCAAGTAAAGTGCATAGAATTTATTTTCCCACCACATGGAACACACAGGACTAACTCAGAAGCCCACAGTAACAAACATCTAACATTTCACCAAGTCATTGACTTTTAAAAAGATAAACTTAATTAGTGTATACACCCTTTTTATAGCCAAAACGGCTAATGTCACGTGATACAATTTAAAGTGTTACAGTGCTTTTGGATACATAAAGTGCTACCATTCATGAAATAATGACATTTAAAATACCAAGTGATCAAAGCAAGTGTAAAATAACACCAATTAAAATTGCTCACTTCTAACCCTTATATATTTAGGCTGATTTCGTGTCCTTTGTATCCATACTGATTTAAAGCACTCTGGAATGCTCTACTTTGTCTGAAAAGTAATTTCCTTATACACTCAGGTTCAAAAGGAGCCTTACAAAGGGCATCACTGTAGTGCATAGTTTGCAGTATGAAATTTAAAGGAGAATGCGCAAGAGAGCTATTTTACTTAACTTAAATCATGTGCATCAAGAATACATGATACATTTATATAAATAATTATTATTTTAAAATTGTTTACATCCTGAAAATGTGCACAGAATCCTATAATCTAAAGTAAGGGAGCTTCTTTTGTTTTGTTATGTCTCCTTGAAAGAGTGATTGTGGGGGTCAGTTGAAAGGGGGAGGGAGAGACCCTGAGTTGGCAGGCACTCAATCTGCTCACTTCCATATTTCTGAACTATAGAATTACATTTGTCAAAAAATAATTTTAGAAGATAACTACAGAGGAGCTTTTCTTTTGTTAACTGTTAAATGACCAGGGAGAGTCATGGTTTGCTCTATAAGGAAGAAAAAAGCAAAGCTAAAAGGGAACATCTGGAGTCCACATGGTCTAATGTCCATGTGAGTCTTCAGAGCAGAAGTTTTAAGAGAAGTTAGAAGAAAGTAATGCCACTTCATGTACAATCTAGTCTCCTCAGACAGAAATCTCTTAATTTCAAATCCTGTAAGAAAAGTAGACAGACTGAATATTTGATTAACGTCTGGCTTTCAAAAATGGCTTGAGCTCTATATGGTCATTCAACCCAAGTCCCATATAGGCACCCATTGTATATATCCAGTAATTTTCTCTCTGACTTAACAAGTCATCTCCACTTCCCCCTCTCTGCCCTAGTTTGACATGTTCCAGACCTATGAATTTAAGGGTATGCTGTTTTATCCACCACATTTTTCATGTGAACTGCCCATGCATTTTCTAAATTTTCATTTCTTATTGCCCTTAAATGTTTTCCTATTCTCCCCTTCCACTTCCTTTTCATTTTTCCTACATAGTATGTACCAAACTGACATGTAGACTACATAGGTGGTGTTACAATTAACATGGTTTCCATCATGCATATTTCCATCGTATGGGTGCCTGAACATACTGCACTCGTACATCTTTATAAAAGGTGCAATTCCCACACTTTCTACAGCTATGGGGTAGGGATGGTAACCAGTTTCTAGGTGTCTCAGGTCTCTGTGAAGAGCTTACTAGCATGTCTTTTAAATTTTTGACTCTTCTATGTGACATCCTAGGTGTAACTTTTGCTACTTCAGTTAGCCTGTGATCATCTGATAGGACATGATTGCCAATGTTTATTTATAATGTTTTTAACTTGCCATGATCTTATACTGAATGTTGTTACAAAATTCAGTTGATTAGGGTTTTCCCCTTTCTGTTCTTTATTTATTATTGAGTGTTCCCTCAACAAAGCGAAATACCTAGGGGACATGGCAGTAGATACTTTGAAATTGGAAGCAAGATCTGCTGCCCTAACAAACAGAGCCAGACGAGCACTTTGGCTAAAACTTTGGGAAGCAGACAATGAATCAAAAAACCGACTACTGAACCTACCACTGGAAGGGGACAAACTGTTCGGCGAAGGCCACAATGAGTACCTGAAACAAAAGGAGGAAGGCAAGGATCTCACTAAAGACAACCAGAGAACAATCTACTTGCTGTCTACCCGACGTAGATTTCGTGGGAATAACAGGTTTCAACAGAATAGAAGACAAAGTTATTCGAACAGTTCCTTTCAGGGTAGAAGCCACACCAACAACAATGCCCATGGAGGCTATTCAGCACCCAGAGGTAGGAACCAGCGATTTGGAGGCAGAAGCAGAGCTGTAAAGACAAGACACTACTGACTATTCCACTCTAACATCTCCGATACCACACCACCTTTCACATTCTCCCGCCCCCCGTAGGCCAGAAACTGATGCTATTCCATCAGCAATGGCAGCAGACAACATTGAACAGATGGGTTCTGGAGATTATCTCCCAAGGTTACTCTTTTAAGTTTTTAAGCAAACCTTTCAGGGACAGAGTGGTACTGTCCTCCATCTCAGGAAGGAGAGCCACCGCTCACCAGGTTCAGGAGATCATTCGAGACCTGTTGCAGAACAATACCATTCGACCGGTCCCACACTCCGAGATCGGCACTGGGATCTATTTCATCTTCTTCCTGGTTCCAAAGAAAAATGGAAATCTCAGACCAATATTGGATCTGAAATTCCTAAACTGATTTATATCCACCCCATGGTTCAAAATGGAGACCCTACGGTCCACCCTGAATAACATACGGATGGGGGACTACCTGACGTCAGTGGAGCTGAAGGATGCATATACACACATCCCAATCAGACTCAATCACCAACGTTTCCTCCGGTTCCATATACTGGGCCAACATTACCAGTATCAGGCCCTGCTCTTTGGACTTACTTCGGCACCCAGGGTGTTTACAAAAGTGTCCATTGTTCTGGCAGACCGATTGCGGGAACAGGGAGTAGATATCATCCCCTATCTGGATGACTGGCTGATACGGGCACACAGCAGCATCAAAGCACAGAGAGACACAGACATGGTTCTGTCAGCCCTGTCACAACACGGCTGGGTAATCAACCGGGAGAAGAGCTCTTTGCAACCATCGCAAAACTTAGAGCACCTAGGGGCACAAATAAACACAGCTGCAGGGATGGCAAGACCCTCGAGCAAACGAATCGACACAGTGATTTCAATAGTCTGGACTCTATGACCTTCAGCCAAACCAACCATGGGCCAAGTGGCACAGGTACTCGGCTGCATGGCATTTTGTCTAGACCTGGTCCCCTGGGCAAGATGGAACATGCGTCCCCTGCAGAATTGCATACTGCAGCAAGGCTCCCCGTCACAGGACAACTTCAACCAAGTCATTTACATACCAAGGGAAGTCAGGAACTCCCTGGGGTGGTGGACACACTGCCAGAATCTAGAGAGGGGCTACCCACTGGAGCTAACATACCAAGTAATGGTGGAGACCGATGTCAGCTTACTCGGTTGGGGAGCGTGAATGGGCAACTCCACGCCGCAGGGAAAATGGACAACTGCAGAAACACGATTCCCCATCAACATTCTGGAGATGAGAGTGGTGTTCCATGCTCTGTGGGCATTCAGGGACAACATCACCGGCCGCATGGTTCTGGTAAAATCAGACAACCAGGTCACGGTAGCATACACAGCCAAACAAGGCGGCACACACAGCAAGGCCATGATCAGAGAGGCATCTAAAGTATTCAACTGGGCCCAGTTCAGTCTGACTCACCTCCACGCCATGCATCTGGTGGGGAAACTAAATGTCAGGGCAGATTGGCTGAGTAGACAGCAGGTTCATCCAGGGGAGTGGCAGCTTCACCCGGACCTGTTCGCCATGATACAAAGGAGGTGGGGTCTGGTCCCCATGGACCTGATGGCATCCAAGGGGAACACATAGGTCAAAGCTTATTTCTCTCGGTACGGGGAGCTACAGACCCTGGGGATAGATGCCCTATCCCAGACATGGAGTCAGGAGCAGACTTATGTCTTCCCTCCCATTCCACTGATTCCTCAGGTACTGGTGAAGGTCATAGTATCCCAACTACAGATTATCCTGGTTGCTCATTTACTGGCCACGAAGGGCGTGGTTTGCAACAGCAGTGTCCATGACATTGGACAGATGGCACCTCCCTTATCGAAAGGACATGCTATTCCAGGGACCAATGCTTCATCCAGCACCCCATACCCTTAAGCTGTCGGCCTGGGTCCTGAAAGGCAGAGACTGTTGACTGCCGGGTACCATGACTCCATCATTTCAACCATTTTACAATCCAGAAAACTGTTCACCACAGCCACCTACAGCAGGCAGTGGAACATTTTTGCAAATTGGTGCAAGTCTACACAACTTTACCCAATGCAAACGGACATATCAATAATCCTACTGTACCTGCAGCAGGGCCCAGAAAAGGGGCTGTCCACCTCTTCCCTACAGGTACAGTTATCAGCCATAGGAGCCGCCAGAGGGAGGGTCGGGCTCTCACAGCCCGGCACCCACCCAGACGCTGTCAGGTTCCTCAGAGCAGCAAAAAACATTCGTCCTCACATTCGAACGCCAGTGGCACCATGGGATCTGACCATGGTGCTCAATTACTTAGGTAAGGGCCCATCCAAGCCAGCCCATCAGGCTCCACTTTACTGGTTAGACTTAAAAACCTGTTTTCTAGTAGCTATCTGCTCCGTCCGCAGAATTAGTGAACTGGGTGCCTTGTCCTGCAAAGAACCTTATACCAGTTTCACAATACAGGTTTTTTTTTATGAAAACAGTACCGGCCTTTTGCCCCAAAGTTTCATCCACCTTTCATGTGGAACAAACCCTAGAGTTACCTAAGTTCCACACACAATTACAACAGGACAACACTGACCCCCCCATCCTCTGGACGTAGGGAGTACCATTTCACTGTATATTTCATGGACACAGACAATCCGCAAGTCCGAAAGACTCTTTATCATATCTCAGGGCTGCAAACAAGGATTAAGAACCTCTGTGCGCAAACACTGAGGCAAGGGTTACCCCAAAGGGCATTTGGCTGGGAAGCCAAGTTTCAAGAAAATACAAAATCACACATGCCCACACAGTGCAAAGCATCATGGGCTGCATATGCAAATCACCACAGAATGTTATGCTGGTTCAACTTTAGGCAGAATTGCATGGTGCCGAAAGGCTTCTCACACAGTTTGCAAAGGGTGCTAACAGATGACATAGACACGTGTTTCGTCCTACCAGGACTCATCAGTATGCCTCGTCTGTTTGACACCCCAGCAGAATGAACCAGCTACCCTAAGATGGTCTGTCTGGGTTATGTTGGGGTGTCAAACAGACGAGGCATACTGATGAGTCCTGGTAGGATGAAACACGTGTCTATGTCATCTGTTAGCACCCTTTGCAAACTGTGTGAGAGGCCTTTCGGCACCATGCAATTCTGCTTAAAGTTGAACCAGCATAACATTCTGTGGTGATTTGCATATGCAGCCCATGATGCTTTGCATTGTGTGGGCATGTGTGATTTTGTATTTTCTTGAAACAAGGATTAGCTGTTTAAAAGACCACCATTGCTACCTGGTTAAAGAGGACGATACAAGAAGCATACAGAGCCAATGGCATTCCACCTCCAGAGGGAATCAAAGCCCATTCAATTAGGGCAGTGGCTGCCTCCTGGGCTGAAAGAGCCAACGTGTCCATGGAGGACATATGTAGAGCAGCGACATGGACCTCTGTCCACACTTTTGCAAGACATTAGAGATTTGAGACTTTATATAGACAAAGGACTAATTTTGCCAGACAGATTCTGTCATCAGCGTGTCGCAAAAGCTGTCTTCTAGATTGCCCTGTCCTGTCCTGATGAATTTATTATTGAACTGCTTATTACAGTAACCCATGAAGTAATGTCTGGAGTGTCATGGAGACAACATAACACAATGGGTGTTTACTCACCTGGTAAAGGTGATTGTGTTAGTTGTCTTCATGAGACTCCATGACCCACCCGTCAGGGCAACCACACTGGACATCTTCACACTGAATATATCATTTAAAAGTTTATCATAAACTGTCTTGAACCACAGCTGGTTTCAGTCGGTATCATTTCGGAACTGAGTTAGATTTGTACCTATAGGGAATAAAAAGACCATGTCCTGGTTATTTTAAAAGTATTGCTTCATAATTTGTGGGGTTATACAGTACTATATATATACATATATGTACACAGCTATATAACAAAATAGGGGTCAGATAGGAGGTAAGAAAAGGGGGAAACGTTTGGCCTACTAACCTTTGTATTTCAGCTATGGAAGACTTGAACTGGAGAGCAGGGACTCCTGGGACCTAGGAATGCTGGGAAATTTGATCTGGATCACACGTGCATCAACTAGCCTATCAGGTGGGTTGGGAACCCATGAGGTAATGTCTGGAGTGTCATGAAGACTACTAACACAATCACCTTTACCAGCTGAGTAAACACCCACTACTGTAGACTGAGTCCAGATCTGAAGGGAAATTACAATCATTCAGGAGCAAACAATGCAAGTTCTAACTTTTTTCTTTAAATAAATTTTAAGCGGGAAACATCTTGTTCCTGCTGAGCCATGCTTGACGAGAGTCACACTGTGGAGATAAGATGTCTGGAGGGATTTTATTTTACTACTGCTAATGTATGAAATGAGTGCTGTGCCTTGTAATGTAATGCATTACAGTTGAGAAGTATGGTTAACAGGGAGAGGTAAAGATTTTGAGTTTTCCTGCTGTTGTGGAGTCTCTTCCTCATTCTTTTGTGTCTCACTGTGGGTAAAAACAACAGCTTCTCCATCCATCCAGTAAGTCTCTGCCAAAGGCCATCAATATCTAGTAGTTCAAGAACCCCTCCCCCCTTCACTCAGTCAGGATTCTGGCTGGGTAAACCTGAATGTACCAGCTTCACCTAAGGCTGCCATTTAGTTAGAGTCAAGCTGTTTTCCCCTGTAATGTAGTCCTCCCACCACCCCATTTTCTGCTGCACCTTAGTTTCTGCTGGGCTTACCAACATGCAGCTTCCCCTGCAGCTGGAAAATGAACCTTTCTGGGTCCTACCACAGGAGTTGCTGATTCCATGGAAGCACTGCGCCGTCCCACTAGATCAAGGATGTGCCAGCAGCACTCCTCGATCACTGGCCTCCTAGTTTCCAGCGTCTCGGCTCCTTTAAGCATGGGAGCATGATGTATTGCCCATTAGGCCATGAGGCAGCCCCACAGAGTTATTTGACAGTAATCATGACCTTAATATAATTAAGTGACACTTTCAAATGCAGTTTTTCTAGTAATAAAGTTTTTTTTGGTGCAGTGATAAATAAGATATTAAATACAGAAAACTGATTAAACAGAAGTTCAACTGTGTCTCAATAGTTATTTTAAAATGTTTTCTAGCATATTAGAAAATCTCTTTGAAGGGAAAATACACAGTGTTTCTTACTTTTTTTAAAGTATAAGGCCCACATTTTCAAAAGAGATGGGCGGTGCATCTCAAAAAAAAATTGGGATGAGACGCCCATCTCAAAAGTTGCTCCAAACTCCCATATTCAAAGGAGGGAGATGGGCAGCACAAATAGAGATGAGCAACAGTCCAAAGTTAATGTATGCGCCCCAAGTTGAGGGGGCGTGCCCATGAATATCCCGCACAATGGGATATTCAGGCGAATAGGCCGCCCAACTGCAGAAGATGAGCAGCGCAACGTTAGGCATGGAAAAAGCATGCCTAACTTCTGGCCACACACAGACAGGGTGTGGTAGTGTACACAGCAGCCTGCCAGTCCCCGCAGCCCAGTGGCACCCCCTCTCAGCCCCATTCTCCGATGCCCGGTCCATACTAATATCCCCTGTTCCACAGTGTAGTGGACCCTCCTAGCCCCCTTCCCTGATGCCCAGTCACAAAACCCGTTCCCATTACCAGTGTAGTGGACCCCCACCCATCCCATTCCCCAAACCCCAATTAGAAAAGACGTCTTCCCAGTCCAAACACCCATTTCAAATAATAATCCCATGTTGCATACTTTCCATAATGTAGGGTCCCCCACCTTTTCCCGTTCACTGTGCCCACAGAAAATAAAGTTCCCCTTTTCCTATAGTGTAACGTTCCCCCACCCCTCTTCTATAGTGTAGGGCCCCCCCACCCTGTCCCATGCACTGTGCCCATCCAAAACAAAGTGCCCCTTTCCCATAATGAAGTGCTCCCCAACCCATCCTGTGCACTGTGCCCAGTTACTTACCAATGCCCCTTTTCCATAGTGTAGTGAAGCCCGCCCCATCTCTGATCCCTGAACCCCAATTGTACGACAAAGATGGCCACCCCATTCCAAAATCCCTGTATCATCCAAAAATCCCACCTCACAAAGTTTCCATAGTGTAGCAGCCCCCCCCACCCTGATAGGCAGGACCCACACCCTGCACCCCCCCGCTCCACCCATGCCAGTGACTGGCACAGCCCTCCACACCCTGCCATGGCCAGCTGCTGACTGAAGTGTACAGAGCTGTATTGCACATAGTATGAGCTCATACTATGTACAGAACAATACAGCTCTGTACGCTTCAGTTGGTGGCTGGCTGTGGCAGTGTGTGGAGCACTGTGCTAGTTGCCAGCATGGGTGGTGCAGGGAGGGTGTCTTGACTACCGGGGAAGGGGCTGCTACACTATGGAAACTTTGTGGAGTGGGATTTTTGAATGGAACAGGGATTTTGGAATGGGGCTTCCATCTTTGTCATGTGATCGGGTTTGTGGATTGGAGACGAGGTGGGGTTCACTACACTATGGAAAAGGGGCCTTGGTAAGTAACTGGGCACAGTGCACAGGATGGGGTGGGGGAACTTCCCTGTGGAAAAGGGGTCACTTTCCTTTGGATGGACACAGTGCATGGGGTGGGGGGGACCCTACACTATGGAAAAAGAGGAACTTTATTTTCCATGGGCAAAGTTAATGGGATGGGGTTGGGGGACTCTACACTATGGAAAAATGGGCTGCCATAGTATTACTGGCAATTGGGATATGGGGCTGGGTGTGGAGGGCAGGCTGCCCGGCGCATCCTGCTGAGCACAGGTATGCAAATAAGCCCATAATGGGCATACATGAGGGCCATTTGTGCCATGCATGCTTAATAGTTTCATTTGCATTTCCTGGCTGAATACTGTCTTTGGGGGTGCAGTGCATCTGGGATGCACTGGTGCATCTCCCATTGGCAGTGTGCAGCCTACCCCTGGGATGCACCAGGCTCATTCTCAGCTGCTCCCTTTTGTGCTGCCCGCATATGTTGCAATATTCAAACAGGATGCACAATCCATTGGGATTGTGCATCTTGTTTGAATATACCAGTTGGTTGTGCTGGTGCAACTGTTTGGGAGGCACATCTAGATGCTCCGTGCATCCTCCCCCTTCTGAATATGGGGACCTAAGTGTTTTTTTGGGGGCATGCATGTATGAAATCTGCTTAGTCACCCCATTGTAGTGGACTCTTTCAAAATAAATGTGTGCAGTGTGAGTAGATTAATAATTGCTCTTCTAATGCCATTGAACCATTCACAGGGAAGTCTACCAGTGTATCTGGAGTAGTGTATTTCACCAGCTGTTCACTACCTGCCATGCCCCTTGCAGAGGTACTGATGTAGTGTGTGTTGTGGGTAAATGCCATCAAACCATTCACAGGGTAGTCTGCTAGTATAACTGGATCAGTTTGTTTCACCAGCTGTTCTATACCTGTCATGGCCCTTGCAGAGGTATTGGCTTAGTGTATGTGGGCTAGGAAGATGTACTGTTCCGGTTCTTCTAACTCTGCATATAATATGCAAGAATATTTCACCACCTTTTATTAGATGACTCAGAAGAAACAAAAAAGCACTTATTTCTTTGCTTTCAGATAAACATTTGAGGTCACCCTGCCATCCCTTCACAGTGAAATACATGAGAGTCCAGTTCCACCTCAATATACTGAAAAAGAAGCTATCTGGAGCACAGTTGCACAACAGAAGAGCTGAAGAGTCTTAGAAAATTGAGCAACAGTCTGGCACCTTGCTGAAATTTGTAAAACTTTCCCATCAAAATGAAGACAAAAATGGCCAAGAAGAGCACAATGAGCTTATTTTTGGGGCCCACTCAAGTCAGCCTCTTGCCAGCTTCTGCTGATGAACCTGAAATGGAGCTTGTGCTGGAGCCAAAAATTAAAGATGCCCAACCTCAAGTACAGATGCTAGCAAAGTATGCAAGACACATTGAAGAACTGACATCTGCAACCCAGCCTGCACAAACAACTATTTTAGATGAACCTAGTAAATGGCCACTGGTTGCCTATGATAACGTCAGAACAATGTTGGTGAAGAAAGGACCAGTGAAGATTACTGATTATAACTTTCCCCGCTCTCCAGACAAATGGAAGAGACAATTTACTCCGAAACATTACAAGCAAATCCTTCCTAATGGTGAAGTGGCTGACAGATGATGGCTTGTATACTCTGAAAGCTGTAATGCAATATCTTGCTGCAAACATTTTTCTCGGTTAAAATCAATATGACTGAAGGTGTTTTTCTGACCGGAGCAACCTGGTGCAACATCTTGCCCTACATGAGCATTCAGTCAGCCACCTTAAAAGTGCAATAAGATAGACAGAGTTGGAGCAGCGACTGAATAGTTAGCAAATACTGGACAAAAGACATCAGGAACGGATGAAAAGTGAAGTTCATTACTGGAGCTATGTGTGTAAGTGATTTTGGCCATTACTCAGTTTCTTTCTGAATGCAATCCTGCATTTCATGGCTCTGTGTAATGACTACATTCACCAGACAATGGTAATTTCCTTGGCTTGGTTGAAGTTCTTGCAAAGTTTGATCCTATTATGAATGAACATGTGAGGTGTGTGACAACAGGAAAAGTTCATGACTACTACTTAAACAAAGATATTCAAGTTGAACTATTTCAGCTCATCTCAGGAAAAGTAAAAAGACAAATCATACAACTTGTAAAGCTTGCAAAATATTTTTAAGTTACTGTGGACTGCACACGTGACCTGATCCACAAAGAAGAAATGCCACTGACAATTCAAGTAGAAGAAGAAAAAGAACAAATCCAAATTAAAGAGCATGTTTTGTATTTTTTTTATAAGTTGATGATACAACTGGCTGGGTCTTACCACACATTTGCTGCAGCAACCGAATATCCTTGGCATCTCTATACAGGACTGTAGAGGACAAGGTTATGATAATGGGTCCAGTATGAAAGGGAAAACTCAGGAGTTCAGCATAGAATTTTGGATTTAAACCAACGGGCTTTTTTCATGCCATGTGGCTGTCATAAATGGAACTAGGTGCTGGGCAATGCAGCAAAATCCTGTTTTGAGATTGTATTCTTTTTTGGTGTAGTACAACACATTTATGTCCTTTTTCAGCTTCAACCACCGGAAAGTCTTCAAAAATCATATGCCTTGCTTGACTGTGAAACCTCTTTGCGAGACAAGGTGGGAATGCAGAGTTGATAGCATCAAATAGGTGATATTTACGATGCCTTATTTGCACTGTTGGAGGAACCAGAAACACCGGATGTCCAACATGAATCTGTAACACTGGCCATTCCAAACAGCAGAAAAGCTTTACATTTTTGGTCTCTTTTGTCACATGGTATGATATTTTGTTTTCAATTAACCTTGTGAGCAAAAAAAAGAAAAAAAAAGCAAAGCGACATTAGACCTTGGCTCTGCTGTTAGGCTAATTGTGTATACTTACTCTTTCCTGATTAACTACAGAACAACTAGCTTTACAAGTGCCAAAATCACTGCCACAGAACTTGTGAATCATTTGGAAATTGAACCAATGCTCCCCAGGGCAATGGAAGGCCACACCAAAAGAAACAATAGTTTTTATCTGAGGCTGTGGATGAACCAGTATATGATCCAGAAACAAAGACTGGGGTGGGATTTTTTTATGTATTCTGTTTATTGAAATGTTTAGACATTGTAAATAGTAGCATACAGTCCAGTTATTGTATTCAGAGTGACATAACTATATAAGCTATAAAAACAGTTATAGCCAAACAATATAATCATACAACGTATGGGTCATAGTTTAAAAGAAAACCAAATCATCTGAACAAAGAAAAAAGACTTGTATGTTTTGCATATTCTTTTTCTTGAGAAGTTATATTTTACCTTTTTGTATAAAGTAGATGTGCACAGTGGTATAAAAGATGCAAGTATAATTTGCTTCCTTACCCTCAAAGAATCGTTAGGCTTTGTTAATCAGTCCAGTTAATTGACCTCATTTGATATTTACAGAGTTAATAAAAGGTAATCTGAGAGAAGCAAAGTCGATGTTTTAATTAAAAATCTAACAGGGTTGTCCAGCATATAGTTCCCAACTGGTCCATCTATTTTGAAAACTCAGTAATTTTTGCTGTAGCCCAAAGGTGAGCCTCTCATATCTATGTATGTGTTGTACTATGGTGGACCGCTCAGGTATCACAGGCGGTTCCGGTCGGAGCCATCGTTTGGTGAGGGTCTTAATTGCAGTGGCTACTAAAATTAGCCATAAATATTTTGCTTCCTTCCCCTGTAACTCCTCTAGATACAGCACTAGAACTAATTGCACTGGACCTAGTGGAGATGTTATGTTTAATATCTGTCTCAAGTGTACCATTACCTCCTCCCAAAAGGGCTGGATTTTAGGACAAATCAAAAAAAAATATGCACATGTGAAACTTTACATTCTCCACATTGTCTCCAGCAGGTGGAGGGGTGCCAGTGGGTGACTCTGGCTGGAGCCAGAAAGTTGTGCACCTGCTGTTTCCAAATAAATTGTCTCCAGATCGGAGAAGAGGTGGTCCAGGAAGTATTTTCCAAGATATGTGGTCATTGCCTATCATCTAAAGTAATATTTAAGTCAGTTTTCCATTTTTGTTTAATTATAATTGATGAGAAGGTCTGTTCTTTCAGAAAATTAAGATAAAGTTGTGAGATTGCTTTCTCGCCAGAGTGAGAGGACCACACTGTTTCAAAAGAAGTGCCTTGGGGGATTCCCTGTGGTTCTAAAACTGCTGCTCTCATTTGAGTATTAATGTAGCTTCATAATTGATAAAATCAGAACCAGTTGGTTGGATGCCACTCACATTATTGTTGGACTAACTCAAACAATGTAATAGAACCTGCCTGTAATAATTGCCAGGGAGCACAGATGCCTCGTTTAGCTTGTTGCTCAAACCATGGGTCTAGCTGAGTGGGTTTAATGACAGTGTTTACCATCCACCATTTATATTTCCAGATTTGAGTTTTTGTGGGCCCTCAAGAAGTGCCCCTTCTCCAACCCTCCAGTACTGCCTTTGTTCCCGTAAAGTCCATGGCAGGCAGACCTACTGTATATGGTGAGGTTGGAACAGTTGCACATGGAGTTAGGGATGATGATGCTCTGCTAGGTCAATTGTTTTCCAGAGGGAGGCATCATGGGGGTTACCCCAGAGAAGAGCTATTCTCATCTGGGCTGCTATCCAGTAACCCTGAAGATCTGGCATAGCTAGCCCTCCATGTTGCTTTGGGAGAAACAGTATTTGTTTTCTAATCCTGGGTCATTTCTTTCCCCATGGGAACAAAAAAAATAATGACTGCCAAGTCCAGAAGTCTTGATTAGAAAGCAGGCATGGCACACATTGGAACAAATATTGCATTCAAAGTAATGCATTCATCTTTAGTGCTTGTAATCGGGCATATAAGGGAAGCGGTAATAATAGCCACCACTGAAGATGCATGCGTACTGTAGTTGAGCTATCAGAGGGACATAATTTAGGGCATAAAGCTGGGATGAATATATCCCAAGGTGAATTCCAAGGTATTTCATTTAGAGGAAGTCCCAGTTCATGGGGTATTTCCTGCAGGTTGATGCCAGGGCTGTGTAGTAGAATTTAAGAATTTCAGGTTTCACTGTGTTTAATGTGTATCCCGAGAGTGCTGAAAAGTGTTTGAGTTGGTTAAAAACTGCCAGTAATGAATGATCGGGGTCTGTTACATATTTGTTTGTTTATTTACCTTATTGCAGCCAAAAATCCCCACCGTAGTAGATCAGCTGAAGTTGAACACACAGATTTATAATACATATACAAAAAAAGATTTTTACAAAAGCATATAATATAATACAACACATCTTAAAACCTACATCACAGATTCAATATACATTTGACGATTTCAAATTTTTAACGATCATTTAAAAATTCCATAAAAAAGGAGGATTGATATTTGGTTGTTCTAAACACTGGTTTTCGCCATATCACTTGTTTTCTTAATCCATAAACTGCAGTTTCTCTTGTTGGTAACAGTGTATACAACTTGTATTGAGGATTGCAAATTTCATAAAACAATTTTTTTGGACATATCTATTCTTCTGTCATCCGAACTTTCTAACTCACACATTTTTAAGGCTTTACCATATAACATTTCCTGACACACAATAATCCTGAATGCTCTCTTCTGAATTCTTTCAATTTCTTCACTTTCTTCCACAGTTAATCCAGCCTCCCATACAATAGCACCATGCTCCAAAATAGGGCGAACAACAGTACAATCAAAATACACTAAGACACCCTGTCTCACACCTGCTCTTTTTAGCATTGTCAGAAAATACACTCTTGAATTTCCTTTCTTTACCATCCCTAAAAACCTGTTCTTTCCATCCAAGATCATCTTGAAATTGTAACCCTAACAATTTAACACTCTTTTCTACCTTCACAATACTACCCCCAGCCTTATTTGTTTTCCCAAATCTTATTTCTTGTGTCTTATCTGGATTTATCTGCCTCTTATTTCTCTAGGTCCATACTTCAATTTTCTCTAAATCCTTTTGCATTACACTCTGACCTATTTCCTCAAACTTATCAATAATCATTGTATCATCTACATATTTAATATAAGGCCCTATTGTATGTAAATCATTTATCACAATAAGAAAAACAAAGTAGGCCCCAGTTTGGTACCCTGTGGAACCTCCCCATGCAAACAGTCTAGTTCTGACCTCCACCCCTCCTTTTCCATCTACTGTGATCTCCCTTTGAGAAAATTTTGGATCCACCTTATTATACAAGCAGGAACTGCCAACATCTGTAATTTTTCAATTAAAATATCATGTGCTATCAAATCAAATGCTTTCCTATAATCAGCTAGCACTGCTCTTACCATTTCACCAGTCTCCCATGACCTCATACATAACTCCTGAAAATTCATTAAAGCCAGGGTGGTAGAATACTCTTTCAGGGAACCAAACTGACTAGGATCTAAATGCTGACTTATTATTTCCAACAGCTAGTTTGTAACAAATTCCTCACAAACCTTCAAAACCACACAAGTCAAAGAAATGGGTCTAAAATCCTTACTAACATCACACGAACGGGTTACGTTGGCCAATGGTAAAACCTGGGCCTGTTTCCATTGATTAGACATTTTCCCTAACAATATTGATTTATTAAACACATTGCAAATCCAAGGTGCTATTAAAACAGCTCCCTCCTGCCAAACCCAGTTTGGTATATTATCTGATCCTACAGCTTTATTTACTTTTAATCATTTTAAAGCCTTAACAACATCCTCAACTGACTCTAAATACTTATCTGGAACAACCCACAACTCTTCCTCACATTCTTTCAAAGACGCTAACATTCTACTAACTTCTTGTATTACTCTATTTAATTCCTGTACAAATTGCATCTCCTTGTTTTCCACCTCAAACCCACAATTTAACACCCACTTTCCTACCTGTTCTTCTTCATTGTTACTCTGAATAATCACCTTTGTGGTTTCCCACCATTTTTTTGGGTCCACGTTTTGTAATCCATGTTTTCATAATACTTCCTCTTATTCCATTTTTCTAACCTATTTATTTTATTCCTCAAACTATGAAATTCATCCATCCACTCTGCTCTCAGTGCCCTCTGTCTTTTTGTCATCTTCCATAACCCAGGATTTATCACCCAGGGTATATTGTCAGCATACAGGGTCAATTTATGTTCTACCCCACCCAACTGTATGCCTTTAATGAATTTATTTTGTCTGATACTTTGGGCTAGGGGTTCAATGTACAGGGTGAACAATAGCGGGGAACAGGGGGCATCCTTGGCATGTACGATTATTGAAAATATGCCCATTCACTTGGATATATCCTGATGGCTTATGATATACTGTAACTTGAATAAACAATGTTGGAAGGTTTGTGAGAACCCAGACCCGGAGAGAACCATCCTCAAAAAGGTCCAGGATACTTTTTCAAAAGCCTTCTCGGCACCAAGACTTAACAGTAAAAAAGGCTGTTTAACTTTATGTAGGTGATCTATTATATGGACTGCTCTCCTTAAGTTATCCTGTGCTTGATGACCTGGGATAAAACTGGTTTGATCTAAGTGTATGAGGTCAGGCATCATTTGTTGTAACCTTCGTGTAAAGATTGATGTTAAAAGTTTGTAATCAGTGTTCAGAATGGATATTAGTCTGTAGGAGGCACATTGGGAAGGGTCCTTTCCAGTTCTGGGTATCACTGAAAAAATTTGCTTGGGACTGGGATGGGGGAATTTGTCTTTCTTCTGTGAAAGCCTCAGCGTATGTACTTTTTTTTTGTATAATATTTTTATTAACATTTTATAAAACATCAACCACTCTGTACTTTACAGTCATCAAGTTAATTATCCCATCTCAGTCATAGAACATAAGTTAACCAAATAAGTGAAATAATAACTTATACAGTTACACTGATAGTTTCATATCTAAAGAGAAAAAGCACACTTAAACTAAAACAAAATTAATTATTTAGCTGTAGAACAAAAAAGAAAAAGTAGTAATAAATACAATCTGCTATCATTGAATGTGCATCTTATTGCCAACTCAATTCATTTTATCAGGAGATGTAGGTGTTGTTGCTAAATTAATTAATAAATTAATTATTCTAGTTGGGCACCCCTAAGGACCATACCATGCTTCCTCTCTCAACCACTATGGTAGGCCTTCACTGAGAGCACTAGCTTCCAGTGGTGTCAGGGAGGCCAGATAAGGTTACCAATCCCTTTCAAATCTCTCCAGTCTGCCTTTCAGAGCATATATTGACCTTTCTGAGGCCAAATTAACCAGCAAAAGGTTTTTCCACATTTGGACAGATAGTTCTGCATAGGACACCCATGTAATTAGAATGGCTTGTCTAACCACCACCAGCACTATTCTTATCCATCTAGGGTGCAGAGACCATTCCCCCTTGGCATCCTGTTCCATCCTCATAAGAAGTGACAGTGGGGAGATCTCCACCCCCCACTCCCCAGATATATTTATGGTCATCGGTCACCTTCGCCCAGTATCACTGCAGTACTCTGTACCCCCAGAAAGAGTGAATATATGTCCCCCTTTCCATTTTACACCTACCACAATCTGGAGAGATCGCAGGGTGGAATCTATAAACCATATTTGGTGGGTAGAACAGGCAATGAAGGAATTTATACTGAGCTTCTTTAGACCTATTACATAGTAGGAGGCTCATGTGCAAATTGACCAGAAGAAACCAGTTCTCCTCTAAGATGGATATTCCAAGGTCTTCCTCCCATTTTCCTCTCACCATTCCTGTCCCATCCTGAAAAGTAGCCTTATCCAACCTAGCAGCCCTTCCAATAAGCCATTTTTCATGGTGTCTAGCCCTTGAATTTCTCTTTCCACCTTGTCTATCGGAGAGCTTCTCCTTGACCTTCCAACCAGTCTTTCCCCAAAATGTCTCACTTGAAGAAACATGAACAGATGCGAGTTTGACAGGCCCAGACTGTTCTAGATATTCTCGAAGGGTAGCATTTCATCCTTTCTATACAGATCTCCCAAGCATCTCACACCCATTGCTTTCTACTCAGCAAAGCCTGGATCTTCCCGTCCCGGAAGGAACTCAAAATTCTGCGCAATCGTTACCAGAGCAGTGTGATCCTGCTCTGCATCTTTTTTTTATGCTCCTCCAAGCTTTTAGCACCAATTCCACCATGGGGTTCAGGTCTGATGTCAGGCTATATACCCTGTCACCTCCCCTTGCCAAGTACACTGTTAGTCTGCATGGGCTTTTCCCCGTTCCAACTCTACCCACATGGCTGCTTCACTTCTATTAACCTAGCACTGAATATAATGATATTGTACTGTGAGTTAATAACCTTTCAGATCTGGGAAATCCAACCCCCCTTTTTCCTTGGGCACCTTAAGCCTATGTAACACCATTCTGGATTGTTTCCCCTCCATAGGAAATTCCCAAATCCCTTATCTAATTGTTTGATGTCCTTGTCTGTGGGGCACATTGGGACCATCTGCATGATTTACAGAAGTCTGGGGAGTATGTTCATTTTTAGAAGATTAATTCTTCCTATCCACAACACAAGAAGCTCCCTCCACCTGGTTAGGTCTGATATTATCGTGTTTATCAGAGGTGTGTAATTTGTCTGTATAAGCTCCCTAGTTCCCTGCCAATCTTGATCCCCAGATACATGAAGCACTGGTCCACCCTTCTCAGACCCCATGTTCCCCTGATTCTCTCCCCCTGATTTCTATCATCCAAGAACAGTATCTCCAGCTTCTGCATGTTTAATTTGTAACCTGAAAAACATGAAAAATCCCTTATCATGTCTAGCAAGGCCAGAACAGATTCCTCCAGTCACGTCAGATAGAGAAGAAGATCATTCGCATACAGGGTGATCTTATGTTGACTCCCAACTGATCTAGGGATTCCCCAAATATTCTGACTCTCAATGATTTTGATGACTAATGGCTCAATCACAATCGCAAATAAGGGGAGAGAGGGGGCAGCCCTGCCTCATCCCTCAATATAGCCTGAGGTCCGTGGTGGGGACACCGTTAACCAACACCCAGGCTTTTGGTTCCCGGTAAAGCATCTGGACCAATTCTACAAGTCCATCCCCCACCCCAAACCAATGTAGAGTTTCTCAGCGTATGTTCTAAATAATAAAGGAGCAATTGTTTCTTTATAACACTTATAAAATTCATCTGGAAGGCCATCGGTGCCTGGATATTTACCGGTTTTAAGTTTGCTAGTTTCAGTAAGGATCTCTGAGGATGTTATCGGGGCTATTGGGGTGTCATTTTGGTGCTGTGTGAGTTTAGGCAATACTAATTGGTCCAAAGGCCCAGAGGTGGAATCTTCCCCAGGGGAAGGGGAAGGGGTGTAGAGGTCTGTATAATAGGAACGGAAGACCTCTGCTATGTCGGGTACTGAATGGAGGGTTTGGGAAGATGAAGGATGTTTGAGTAGTTATAATAGCGTGAGTCTTCTGTGCCTGTAATCTATCTGCCAACAGTTTCAGTGAACAGGATCTCCCTTTGTAATATTTTTGTTGTAAAAATAACAATTTCTGTTCTATGTAGTAATCTAATAGGGATCCCAATTCCTTTTTTAAAGCTTTCAATTCTTTTGTGTGATTTTTGTCAATTTTTACTTTCTGGAGTGCTTCTAATTGTTGAATTTGTTGCGTCAATTTTGTTTTCTTCTCCTCCCCGAACCTGTTCTTTCTGACTGAAAGTTATGTGAATTTCCCTCTGAGGACAGCTTTCGCTGTATTCCAGAGTATGGGCGGAGATATTTCCGGAGACTCATTGTCCCATATCACCTGCTCATATGTTGCTTGAATTGCTTCTTTCACTTCTGAGTCTTGTAACAAGGACACATTGAGCCTCCAGAAAGTAGTTTTACAGAATTCACCCAGTCCTAGTTTTAAAAAAAGGGGGTGTGTGATCTGACAGAGTGAAGTCTCCTATCCAGCTATCGACCACCTTACACATTCCTTCCTTGGGGAGGACAACGTAGTCTATACGTGAGTACATCTGATGGGCAGTGGAGTGTAATGTATAGTCCCTCTGCTGTCCATGTAGATGGTGCTATACATCTGTGTATCCTAACTCCCCTATCAGTTTGCATACCTCCTTGCTACTCAGTGTTGCTGCTGAGGTATATTTGAGGTGGTGTCTAGACATATGCTGATGCTGCAGTGACATTTTTATAGCAAAGTACATTACAGCAGCAAGTTGCTGTTGCCACTGTAATGTACCAGTGGGACCCTATCACTGCTTTCTCTGGGGTTTGCCCCTTCCCGAATCAACTCTGACCTGGGCTTGATAATCTCTGGTTATGAAGTGCGGGTGACTGAGCCCCTCATTGAGGGAAGTTCAGGAGCCCCTGAAAAAACAGGCAGTTTCCCAATGGATTTATGCCGACCCAACTTGCGGTCACATAAATCTGTCGCTGTTGTGTCAGGTTGAAACAAAGTTGTCGACGCTGTGTCATGGATCCGTGTCAAGATGGAGGTTAAAAACTAAATTGAAGTCCCCACCACAAATTAGTGTACTTTCCGCCCATTCTTGAAGAGTGAGCAAAAAGGAGCGGTAGGCCGAGAACTCTGAGCCAGGAGGGAAATATATGGATGCCAGGGTCACCACAACTTCCTGAAATTGACCTTTCATCAAGGTTTATCTACCTCTTTATCCACCAGAGTGTCAAGCATATCAAACGGTACTCTAGTTGGGACTAAAATTGCTACCTCACATCACCTGCCTTTCTTGTAAGAGGCCGTGGCCACGGAACCAAACCCAAATTTAACCAATTTCTGGTGTTCCATTGGGGACAAATGAGTTTCTTGCAAAAATAAAAAATTTTCATTTGTGCGCCTTAAGAAACTAAGGACCTTGATCCTCTTTACAGGGTTTGTAAGACCATGCACATTATGAGAAGAAAACACTGTGTTTCATTTATCCATAACTAAATATATGATAGGAGAACATTTTGATTTTCCACTTACGCCATAAATCAAATGTCAGGATAGTATTTCACTTAATGTGAGGATTCAACCATTTTCCTGTGGAATTTCCTACATGACCCATATTGTAAACAGTAGAAAATGCCAACCAGGCATAAAAGTGAATTAAACCAAATAACTTCCAAGGCTGGAAGTCTGGTATCTCAGACTTCTGCTCCCTTCCTGTAATAGGGATGTTGGTGAAATCTTTGGGAAAGAGATAGAGAAGAGCTGGGAAATTGCCCCTGCTAGGTGGGTCCCTCTTCTGGAGCCGACAGTACACATAGTGGGCTCTTAGACAGTAATCTACACAGTCACAGAATAGGGATAGAAGGTCTGGTCATAAGAATCCACCGTCACCTCCAGGATAGAAAATTCTTTAATAGCCAGCTAATGTAAGCAGAGCATGAGCTGGGCTACAACAGCCAGTTGTTCAGTTACTCACTTTTGGTTGGGCCCACATGTCCTTTAGAATAGAGTGGTTTCTGTGCTGTCCCAGTTATTACAATTTTTATTTAGGGATAGCAGCATTAAACTCGCATTCCTAGAGCTCCCACACTAAGAGGTAAAGTAGGGGAGCTGGGGGCAGCCCCAGACAGGAAATGTGGGAGGGGGGGGATTAGGATGTAAGAGACATTTAATTAAAGCATGAGTGACATAACATATGTTACATCTAGTTGAAAGTTTTGTATTAGCAAATACCCCATCATATTGTCTTTTGTTAACCCCTCAGGTCCCCAGTTCTTCCACTAGAGCTTAGGGGAAGCATCTCTGTGAGTATGTCTCTTTCTATAAATGTTTTAAAGAAATGCGGTTTAAATAATTTGGTTCAGTATCTATCATATAGTGGCCCTCTATCAGGTTAGCAGAGTAGTTTAGATTAGATTAAGGTAAGGACCTGTTGTAGCCAATTAAAACACCAGAGAAACAACAATGAAGTATTCACCATTGCTGCTGATGGGGTAGGAAAATGAGGAAACCCCAGAGAAGTGTCTAGTTCTGTCTTATGATGAGCGAGAGCATCACTGCTTGTTCAGAATATGAGAAAACCTGCTCTTGAGCATACCGTACGCCTGATGTACCTCAAGTCTCCTTCTGAGCTACGGCGATGGGCTCCAATTGTTTCGACTTTTTCAAGAAGGAGCCAATCTGCTGCAAGGCCTCTTGTGTAGTCATAAGAGGTGGTCTGGTCATCTTCTTGTGTGCCACCAACTGCCAATCCATCTGGAATGTGCATTTCTTCAAATTATGGTCAGCTCCTTGGTCTGGAAGTGGGAGTCCTTTAGTTTGAATAGCTGCTTGGGCTTCTTCAAAGGAGGTGTATACAGTACAACTGATCTGTCATCCCAGAACACCTTAAGCTTGGCTTGGAAGGGCATCTGGACACAGATGTGTTCTCTTTGAGTATTTCTAGTAGAGGAGCATACTGGAGTCTTGCTTGCTGCACCTCGGGAGGGTAATCATGATCAAAGAACAAACGAGAGGACAAGTAAGTAAGCTCTTTTTTGGCCCATGCACGACAAAGAATGTCTTCTTTTATTTTATAACTAGAAAACGTTATCACAATTGAATGAGACCTTGCATTTCGATCCACTGGCTTAGGTAGAAGGGAGCAATGGGCCCACTCTGGAGAGTTGATAGCCTGCAGGTAGCTCTAATATGTCTCTGTGGAGGTTTTCCAGAAAATCAGACATAGGGGAGGTTTCCAGTCCTTTAACTAATCTATATAGTCGGAGATTTTCTCTCTGCGATCATCCTTTCAGATCTAGACATTTTGCTTGGAGTGCTGTGCTCTGGTGTAGCAGGGTATCCACTGCACGGCCTAGTTGTAGGGCCACATCTTCTGTACCTGATAATGCACTCCTCAGCTTGCTCAGTGTGGGGATCAAGTTTTGTGAGTTTTTATGACAGATTTTTGAACTCCCATTTGTTTTCTGCTTTTGAACCTTTAATTTCTTTAAGTAAGGTTTCAAAGTGACTACAGGATAGATTCTTGGCTTCTCCATCTGTATCATAGTACCATGGGTGCTGGTTGATGGTAGGCTTCTATCCCGATGATCTGAGTCATGGGTCAATCCTGCTCCATCATCTTTGTTATAAGGTGTTTTAGAACTCAGTCTGGTGCTCTGGTCCATTCTATTACCTGCAACAGGCATTTGGAAGTTGATTTTCATTTTAAATCTTGAATTGGAGGTGTTTTATTTCCTGGAGGGTCAAGAGCTCAGCAACTACATTCTGCACTGGTCTGTGACGTCACCGGAAGTCTAGGGAGAGATTTTTTGGATATGGTAATCAGTTCTGTAAAAGAAAGATGTGAAGAAATGCAGAAGCACAGTGAGAATGTCAGTTTTCTCTATGACATCAACAAGCTAAAGGAGGTAGACAGTGATACGTTGCTGAAATACTGCAAGGATCTGGATCTTTTACTTTCTCATGAAGGCTCTTCACATATCAATTCATTTGAATTGTGTGATGAATTAAAAGCACTTTCACACATGATAGTAGCAAGATCCTCACCTCTGGATGCACTGCAGTTCATTTGTGCACAGAACTATATGGAACTGTACCTAAATGTAACTGCTGCATTGCATATTATACCGACCATACCAGTCACCGTGGCTTCAGGTGAGAGAAGCTTTTAAAAAACTGAAGCTGATCAAGAACTGCCTTCATACTTCTATGACTCAGGAAAGACAGACCAGTTTAAAACCTATATCAATTGAAAATTAAATGGCCAGGGAACTAGACTTCAGTGACCTCATACATGACTTTGCCAATAAGAAAGCAAGAAAAGTTGTTTATCATTGGGCTCATCGGTCTAAAATGTTTGCCAATAATTCATTATTTTAGTTGTAAAATGAAAGTACTGAAATCAGTAGTCCAGATAATTTTTAGGGCCCAGAAGTATTTACTACTAGCTTCCTCCACCTGGTACTATTTTCATCCAAATTGTAGTAATATCATCTGCTGACCTGTCTTGTAACCCCACCCCTAAAACAAGTCTCAATCCCGCTGGGTGCCCGCAGCCACTGACTGTCTAATACTGCTGGAGAGTTATACTGTGACCTTATTTTTAACACTGTCATGTTGCAACAGTCCTTCTGGCCAACCAGTGAACAACTCCTGTTCCCACTTCTATAGGTTCCAATGTAGTGCCATGGCTGCTAGCATCTCATGGTACTGCCAACTTTGTACATGTGTACCACATATTGTACATTTGCAGGGTGGTAAACAAATTCCTAATTCAGAAAGTGGGAGTACTGTGTACATCATTTGAAAATAGTAATAAAATACTTCTTTACTCCCCTTATCTTTTCCCCTTGCTGAAATACTGTTTCACATTTTTGAGAATTTTCTATCACTTATTCTATATGCTATGTGCCTAGTTTTAGCAGTATGTTTTGCTTCACATTTGCTTTTGTTAAAATGTTTTAGTTGTATTGGCTTGTTTTGTTTGCAGTTTTTAAATATATAAATTACAAAAAACTGTGTTAATGCTCTAGTTAGGGTTACAGTCACAAAAGCAGGGAAATGTGGTATTAGGGTTTCTAAACTTAACACCCCACCCCCACACTGCATACACCAGCATGCATCGGGGGGTGTCTTAGGGTCCTCAGCCCTAACGCCAACCCCATTTCATAAGTAAAAAAGCTGAGATGGGTACAGTATAGGAAATGGGGTGAGTGTTAGGGCTGAGGACCCCAAGGCACCCCCCAATGCCTGTTGGTGTGTGCAATGTGGGGGTTGGGTGTTAGGGTTGGAAACCCTAATGCCACATTTCCATGTTTTTGTGGCTGTAACCCTAACTAGAACATTAATGCATTGTTTTGAAATTTATTTCCTTATTTTTTGAGATAGTATAATTGTATCCTTATTTGCCAGTGGGCCCTGTGCTCCCATCCCTCCATAGATATGTATATGTATGCAGCTATGGAAGCACAGGACCCTACGCTTCCATTTATAGGACTACAGTGACCAAATTATCAGCATTACCATCATATTATCCCACTTCTTGTGCCCGGTAGCGAACATTTTTGAATCCTTGCCAAAACTTAATTCTGCACAACTGCAATTCCATTCTGCACCACAGGTGTGAACACACATTTTGGCCAGGATTTGAAAAATAACAGCTATGACATAAATGAGGTGGGGTAATAAGAAGACTATGCTGAAAATCTGGGGTTAAAATATTTAAAATTTCTAAAGTTAGGAGCGTGCATAGCAAAATGGCAATGGATGGTTATAGCTGCCATTTTTATATATTTTGACCCCACATTTTCAACATAGCTTTCTTATAATCCCACCTCATAAACAAGGGCAGAGCAAATTTCCAAATCCCACCCAAAAGGTGAATTCACCAAGCAACTGCAAAATCACCTTTTGGGCAGAAGTTGCATAATGACAGTCCTATTGTTCATGAGGCGGGGTCCTCAAAAGGCCATGTTGAAAAGATGGTGTCAAAAAAATTGCAAAGTTATTCACCAAAATTGAAACCCCCATTGAAATACATTGAACTGCATTTACCTTAGTTTCTCATATTGCATTTGTTGGTTCTAGCAGCAAGATGTGTCTTTGATCGGATAATTAATCTCAAGCCAGGGACCTCTTCAGGTGAGTGTGGATGTATAGGGGTGTACTGAGGGGTGTGGGGTGGTGGGTGCTGAGTGGGAGGTGGGGGTGGGGGGCTGATCGGTGAGGGACCTTTTCTTTTTTACAGGTTTGAAAAAAACAAAAAAAATTGAGGGACCATTTTCTTTATATTAGATTTGGCTGCAATGACAGGGTGGGGGTGCCACTAGACACCAGGGAATATAAAAGATGCAAATGGAGATGGTGATTGGCAGGTGGGGGGGTGCCACTAGACACCAGAGAAAGCCGTAATGGCGATCAGCAGGTGTGGGGGGGGGGTGCCACTAGACACCAGGGAATAAATATATTTATTTATGGGGGGTTGGGGACAAATATGAAAACCAAAGAAAAAATGCGATATTCTGAAACAGATCATATGGACAAAAACAAAAAAATACAATAATACTGGAAAGTGTGAGAGACAGTGGGCAGATTGAGCAAGCTGCTGCCGAAATGTTTGAACTTGTCATGTTTTGATTTGATCTGCTGTTTGGGAATCGCTATGTACTATTTATGCGTGTTTTTTAACTTCCCATCCCCCGTGTTTTTTTAACATCCCATTGATGTAGTTAAACCGGTTGTCGGTGTGTTCTCATGATCAGTAAGGAGAATAATTCAGTCAGGGGGCTATGCTAAGGAGCAACAGCTGTCGCATAGTTTACTGGTGTATGATGACAAGGTGGTGCTGTGTGAAGTTCCTTCAGCGATCAGTGGATGGGGTGGGGTGCCACTAGACACCAGGGAATACATTTTTTTTTTATATGGACGGTGATTGGCGGGTAGGGGGGTGCCACTAGACACCAGGAAAAAGGGCAGCTCACACTACAGCCAGCAGCATGAGTTCAACTGGGGCTGCAGAAGTGAAGAAATTCCCATTGTTCTCATACAGAGAACATGAGGGAAATGCTCCTTTCACTAAGCTGGGCACATGGGATTTTGGGTACCCATAAAAGGTATTTGTGGACACTATATTAAGAAACAAACATAAGAATGAAGCTAAACAGGTCCTGTTTAGCTAGGTTCTGATGTTTGTTTTTTAAAATCACGGTATTTTTATGTATTTTTCACATTTGTTGGTTCATGGAAAAGATCAACAAGATGGTGGCTGGCATGGCACAAAAAAATGCTTGGTGCCCTTCCATTTCAGTGGTGCACAAACAAAAACTGGCATTTGGGCATCAAATTTTTACTTTCACTGAGCAACGCTATCTGAAAAACCCTACTGCACATGTGTAGGTTGGAAAACACTCAATTTTAAAACCTTATAACTCAGGAAACCTTCAATATTTTTTCTCCAGACCTGTCAAAGGCCCTACCTTGGGACATGACAAATGTCCCCTGCAAGTTTGGGGAAAAATTCTATTTCATGTAGGATGTAGAGGACAGCAACCCCCCCCAAAAAAAACATGTTATGTATAGCAAAAAAGTTAGAGTTTTACAAAAAATGACACATGCGGATCTCAAAAACTGCACATGCTGCTGTCACAAACATTTTCACAGGTCAAGACCTTGCTTCCTAGACAACACTTACAAAATTTCTGCTCATTTCATCAAATAGAGCCAAAAATATTAATGTGTAAAATTAGGATTTAATATTAAACAGGCTACTCAACCCTAACTATAGGGGCGCTACTGCACCCCCTTTAAAAATAGTGCCAATATTTTAAAAAAAGTATAACTGTTTTTACAGTATTCTTACAACTTTGGTGGCATGCGTGGAAGTAAGTGGGCAAGGCTATATGTGGGCAGGGCAGGAAAGTGTGAGGGGGATGAGTGCCACAGATTTGTTTGCTTGGGGTGCTTCCAAGTCTAACACCGGCCCTGGGGTCCTGTATGGGTAAGCCGCTATTCTTTGGGAAAATTAGAAAGTGTAGTAGGATTTTTCTGTGTATTTCTTTCTGCTGTGTGCAAAACCATTTTCTTTCTATTGCTGTAGAATTACTCTTCCCCATATTCTTTGTGCAGTATCCTGTATTATATGTGTAAATATCTGGAAATATTAGGATATTCTTTTTTTTACATACTTCATGTTTCTGTGACTGAATCCTTTGAGATACAGCCAACTGATTTGTAACTGACAAACTGAGCCCGATTTTAAAAGAATTATGTTTGTCACAAGGGACTTGTGGCAGAGAGCATGAGGCAAGTGGTGACTTGTGTCAAACTGTACAAGTGCAATTTAAAGAAGCTTGCTGCAATCCCCCTATCAAGTCCCCTTATGACAATGCAGCAAATTACCAGCTCCCCGCATAACTTTTGTGTCCATGGGGAGCCGCTAGTATGGGGCTTTCACCACAACTTTGGTACAAGCTGCTGTAAAATGAGGGCACTGTCGCAACTTGCTTCCTAAGTTATAAAATCTGGTGCAAGTTTCAGAAAATCCTTGGACTCAGGTACGGCAAACTTTGCAGGGATGCTGTGTCCCCATTTAAAAATCAGGGCCACTGTATTCCCACCTCTGAAGAGAAGGCTATAGTTACCATAATTTGTTTCTAAAGTAAGGTGTTCTCAGCTGTGACAGAGAGGGTGGGCTGTCTGCCCTGAGCGAGGAGCACTGTACTCTGTGAGCAGTGGCTCTGGAGGGATTTAGACCCTGAGATACCCTGAGAGAGTGTTTATGCTGAGTGATCTGGGTAGTGGCAGCTACTGAGGATAATTGCAGTCATCTTAAGAGCTTGAGAATGCTGGTACCAGTTGCAGACTGAGTCTTTGAGAGAATAGTTTGCCACAAACTGGAGGCAGAGGGTGGAATCTGAAACAATTTTGTCAGTATAAAGGTCATCTGTCCTGCCACAGAACAGAACATACACAAGGGGACTGTATATTCTACTAGTTTTATTTTGTTAAGCAAGAGTAGATAGTTGGAAGGCATTATGTATGGGCCCTATGAGAGGCGCACACTGCTACACCTGCAAGAACTGTGTTGAAGGAAAAACTGAGCCATGAGAAGGGCAAAGATAGGCAGAACTCATAGCCATCTTTGAAAAAAGTGACCAGGAAACTGCAAAAGGGGTCAGTACTAGCCAAAGCTGTGAGATGGAGGCTAGGGAGAGTGCAGAGGAGCCAGAGTCTGTGACTGTGGCAGCTGCACAAGCAGACTGGGTACAAATGTTGGAGCTGGAGCTTAACCTCATTAAGGCAAAGGCAGAAACTGAGAGCTGGATGATGAAGCTGGAAGCAGAGGAGTGAGAAAAGGCAGAGAAGTGAAAGGCTGAGGAGCAAAAAAAAGCAGTGCCAACATGAGTAAGAGCAGTGAGAGAGAAGGAGAAGCGAAAAGCTGAAGAACAAGAAAAGCAGTACCAGCACAAGATCCAGATAAAGATGCTTGAGCATAACAATCAACTGGAGATTTTGCGCCACTTGCAGTCTTTGTTTTCTTTTTCTTGTTTTTAGTTTCAATAACATGTTGATAAATAAATAAATAAACAGATAAATATATGTTTTGTTTTGTTTTATGTGTACATTTAATAATGTCTTGCTGGACATTTGCCATCTCGGGCCATTTTACAGTGGCCCTCGGCCTTGACTCAAGTCTTCAGTCTAGCCCTCCACAAAAAAAAAACAGTTGTGCACCACTGCATTAGAAGCTTTTGCCAAAATGGACAATAAAGCATTTTGAGTTAACCCCCAAGGCCAATAGACAAAAATTTAGAGGATTTAGAAAGACACCGGGGTACAGCTATGCTGAAATGTGTGTACAGCTAACTAACTTATTAGGATGCTGGGGAGAGGGTGCAAAAGCTCACTCTTTAGAAGAAATAAAAGATTGTATTGCTTCTGAAACAATTTCTAAAAACTGTACTTGAGGATTTGAGAATATGGTTGTTGGATAGAACTCTGCACTCTGTGAGGGAGGCAGCCAAGAGGGCTAATCAGTTTATATCCTAATTTAAATACCTGGGGATAACCCAGGATGAATCACTCACATTTGCCCACCATGTAGACTTCATTGTGAGGCTAACCCCCTTAAAATTAGGGACACTATACAGGCACAGGCACAGGCACTAGCTCATGCCTGCAGCTAAGCGAGCTATAGTATCCAGCTCGATACTCCCAATGCTGGACTATGGACTGGCCATGTACAGTGCAGCCACTGACACGATCCTCATTTGAGTCAGACTGGCACTAAATAAGGCCTGCCAATTCTCCCTAGGCACAGATAGGCTCACACACACTTGTTCCCTATACTCCCAAACCAATTGGCTCCCAACGAAAAACAGACTCAAGTACCAGGTTTGCCTATTAGGCATGAAAGCTCACATCGGCCTCTTCCCCCACTGCCATACAAAACCTTCTGAGCCCTATAAACAATCAATACCCAACCAGGAGTAGGATCCAAACAGTACTGCCTGTGCCCTTCCATAAAACTAGTCAAGCCCAATGCTTTTTGCCTATAGAGCATCACTCTGGCTAAATGAGATACTGGAATCCCTGCTGAACCTCCCTAGCATTTCCCAGTTCAAAACAGAGCTGAGAAGGTTTCTCTCACCTGTGTTCAGTTGCGACTGCACTAATACCTAACAGATTGCCTGTCCAATATTACAAGGTACAGTCCACATAAGTAATAGCTATCAATTGATGTAACCCTATGCCCTGTTATTCTGTACTCTGTTGTATTTCTTGTGACACTTTATGACAAGGCTGCTCTGGACCTGCTCATCTATGTAACTCTTTTCTCTTTGATGAGGAACCTTTGTAAAAGAGCTATTAGCTCAAAGGTGTATTCCAATTAAATAACTAACTAAATAAATAAATATCCAGTCAACCATCCTCTCATCACAAAGATGATGCGGTAAGGACCTCAGGTTGTTTGAGGGGAATCCCCTGGTGGGTGGGCAGCCTAAAGTAAGACAGCCTGAGCCTGAACAAAAAGGGAAACCACCTGGTCTCAAAAGCATGGAGACTGGTGGATGCAGGTGCTATATCTGCAAGAAAATGAGGCATTTGTCTCATGATTGAAAAATGTGAAAAAAGGGTTTAGTATAGCAGAAGGGGTAGATCAGGGAGCTCATCGCAGATATTGGACTGCACACTGAGTGCAGCGCTCTCTAACTCCACTGCACATATGCACCCAGTGGTGGTGAATGGACTGGTAAACTAGGAATTGGAGCCTCCATTTCTATAGAGAAGCAGGATTTGATTCAAGAGGAACAGAACCTGCCTGGCCCATTTTCTAGGATTAGAGGAGTGATGGGCCCTGTGATCTCTGTGTCAATAGCCTGGATCTTTCTAAGCTGGGAAGGCAGCCTGTGCATATGGGAGGTGGGTGCTGTACCAGACTTGTCCGTGATTGTAATTTGGGTAATGACTTTGATAGTAGGGTCAATATTGTGTGTGAGTCACTACTCATAGCAAGGTGAGAGAACCAACTCCCAAGAACACAGAGTGGGCGGTGCACGAGGAAGCAAACTATACCTCAGTAGCAGGAAAAGTTGTAGCGGAAGAATGAGCTGGGAGCAGCAGTTCTGAGCCTCAGCTACAGATTGAGGAAAGTCTATCTGTGGGTGGCTCTCCCACAGCAGAGTGTCTTAAGTCTTAAGAAAGGTTGAGTAGCAGAGCTAGGGAGAGCTCAGCAAGCTGACCCAACTCTGAAAAAATTAAGAGACTTAGCCACCAGTGTGGAAGGTGACTGAGTTCTGGGAAAAGGGAGATGTACTTGGGAGAATGGGCTACTGTACTGTGAGTGGATTCCCAAGGGAAGACTAGAGGTAGGAGTATTCTGGCACATAGTGGTTCCTAGGGAGGATGAGAAGCAGCGTCTGGCCTTAGCCATGACATACCTTTTTCTGGACACCTAGGGGTTGGCTGTATAAAAAGGTGACTAACAATTTTTACTGAACCAGTAGTTTTAAAGACATAGCAAACTACTGCTGGACGTGTCTGTAGTGTCAGAGGGTGGGAAGGTTGGGGACAAGGCTGAGGCAGCTTTGATTCCCCTGCCTGTTATCAAAGAGCCATTTTGGTGAGTTTTCATGGACATTGTGAGGCCACTTAGCACACCAAATTGCACTGGCAAGCAGTACATTTTGGTAGTCATAGATTACAACACCAGGTGCCAAGAGCCAGTGCCCTTGTCCTCCATTGAGGCTGGAAAGGTTATTGATGAACTACTAGTGACATTCAGCTAGGTGGGTTTCCCCCAGGAGATTCTATCAGACCAGGGCACCAACTTCGAGTCTGATCTAATGGTTAGTCTTTGAAAGACGTGTGGGGTAAGGTAGCTCAGGGCTTTGCCATAGCAGCCCAAGACTAACAGTGTAGTCAAACAATTCAATGGGTCTCTTAAGACCATGTTAAGGGCATTCACTGACCAGCATGTGAGAGAAAGAGACAAGTACCTACCCATCTCTTATTCACATATAGGGAAATTCCCCCAGGAGTCCACAGGGTTCTCGCCCTTTGAGCTTCTGTTTGGCCAAATGGTAAGGGGCCCTCTTGATTTGGTAAGGTATGAATAGGAAGGTGAACTTGCTCCCCAAGGTGAATCTGTCATGGAGTATTCCTGAGTTTCAGGTTATGGCTCAAGGAGTTCATGGGGTTTACCAAGAAGCACCTAGCCATTGCACATCAGAGGCAGAAGACATGGTACAACTGTGGGACCTGAGCCCGGGAGTATAAAGTCAGGCAACGGGTGACGATGCTGATTCCCTCTGACAGAACAAATTACAGATGGTTTGGGAGGGGCTTTACTTGGTAGTCAGGAGGGTGAATGATGTTAATTATGTGGTAGAGGTACCAGACAGGCAGCACAAACAGCAGGTTCATCATGTAAACATGATGAAACCCTACCATGACATGAACAAGATGCTCCTGACTGTGTGCAGCTATCTGAAGGAGGGGGAAGCAGCAGACCCACTGATGGCTGTCCTGGGAGACATTAAGATGGAATCCTCAGTGGATGCTGTCTACCTTTTGGAGTGGCTGACACCAGCCCAAGTTACCAAAATGCATGGGGTGCTGTGTACATTTGGTGAAACCTTCATGAGGAAAGTAGGGTATACCACACTAGCACAGCACCACATGGATACAGGGTCCCAAGCCCCACTGAGACAGCCACCCTACAGAGTCCCAGAAGGTTCAGGACATGCCATAAAAGGGGAGATAAAGGAGATGCTGGCTCTCTGGTTGATCCAGGAGACCAGTAGTCTCTGATCCTCCCTAGCTGTACTGATCCCCAAAAAGGGCAAGACCATGAGGTTCTGCATAAACTACTGCAAGCTCAACAGCTGCACAGAGTCAGATGCATCCCCCATACCTGGAATGGATGAGATCTTAGAAAGGTTAGAGGGAGCCCATTACCTGTCCACCATGGACCTGACAAAGTGCTATTGGAAGGTACCGCTGACTCCCCAAAGCCAGAGAGAGGTCAGCCTTCATCACCTGGTTTGGATTATTCTTATTAGGGATAGTGCCATTTGGGATGAAGAATGCACTAACCACCTTTCAATGGCTCATGAACCACACTCTGAATGCAGCAGGAGATGTCATTCTGGTGTGCATGGATGACATCGCCATCTATAACCAGACCTCGGAGGATCACATCAGGCATGTGATCATGGTGTTCCGCTGACAGCAGGCTGCTGGACTGACAGTCAAGGTGGAGAAGTGCCAGATAGGAATGGCAGAGGTGTGTCATACATTGAGCCAATGAAAATTGAAGCCATCCAGGGATGGGCCATGCCCACGACCAAGGGGAAAGTACAGGCCTTCCTAGGAATGGCAGGGTACTACTGTAAGTTTATGCCGAATTTCAGCAGCATGGACAAACCCCTGTGTGATCTCACCGGGAAGAAAATGCTGGAAAAGGTTCAGTGGATGGAAGCCTGTGATACCACCTTCTTCCAGCTGAAGGAGGCATTGTGTCAGGCACCTGTGCTCACCAGCCCAGACTATTCTCTTAGGTTAATTATGCATGTAGATACATCTGATCATGGGCATGGACCAGCTCTGAGTCAGGTTACACACTCTGGAGAGGAGCACCCAGTTATGTACTAGAGCAGGAAGCTATTGCCCAGAGAGGAGGCCTATGCCACAACAGAGAAGGAGTGTCTGGGGATTGTCTGGGCCTACCAAGAAAAAGAGGATAAAATGAACAGGAGAAAATGGTTCTAAAATGCTCTTTGTTTTGAACCTATTTTTTGAAAATACCAAGTTCATATATCTGTATGCTGATAAGTAATCTACCTTTCAAATGACAAGACCACTTTTTTCATTCTGTTTGCCCTTCTTACCTGGTGGGCTAGGCTCTCATTTAGCCTATCAGGCTCTCCTTTAGACTATCCACAAGAACTTGATCCCATGCCTATAGCAGCTGTCACCTCACCACCGGCTCTCAGATACCCACTGCTTGTTCTCTCTAATACTGATAGTAACTTACTGTTCAGGTTAGGGCTGACTGGAATTTTCTCAGGGGATTAAGAGATCCAAGCACATTAATAGGCAGGGAGAGAATGGGAATGACATTCCCTTGAGTACCACCATTACTTCCTCTTATTCCACCCCAACCCAGTTATTATTTATTTTTTATTTTATTTATTATTTAGTTTGTGTTGACTGGGTAAGTGCACTAGACAAATTCTGCCTATTTTCAGGCACGACCCGGGGGAAGGGGATACAGATGAATGCCAACTGACCTTGAACCAGATTAAGCTGTTGGTGGTATTTTTAGTGAATGAGGGAAATTTGGCCAGGACACCAGGGAAATTCCCCTACTCTCCACTGGGGGGCTTTCTGGCCATCTTTCCAAGACGGTCACTTCTCCGGGTCAAGCAGAGAGAGAGAGGATGTTACTGGGATGGGAGTTCTGGCCTCTGCTCCTGTCCTTTCCACGCAAGAGGCTGTAGATCTTGCTTTGGCTGTGGCTGATTTTTCTAATGATACACATGAATCTGACGATATGGAGATAATGACTGATTCTTCAGCATTGCCTGAACTGTGCCTGCCTGTTGCTGGAGTTTGTGTATATGGCTTCACAGCCTGTTTGGGTAGAAGTGCATCAGAAGTATGCGGCTCCTCTTCAGCAAAAACAGGAATGGTTAAAAATGGTGTGAGATATTGATAATGAACTTGTAGCACTGACAGTCGTCTCTCCCAGGCTCTCGTGGCAGGAGAGTAGGGTACTAATCTGGAGCAACTTCGGGAAATGGACAGTGGGGAGCTTGCTGCTATCATTTCTCCAGCTTCTACTGATCTGGTACTGATGGGTGTTTGTACGGCTGGCAGTGAGAGCGGTGTTGATGCTGTGTGCCGAAAGCTGACCAATGATGGAAGCAGTGCTCCGTACACCGAAGCCGGGAACTCTAGCCTTGGAATGGGTCAACAAGCTATGGATGGTTCTGGCACACCCGCCAACCCTGTGTTGGACTCTGACAACACTTTTTCCTTTCGAGATCGATGGAAGGGTGAGGATTGGAATGCTCTGGTGGAGGATTTTTACCCAGTGAATTCTGTTTCTACAAAGCATCTACCCGATAAATCTTGGTCACCAGAGTCTACTTTGGAGGCTGTGGGCTGGATTAGGGACAACCTGGGTAACTGGTCTCCTGATCCCAAGGATCCCTCTTATCAGAGGATGTGTGCATCTTCTACTTCTACTGCGGCCACCACCTTGAGTACTACAGTGAGCTCCACCGAACTCCGGGGCAAAGACTTTATAATTCCTATTAGTATTATTATTCCTCATACTAAGTTAGTTAAAGCTGTACATAATGAGGGTTTTGGTACCAATCTTGCACAAATTACTAATAATGATACATCCGCGGAGTTTCGACTAGGGCCTAGTTCTCAGGCCCTGGGAGAATGTCAGGAGGGGTCTTCTATGGCTCCCTTGTTTAGATTGGCTGATCTCTTTCACTGTAGTGGAGAACCTGCTCCCAGGAGGAATGCAGTCAGGCTACTTTACAAGGGGGGATTGGAACACCCTCCAGACAGGTTGTTTATTGCTAGGGATTTATTAAAAAAGTCCATGAAGTTTTTCTCTTTGGAAATATTTACTTTGATTTCTTTAGGTAATGGGAATTATGATGTTAGTTTTAAAAATGTGTCATCTCTGGATAGATTTTGGGCGCAGTACCAGACACAGAAGGCTAACCCGCTTTGGGTACCTTTTTAGGCAGTTCCTCTTACTAAACCATTAATCAAGACCAGTACTATTATGTTTAAAAATGAGGGTGTCAGTGTTGAGGACATTCTTTTTTGGTTGCGGCAAAGGTGTGAGATCTTGGGGAGGCCCACGCCCAATATGGATAGTGAGCAGATTTGGGATGGGGGACGGAAGATTAAAGTGAAACTTCTCTCCACAAACTCAGGGCCTGTGCATCTGCCTAGTATGTCCTTTTTTGGGGGGATTGAGGGTCGATCTTTTCATGGAACAACCCAGGTCTTGCTTTAAATGTGGGTCTCGTTTGCATCTCAGCTCAGCCTGTAATACCACTCACTGCAGTCACTGTTTGGAATTTGTTCACTTAGCCTCGGCTTACTTGGATTTGTTTAAGTGTAATCTTTGTGAACAAACAGGACACATCTATGGTCATTGTCCTTGGGCATCTCACAACCGTGAGGATTGCCCCTCACATGACGGTCTCATAAATCAGGCCCAACATGCTTTAGCGGGAAAAAAAAATGGCGACTGCACCTTCCATTCTTCCGGAGCCAGAGCAGGTAGATACCCCTGATGTTTCAATCCAGGCTGACCCAGTTAAGACAGCTCCTTCAGTGGTGTTCTCAGAGGGTGTAGTAGTGGGACAGGATGCCCTACCTGGGCTTCAGCCAGCTGTGAATCCTGCAGTAGGTGCTGGAGATATTATGCCCCCACCTCCCCCGACTGAGGCCCCGTTCAAGACGGTTCCACCTAGAAAACGTAACAGACATGGGAAGGCGATGTCTTCCTCAAAACCTGTCCCCAAGCTAGTACCTCCTCGGGATGCAGTGCAGTTAGGGAATACCTTTACTCCACTAGAGGACGATATGGGGGGGGTGACTCTGAGACTGATACTGATGCCTCTTCTGTCATTTCCACTACTGACAATGACTGTAGGCCAGATGATTTTATTGCCAAATGGACTAGACGAAAACAGGTAGGTAAACCTCCTTGAAGTTGTTTTTTGCCTCTGTCCTTAGTGGTTCCCCTGTCTCCCTTGCGCTACTATGCATTCCTTGGCCATTTCTACTTTAAACATTAACAGTCTTAAAGGTCGGAAGAAATGCTTAGGAGTTTTCTCTGTCCTTAAAGATTTCCAATCAGATATCATTTGTTTGCAGGATACCCGGTTAAAGTCTCATATAGACCTTCAGCATGCTGCCCAGTGCTGGCCCTGAGGGCCCTTTTTCTGGTCCATTGGGGAAGACCCATGTGATGGGATAGGAATTCTTTTTTCAAATTCTGCCCTCAAAGTTTCCAGATTGGTGGATATTCACCCTGGGAGGGCTGTTTGTTTAGATGTCTCCTTTTCAGAAAGATTTTGTGTCCTTGCTATCTATGCCCCTCAAACTAAGACTCAAAGAACAGCCTTGTTTAAGCAGGTTCAGCCCTTCTTACATACTTCTTGCTTGGTGGTCTGGATGGGGGACTTTAATTGTGGTCTGGCTATGGCTGATAGAGGCCTTCAAACCCAGAAACTTTTCTGTTATTCCTTAGCTTTGAATCATACGGTTTCTACACCGAATTTGATCGATGCATACAGGACCTGCATCCTACAGGGGGAATTACATATTTTCAGGGTACTCTTAAGACAGATAGATTTCATTTTTTTATCTAAAATCCTTACAGTTTTTCAGGTTTTTGTTAGGCTGATGGAATTTTTGGATCATAGGATTCTTACGGCATGTGTCACATGGAAGGGTGCCCTGAGATGCAAAAACAACAGATGGAGATTGAATGATAAGTTGTTGGAAGATCTTTACATTAAAAAACTGTGGTTACGGGATTGGGCTGCACGGCTTTCAGTGTTAGAATGTTAAGACTGTGTTCTTGATTGGTGGGATGATACGAAAAAAGGTTGGCGACATTTTTTCCAACAACAGACTCATGTTAGAGCAAATAAAGACTACTTGGCATCTCTAAAGCTTAGGCATCACTTACAGCACTTAATCTCCCTGACAGAAATTACAACTCACGATTATAGTCAGCTGATTTCAACAGTTAAGAAACAGATGGTTTGTCTGCAGTATAAAAGGGGTAAATCTTTAGACCAAAAATTGAGGTTTGGTACACATATGTCTAAACGGTCATTAGATCCCTTTAAGGAAAATAAAGACAGGGTTGATTCCTGGCTTATTACTGCACTAACCACTATGGAAGGACAAACTGTAAGTGATCTTCGTATTCTGCAGGAGGTAGAGATGTATATGACTACTATGTTTACAGCAGACCCTGTTTTAGATGACAATACTATTCACTGGCTTTTGACTGATCTACGTTTACCTAGTTTGTCTGAGGTGCCAGAATTGCCCTGGAAGATGACAACCTTAGAATAAGTTTCCGTCGCCATTAATAATTAAGCCTCTCAGTCAGGCCCAGGATCTGATGGTATCGGGGCAGAGTTTTATAAAACCTTCTTACAGGATTTGAGTCCAGTCTTGGCCGTTGTGTTCAATTACATTTTGCGATCTGGTACTTATGCTCCTCTGTGACTGAGGCTATTTTATTATTGTTGTTTAAAAAAGGGGATAAATGTGATCTGAGGAACTAGCGCCCCCTGAGTCTCTTAAATTCGGATTTAAAAATCTTGAGCAAGATTTTGTTTGCCAGACTTTCTAGGGTCACTCCACTGCTACTTCACCCTGTTCAGACTTGTGCTGTAAAAGGGAGGAAGCAGCAGGATAATCTAATCTTGTTGAGGGAAATTTTTTGTAGAGGTGAACTGGAACAGTTACAAGGGTTTGTTCTTGGGTTAGATCAGGAGAAAGCTTTTGATCGAGTTGCTCATAGATTTTTATTTTTAGTTTTGAAAGCCTTTGGGATTTCTGATAGGTTTGTGGGTTGGATAGCCTTGATGTATCAGGGGGCGGCCATTATACCTAATGTGAATGGTTGGTGTGGACAGAAAATTTGTGTTGGTAAGGGGTGCCCCCTGAGCCCTACACATTATGCTTTTATGATTGATATATTCATTAGAATGTAGCAATTATATTCTGACCTGAAAGGTATCGATATCTCTCCAGCCTTGCCACACCATAAAGTTTGTGCCTATGCAGATGATCTAGTTTTGATTTTGGCCCCCCAGCTTTCCGCCAGAGCATTACAGGATGTTATTAGTAGCTTCTCGAGTGTTTCCGGTTCTAAGATTAATTATAATAAGAGTAAAGGGGTGGTCATAGGGTCCACTCCAGTACCACCCTTGGGTGTAATAGCTGGAGTTCCTATTTCCAGGGATCTTATTAAAATACTAGGGGTACAGTTTTGTCCTGGAGAAATGGCAGGACAGAACTGAGACTTAACCCTTATTAGGGGAACTCTCTTGGTAAGCGGTTGGAAGGGGCAACAGATTTCCAAGAAGAAAAGGGTTCTGCTAATTAAGACCATACTTACACCTATATTTTTGTACATCAGCTATGTCTTTCCACCTCCCTTTCGGATCTGAACACATTTGTTTAGTCTATTTTTTCGCGCATTCTGGGGGTCTCGGTTGAACGCTATTAAGAGGGAATTGACATATATTTTGATCTCTTCAGGAGGTGTTAATATGCTCAACCCTATTGCTTTCTTCTTTAGTATTTTTTTGAGTTGTAATTTAGGGCCTGTTTTGAAGCCTGGAGATGTTTTATGGAGACCTTTTATGGAACAGTGGTTGAACTTATGTATGCCTAGTTGGCATGAGTAGAAACCTAGATTATTGGCTAGATTCTCTAATTTACCATCATCTGTGACTGAGTATATGAAGCAGGTTACTAAGTGGGATATCACCCCTCGCCACCTCCAAACCTTGAATAGAAAGAGGGTGTATCAATATATTTTTTCAATCGAACAACAAGTGGATGTTGTCTTTCCTGACTGTCCTGCTGATAGAAAATCTCTGATTTTGAAGCATCTTACTAATAAGAGGATCCCAGCTTATGCCTGGGATTGTTTATGGTTAAGCAATTATGGGAGATTGGGAGTAAAAGGCAGCATTAAGCATAAGCAGTTGTCAGACAGATATTGTCCTAGGCCTGAATGTGATCAGATTTTGGAAACCCAAAAGCATTTATTTTTAGACTGAGAGTATATTAAGCTCTTTTGATTATACTTGGCAGACCTCTGGAATGAGGATGGTTTTAGGGATATTGATTACCCCACTATTATGTTCGGTCCTTTTGACAATATGTTTGTTAAATATCATACTGACACTATTTATGTGATTTTTTGTATTATATGGTTTCATATTTGGCAATCTAGGTGCATGTGGATTTTGCAACAGAAAGTACTTTCACATGTTGAATTATTTTCTAATGTTTGTAAAGCTATTGAAAGACTCATGCAATTTGATTTTGAGAAGGGTTCATATGACCACTCTACTATGGATCAACTGTTTTGGATCGTTTACTTGATGTATTCTGGGTTTCCTTATTCTGTTTATTTCCATGTATGTAATTTTTGTTTTTTGCTTTATCCCTGTTTTTGCCTGTACTGAAGTCCAACTTCTCAATAAAATTCCCCTACTCTTTTTGAGAAGTGCCATGGGATCTTTATCATCCACCTGAACTACCACCAGAACAGGCAGATGGGACCTCAGTTTAACATCTCATCTGAAAGATGGCACCTCAGGAGTGCAGCACCCCCCTCATGCTACACTACAGTGTCAGTATTGGGATATTAACCCAAGTGCCTGGTGTGGGGATAGAACCCACAGCCTTCTGATCTCCTGAGCCACTGACACTGATACTGAGTTGGGCATGATCCAAGATGGAAGACTTTTTGGCAAGTAAAATGAAAAGCTTGGACCAGGTCACCCACCACACTGGCTCAAGACTGTACGTTCAGTATGACACCAGCATGTCTACTTCCTGCATTATGCCAGGGCCTGCCAAATCAGCATGTTTTCTGTAAGAACCACAGATCCACTTCAGTTTTGGTCAGATAAACTGCCAGTCTATACGAGCCCCTTGACAAGGGATTTGTCACAGGGGTGTTTTTTATAGATCTGACCATGGTCTTTGACGTACTGGATCAGAAGCATCTGTTACACAAGTTATTTAGACATGGTATTGAAGATGATATTATACAGTGGTATGGCAATTATTTCCTTAACAGGCAACAGAAGGTTGAGATGGGGTCTGTCTTTTCTAGTGTTACAACAGTTAATACAGGTTTTCCCCAGGGTCAGGTACTAGGACCACTTTTGCTTCCAATCTATCTGGACAACATCCCAACAGCATGCCCAGGTTCTGATATAATGTATGCTGGTGATATCATATAATAAGCATCCCACTGTATCTGAACTTCCGTCGCAGCTTCCAAATAGTTGCACTGCTTAACAAGAATAGCTTTAAATGTGTGCGTATACTCCTAGATCAAAAGATGACCTTAACTGCCAATACTTATATGTCAACTAGTAAAAGTAACCAAAAGCTGAAATTCCTGTATCATAATAACTTCTTCACACAGAGGATTGTGGGATTCTGGAATAACTTGCCAGCATATGTAGTGTCAAGCCCAACTATAGAAACCTTTAAGATTAGACTGGATTTATGCATGGGAAACAAAAAATATGAATACCACCCACAATAAGGTGGTAAGTTCTTTAAAGGGCATTCAGCCTACTGAACTCACATAAAATCTATGAACCTATGAACCGATAATAAGGATCAGATTACTGGGGAAGCCAAAAGAATCGTTGCCAAACAAAGTCTCACCTGTTCTTGAGTATGGGTCGTGTTTAATAAATAGCATCCCCCTTCCCTCTTCATTTGACAATTACTAAGTATCATTTAACAATATATTACGGTTTGTATTTGCATTAGGGACTCAACAATGCTGGTTAAATGGAGAACTAGCTCTTCTTGCCCCAGCATCTAGAATTCTTTATAGTTCTTATAATATTTTACATAACATTGTCACATTTCAGCGACCACTTGATTTGCTCAAAGAATTAAGTCCCTCACATTCAATCCACAACTTGAGTGACTCAAAGTTAAATATAGTCAGGATAAATTGTGTAAAACATTAAGTTGGAGAAAAATCATTTTCCTGCTTTGGATGTAAGTTTTTAAGTTCACTTCCTTCAAATATCTAAACTAATGACGAGAAAACATACTAAAGCATAGACTCTTCAAAACCCTTTGTGAAAATGATTATTGTTCATGTATTTTATAATGATTGTGTACATTTTTATATGAATTGACAATTTCTATAGATTTGTTCAGCTGTATTCAAATATGTGAAATTAATTTTCTTGTATTATCTATTCTTTCCAGGTGTGGGCCACAGCTGCAAATAGACCCTAGGGATCCAGCCCACCCTCCTGGGCTTTATTAATTAATCAAATAATCAATTAATAAATAGAAAAGTGGATTACACATGCTTGCCCAGTCTATAACCATATAGTCCTGCCCTCATGACTCCCTCTTCCTGAGCCAGCCATGTAATGGCAGGAGAAGCCCATCCTACCTGAGGCAGGAGACATCAGAAATGGACACTCAGCACTGCCTTGGCTGCTGATGTGTGATAGTCTGGGCCTGAGCTTTAAAGCCAGGTCATGAGCATGGTTAGCCACAACATTTATCGTTAGGTTCCTGGGCGTTCCAGAACTGTTGTCATGTGAAAGTTCTTTTCAGCTCTGAAGATTCTAGAGATTCTTCTTTGTTTAGAACCAATTCTGATAATCCCTAATAAAAAGAATAAAATCTTTCTTTCTTTCTTGAGCTCACAGGGACTCAGTCCTTTTGTAACAACGACTCTGACATAGAGTAACAACAGCTCCATTACAGTGGGGTTGGATGTACAAAGGTAGGGTAGAAATGTAGAGCATCTGGGAAAATTACAGTTAGTGGTCATAGACAGATATTTTTATGGCTCTTTCAGATTGAAGTGAGGGATTTAGCAGACAGAACATGAACTGGCACGGAATTCCAGATTTTAGATGTCCTGAACTGGAAGCTTTTTGCCCTAAGAAATGTTTACCTGGGAGTCATCATAAGCAACTCCCTAAAACAATCTAGCCAATGCAACAAGTCCTACAGCAAGACAATATGGATGTTGGGTGTATTGGGAGGGGTTTGACAGTAGGAGGTGACACTGCCTCTCTATAGATCACTGGTGAGATCGATATAATTGAACAGTGATAAAATAAACTTGAGAAAATGGAGTAACTACAGCAGTTGCATTATTTATCCAGGCTTCTCACAACTTCAGTGGAGCTCCAAGTCTAGTTTTCTTACAGAGCTGTCCCATGAATGAACTCAGAGTTGGAAAACTACTACATTTCGATCTGCTTTGTATGGCACATTCAGCAGCTGGTTCTGGAGCTCTCCACTGCGGACTGCTTTCACCAGTCAGTGTCTTAGTGAATTGTCCATACATACAGGTATTTGAAAACTTCTTGAGATGAACTATAGGTTCTGCAATGGACCTGCCTTCAAGCTGATTCTAAGTACTAAACATATGCCTTTCAGCTATGATGTAAATTTTGGATACATTGTAGATTTTCAATGTTTTATATCACATAGCAAATCTACGAGGACTCTGGCTTTTGTCTAGCAACAGTGAAAAATACAGATATCTTTTCTGAGTGCATGTACAATACAATGTCACTTGTTTAAAAATGCTATTTTATACAAGCAATGCAGGCTTTAGTACTTTCCTGTGTCTCTGCAAAACAAAAATCTGCTATAATACACAGCCAACTTGCATACTGTGTGACCCTGAGCAAGCCCTTTCACCTCCCCAGTGCTCCCGGGTCACCCCAAAAACAGGTACCGTGTGCCTAGTGGGCCTTACCTGGTCAGCAAAGAATAAGAATAAAAAAGTCAATTTTTTTTATTTAACTGACCTCTTCCATGGTCCACCAGCCTGCGTTACTGAATTATTTTTTTTAGATCCTCTGTTCTCTGTCTCACAAATAACATGATGCTACCCTTGTCACCTAAATATGTCATGTGCTTGAGGTTTGAATAAAGACAAGATCTGTCCATCACATCTCTAGCAACACCGTCATGACATGCCCCCTGAGGCACTAAAGCTGGTCACAAGCAGCACAGCCCTATCTACCATAGACTATGGCCTTATAATCTACGGTGCTGGAACTGACACAGCCCTCAAAAGGGTAAAATCCCTTCTTAATAAAGCATGTCAGCTGGTCCTGGGAGCAGATCACTGGACACACACTTGTGACCTCTATAAAGCAACTGGATGGCTACCCCTTCACCTCAGGGCTCAATACCAGGCCTGCCTTCTGGCAAAGAAAGCTATGCTCAGGCTAGCTCCTGAATCCACCTGTCTATTTAGACTAGATCAACCAACTGTCAATATACGAAGTTCATCGGGGAGGGGGGCTGGTTGTACCTTTTAAGCATACGTCAGTAGCCCACAGATCTCTCTCCTATAGAGGACCCAAGTGGGTAAATGATCTCCCCCTGACTTTACTGAATGTAGCAAGGTCAGCAAATTCAAAGTTGGTTTCAAGCACTCCTAGCTCTTGCTTGTGTATGTGAGTGCCCGAACACAACCTAACCCCTATACTAACAACTGAGAGTCCCCTGAACACTCCAATTTAAGCATTTGGAATGTCAGTAAACATACCCTCCAACCTCTCACTGCAACATTACTATAGATTCATCCCCTTCCCTCAGCCACCCCCTCTCCCCCGGTTCCATCCTCTGTTTCCTCCTCCAACCCCTACCCTCCCAACATAATACTGCCCTCACCTTACCCACCCCCCACCTGTACTACGCCTCTTCCTATTTCTTCCCATTCCTATCCTCACCACTGACCCTCCACCTCCAAAGACAAAGCCCTCTCAGGCTGCCACTCAAAGTACATCTTCAACAAAGCCTTTCTTTCTGGTGGCCCTACCATAGCCAGGCATGAGTTCCTGAAATCCTTCTGCTGACCTGTGTACTCAACATAGGGCAGCTTACTTCTAGCAACAGACTTGAACTGCCTGTGTGTGTGTGTGTGTGTGTGTGTGTGTATATATATATATCTAGGACTGACAGTGAAATTGCATTGTAAATTTAAAGACAATCTGTAACCAAAGTGTAGCTTGACAATTAAGCACAATTGTTTTTTATGTAAGTAACCTATGTAACCTTAAAACAATTTATCTTTTGTGCATCAGAGTATTTCTGTGTATATACTATTGTTGCTATTTATTCTGTTCTGTACTATGTTTGACTTGGAACCTTTGTAAATGAGTCATTGGCGCAAACTGAAATAAATAAAACAAATAAACATGGTACATCTGTAAGATAGCTAGGGGGATGAATAGCTGAAACTCTTTGTATTTTTCTGTTTCTTGAATGCCAAGATCCATAATCTTCCAAAACCGGCACTTTAACTGGGGCAGCTAGATTCAGGGTGAGATCAATAAATTGACAACAAACTGTGGCTTTCTTTCCTGAACTCGGATTTCTTTCTGCAGTGATTTTTTTTTCCCAGTTCAGCTCTGTCACTCTGAAAGACTCCCCTGCATTTGCAAGGTCAGCTAGACTACAGTACATTCTATTCCCATATGCACAACAAGTTACAGTAACTAATCAGGAATACATAAATATAAGTACCAGGAGAGACAAACAAGCATTCAAAATAATGTCTCCCACTGTGGTTCTTCATACCAAGTCAGATATTTTTAATAGCACAGCATATTTTGCTGTGGCCTCACACGTCAAAGGTGTGTTTATTGCATGTACGCCTTTATTTGTACTTGCTGCTTAACAGAACATGCCTGAAAGAATGAGTCTAGAAACAGTTGATGGCATGCCAGTCTGAATTGCCATACAGTACAGTAAAAGGGAAATACATTGTCACAAAGCCTCCTAAGAACCAATGAATACAGATGGGGAGTATTAACAAAAGACGTCAGGGACTTGCTTCATATATTAACCCTTTGAGTGCTGAATATGTTTGAAATGTATTGAGATTCTGGTTGTATAAATATGCCTGCCACATACATAATTACAACACATACTACAGTAAATAATTGAAATTGTTCTCAATTTTAATTAAAAAATTCTTGGTTTTTGATATCTTTTTCACAAAAGTGTTTGAAAGTACCCTGGCTTAGGTTCACACATAAAACATAATATCCCTCCTGCTAGATAGCTTAAGGTATGGTTGTCTGAGAAATGGTAAAGAAGGCATGATCTCATTAACGTTTTTAACAGTGACATATTTAAAAACTTGTTCAGCTCTGTAACTTCTGAACTGAAACACATAAATAACTGTTTGTAACACAATTTTCTGATCTGACTGTGGAGAAACACACAAGCTGTTAAATTCTCTGATGATGGCAAGTTTTTACCTCCAAATAGCAGTATTTCTTAGTCAGAAAACAGAAACGTAGAATTTGATGACAGATAAGGACCACTTGGCCCAATTATTCTGCCCATTGTTCCCTACCTACAGTGTTCCTGCCGACTCCATTTAATATCTGTCTCTTCCCCCCCACACACTTTCTACTAAGATTCCCTTATGTTTATCCCATGCATTCTTGAACCCTGCCTCTGTTTTCATCTCCACCGTCTCTGCTGGAAGACTGTTCCAGGTATTCACCACCCTTTATATGAAGAAGTACTTTCTTACATCTACCCCCTAAATCTACCCCCTCCAGCTTCATATCATGTCCCCTAGTTCTTAAGCACCTTTTATTTCTGAAAAGTACTTTCCTCCTTACTTTATTTACTCCCATGAAGTATTTAAAGGTTTCTCTCATATTCCCCCCTCCCTCCTCTCTTCTAGGTTGTACATATTGAGGTCCTTTAGTCTCTTCACATAAGGGTTTTAATGCAGACCCTGCACCATTTTATTTGTCCTCCTCTGACCCACCTCCACTCTGTTTACTGTATGTCCTTTGGGAGATGTGGTCTCCAGAACTGGAACACTTTACTCTAGGTTGGGTCTCACCAGCAGTCTATACAGAGGCAAAACCACCTCCCTCTTTCAGCAGGTGATACCCCTCCCTATGCACCCCAGCATCACACTAACCCTCTTGACTGCCTTGTTGCACTGCCTGGCCATCTTTAAATCATCAGATATGATTACCCCCAAGTTTCTTTCCTGTTTGGTGGTTGTCACTGCATCTCCACCATTTTTGTACTCTGCCCCTAGGTTTCTGTGCCCTAAGCACATAATTTTGCACTTTTTTCACAGTGTCATCTAGCTGCCATACTCTTGATCACTCCTCCAGTTTTCTCATTCTCTCCTCATTCTTCCATCCCCCCAAGTGTCTACTTAACTGCAGAGTAAACAGGGAGGAAACGAGCCACTGTGGGTCACCTTAGAGACTGGAAATGGCAACACAATCCACACAGGGGTTGTATACAGACCCCCATGTCAGGGGGAAGGAATGGACAAAGATATGATAGAAGGCATTCTTAGGATGGCAGAGAAAGGGGAGATACTGTTGATGGGAAACCTGAATATGCCAGATGTTTACTGGAGCACATTTGCTGCAGCCACATACAAGAGCAGGGCAATTCTCGATGCCCTACAGGTTGTATGCCTCAGACAGCTAGTTTCGGAATCCACTCATCAGGGAGCAATCTTAGACCTTGTACTCTCAAATGGGGACAGTGAGAGGATCTCAGATCTACAAAGGGTTGCCATCTGGGAACAAGTGACCATCAAACAGTGTGGTTCAGGATAAACTCAGCTACGAGTAAAGCCATAGAAAAGTGAGGGTACTGGACTTCAGGAGGGTTGACTTTGGCAAGATGGGAGAGTGCCTCAGAAAAGCACTAGCAAACAAGCTAGAAGGAGGGGTGGAGCAACAAAATGGAAACATCAAAACTGCCATCACAGAGGCAATAAGCCTCCTTTGTGTCAAGCCAATAAACAAATCAAAACGAAAGAAAAAGCCACTATGGTTCTCAAAAGAGATGGCTGGGAAAGTCTGGGAGAAAAAGATAGCATTCAGGAAGTATAAGGAAACACAGAAGGAGCAGGACAGAGAGCTGTACCAGTTAAGGCAGAAGAAAGCAGGGAGGGAAATCAGAATAGCAAAGGCCCAAACTGAGGAAAAGATAGCCAACTCGGTTAAGAAGGGGGATAAAACCCTTTATAGGTACATCAGGGAGCATAGAAAGACAAAGGGAGGGCTAGTGAGGCTGAATAGAATGGATGGTGGGTGGGCAGAGAGGGACAGTGAAACAGCAGGGTTACTGAATGAATATTGTTGCTCAGTATTCACATAGGAAGAGGAGGAGGGGTAGGGGTAGGGGGAAGGGGAGGTGCCTAATCCAGTTAACAGAAACACTCTTGATAGGGGGGTCGATCCCAGTCCTTTCACAGAAGAAAGGGTTCTGAAAGAACTCCTAAAACAGAAGGTGGACAAAGCAATGGGGCCTGACGGAATTCACCCCAGCATTCTAAAAAAATTAAGGGGAGAACTAGTGAAACCACTGACTACCCTTTTTAACAAATCATGGGAGGATTGTGTGGTACCTGAGGACTGGAGAAAGGCAGATGTGATTTCCCTTCACAAAAATGGGACTAAGACACAGGCAGGAAACTACAGACCTGTCAGTTTGCCCTCTGTGTTAGGGAAAGTGATGGAATCCCTTCTGAATGAAAGAATTGTTGCGTACCTAGAGGCCAGTGGGGCATAGGACACAAGGCAGCATGGGTTCACAGTGGGAAGTTCATGTCAGACAAATCAAATTGACTTCTTTGACTGGGTGACCAAAGTAGTAGACCAGGAAGGGGCTGTGGACATGGCCTACATAGACTTTAGCAAGGCATTTGACACAGTCCCGCACAAAAGATTAATGGTCAAATTAACCAGCCTGTGAGTGGGTCCCAGGGTGGTAGCCTGGGTAAAACATTGGCTGGACAACAGAACACAGAAGGTAATTGTAAATGGAGTCCACTCTGAAGAAAGAGGGGTTACTAATGGGGTACTGCAGGGTTCAGTACTAGGTCCAGTCCTTTTTAATGTCTTTATAAGTGACATTGCAGAGGGACTGGAAGGAAAAGTATGCCTCTTTGCAGATGACACAAAGATCTGCAACAGGGTTGATACACAAGGAGGCATGGAAAGGAACAGAAGGGACTTAGCAAGGTTGGAGAAATGGTCAGAAGTATGGCAGCTTGGATTCAGTGCAAAAAAGTGCAAAATAATGCACCTGGGAAACAAAAACCCAGGGGAAGATTACACAATTGGGGGGGAGGGGAGGTAGTAACAACAAAAAAAATGGGAAGGGACCCGGGGGTAATCATATCAGATGACCTTAAGGTTGGCAAGCAATGTGAGATGGCTGGGGATATACTGGGATGTATGGGGAGAGGCATCACCAGCAGAAAACAGGAAGTTGTTATCCCTCTGTACAGACAGTTGGCGAGACCCCATCTGGAGTACTGCGTCCATTTCTGGAGACCCCCTCTCCGCAAGGACAGAGACAGGATAGAGGCAGTCCAGAGGAGAGCAACTAAAATGGTGCAGGGTCTGCAGGAGAAGCCATACGAGGAGAGACTAAAGGAGCTTAATATGTATACCCTTGAGGAAAGGAGGGAGAGGGGGACATGATAGAAACTTTTAAGTACCTCAGTGGAATCAACAAAGTCCAAGAGGGTAGAATCTTTCAGAAAAAGAGATGTGCAAGAACAAGGGGACACAATTTAAAGATGGGGGGCATTCAGGGGCAATGTGAGGAATTATTTTTTCACAGAGAGGTTGGTGGATGCATGGAACAGCCTTCCTGAGGAGGTTGTGGGGTCTAAAATTGTGAGAGAATTAAAGAATACATGGGACAGACATAAGGCAATTCTTGTGGGTGTAAGAAGAAATAGGCAGTTGGTTAACTAGGATCTGCAGCTTATCCTGTAGGTAGGGAAATGGGCAGACATGGTGGGCCAAGCGGTCCTTATCTGCCATCAAAGTCTATGTTTCTATGCAGATTTTGGTGTCATCTGCAAAGAGGCAGACCTTCCCTTCCAGCTCCTCTGCAATGTCACTTATAAAGACATTAAAGAGGACCCATCCCAGTACTGATCCCTGAGGCACCATGCTGGCCACCCTCCCTTCTCCAGAGTGAACTCCATTTACTACAACTCTCTGTTGCCACTCTCCTAACCAATTTCTTACCCAGGTTACCACCCTTGGATCCACCCATAAGCTGCTCAGTTTTCCTGTGAGTCTCCTGTGAGGAATGGTGTGGAAAACCTTATTGAAATTTAGGTAGGCCACATCCACCACTCACTCTTATCTAATTCCCTGGTCACCCAGTCAAATAAATCTATCAGATTTGTTTGACATGACCCCCCTCCTGTGAATCTATGCTGCCTTGGGTCATGTAATCCACTGAATTCAAGATACTCCACAATCCTTTCCTTCAGCAGTGATTCCATTAACTTTCCTACCACTGATGTCAGGCCGACTGGCCTATAGTTGCCAGCCTTCTCCCTGCTAAAACATTTGTGAACTGAGACTCTATTTACCCTCCTCCATTCCTCCAGAACCACTCCTGTTTCCAGTGAGCTGTTAAATAGAACTGTCAGAGGTACAGCCAGCATTTCTCTTAGCTCCCTCAATTCCCTTGACTGCACCCCATCTGACCCCATTGCTTTGTCCACGTTCAGATTTGTGAGTCCCTTCATGACACTGTCCTCTGAAGAAGGACTAGTGTTCACTTCCCTCCCTCCAAAGCTCCTGTTACTTTTTTGTGGCCCCTCCCCTTGTCCTTCTTTTATGCATACTGAACGAAAGTATTTGTTCAGGATGTCTGCCTTTTCATGGCACCCCCCAGCACAGTCCCCCCTTCCCTTTTAACCTTACAATCCCTCTCATACTCTTCCTCTTTTCACTTACATACCTAAAAAATGGCTTGTCCCCTTTCGTTACCACCTGGGCTATCATCTCCTCAGTTTGTGCCTTCACACTACTTACTGCTTTCCCTGCTTAAATCTGTTTTCCTGATACACCTCTCTGTCCTCCTCCCTTTGTGTCTCCTTATACCTTTTGAATTCTACCCTTTATCTTCTGAATGCTACCCTTTTTGGTCTTTATCTTTTCAATCACTTCTTTTGACAGCCATAGTGGTGTCTTTTTCCTCTTGCTTTTGCTGACTTGCTTGATGCAGAGGTTTGTTGCCTTCACTATGCCCTGCTTTAGCTAAGCCCATTGTTCCTCCACCCCACCCAGGTCATCTCCACTGCCAGGTCTTTCATGACACATTAACCTGTCTTTTTAAAATCTGCCCTCTTGAAGTCCAGGACCTTCATCCTTGTGTGGTTCGAGTCCACAGCCATCCTTATGTTGAACCACACTGTATGGTGATCACTGGTCCCCAGATGGCCTCCCATCTTAACATCTACAACACTGTCCCTGTTAGTGAGTATCAGATGCAATATTGCTCCATCATGAATAGGCTCCCTTGCTAGTTGCCTGAGGAACACCCCCTTCAGGGAGTCCAAGATGTGCCTGCTTCTATCTGATGCTATAACTGGGAGACTAATTTAAATCCGGCAGGTTGAAGTCCACCACCAGCAGCACCTCTTCCTTTCTGCCATCTTACCAGTGGCTTCCACCAGTACTTCATCTAAATCCTCCTCCTGTGCTGGAGGTTTGTAGATCATGCCAGTGTGAATAGAGGCTCCATTCCCCATATCTAGGGTGAACCACTGTTCCTCTGCAACCCTTGTATTCCCTGTGTCTCCATCACTTTTATGCTTTCTGTCACATAACACGCCACACCACACCCACTGCTTTTCTTCCCACCTTGTCCTTCCTGAATTGAGTACAGCCTAGTATGGCAATGTCCCAGTCATGGTTTTCAGTGCACCATGATTCGGCAATCATCATCATGATGTTATTTTTAAAAAGTGCCCTTCCAGAGCTCAGGGCGCCCTTACAATTTAAAACATAAAATAACGTATACAGACAGACACATATTCATAGCTTCGTACATAATTAAAATATTCACAAAATCCATTGCAAATCATGTCTTATGAGTGATTGCCTAACACAGGCTTTTAGCATTATAGGCCAGAAAAGGCCTGGGTAAATAAGTGGTGTTTTTAAAGCTGTTTTAAAACTTTCTATGGTGAGGCTAGCTCATATCGGATGAGGTAGAGAATTCCACAGGGTTGGAGCCATAAAAGCAAAAGCTGTTCCTCCAGATGTCTTCATACGGACCCTAGGAATATTCAGCAATCCCTTGTTGGAGGATCTGAGTGGGCAGGAGGGGCAGTAGGGGAGCAGGAGATCTTGCAGCTATTTCAATCCCTGGTCGTGTAGGGCTTTGTAGGTCAGCAATGCAACCTTGAAGGTTATTCTCCACTGTACTGGCAGCCAGTGCAGTTCATGCAGAACAGGTGTTATGTGCCTGAATCTAGGGGCTCCAGTTAGCAACCTTGCCATCACATTCTGCACTAGCTGCAAGTGACAGATGTCAATCCCTGGTAGCCCTAGGTAGGGGGCGTTACAGTAATCAAGACAGGTGGTGACAAAGGCGTGGACCGGAGTGGGAAGATCTTCAGTTGGAACCAACTGTTTTACCCTAGCTATATTCCTAAGATTGTAAAAGGAAGCTTTGACTATGGACAACACCTGAGCCTTCAAGGTCAGGCTCTCATCAAAAATTGCACTAAGGTTACACACCTGGTCCGAGACAATTAGCGGTATTCCTCTTAGCTCTAAACAAGAATGCTGTCCCACCAACATCCCAGCTGACCTATGATCTGGATCCATGACCAATACCTCTGTTTTTTCTGGGTTTAACTTCAGCCAATTGGTACTCATCCAGTCCTGAATCTCAGCCAGACAGCTGTTAAACACCGATACAGTAGTTTCCTCCTGGATGGGCACAAAAGACATGTACAGCTAAGAATCATCTGCATAGCAGTGAAAACTCAGACCATACCATCTTATAGTGTCTCCCAATGGTAGCATATATACTGTGAGCAACATGGGGGACAACACTGAGCCCTGCGGCACCCTGCAGAGCAGTTCATGGAGGGGCCGAGGAATAAATCCCCGACACTACCCTCTGAGATCTGCCCTCAAGGAATGATCAAAACCAGCTGAAGAGTGCCCTCCCAGTCCACAGAAGAACCACAGGCACTTGAGGAGTACCCCATGGTCCACAGTATCAAATGCTGCTGAGAGATCCAGGAGAACCAGAATGGTATGGAATCTCCAATCTCTGGCCATCAGGAGATCATTTAATACCTTGACCAGGCTGTCTCAGTGCTGTGCCTTTTCCTGAAGCCTGACTGGAGAGGATCATAGATATCGTGGCTTGTTCAATGATCCTCCAGCTGCAGGGTGACCACCTTCTCAATAACTTTACCCATAAAAGGCAGTTAGAGACTGGTCTGTAGTTGGCTGGGGAGTCGGGGGTCTAAGGAGTTTTTTTCAGGAGGGGTCGAAGAACCACCTCTTTTAAGGGGTCTAGAAAGATCCCTCTCTCCAGAGAACTCCTCATTGTCCCGGTCAGGACTAGGCCATTGGCCTCAACACACTCTACAAGAAGGTGAGTTGGGCCTGGGTCCAGACTACAACAAGTAGGTTGCAGAATCTGGATGATCTTCACAATATCAGTGACTGCCGGTAGGCTGAAGATAGACCAGGTCACCTGGGTAACTGTACCACTCGGTTGGTCATAGTAAGGACCAATGGGGAGGCACTAGGTGATTTTGCTTCTTATGGCAGCCACCTTACTAGTGAAAAACTGCACAAACTCATCACACTTTCCTTGTGACAAGGCTCGACCAGATTGCAGACAGACTGGATAGCATAGTTTGCCTACAGTGCGGAAGAGCTGAGCGAGCCTGTTTTTGGCTGCAGCAATCTCCTTGAACAGGAACTCTGTCTTCTTAATGGAGATTGTTGATTGGTAGATTTTATAATGATCTAGCAATCTAATCCTGTCCTCCTCCAGGTGAGTTTTCTGCCATTGTTTCTCCAACCTTTGTCCCTGCCTCTTCAACTCCCTCAGAGACCTATCATACCATGGGGCCCCAGGTCGAAGGGTAAGGGGACGAACATAAACCGGAGCAATGATATCCAGGGCCCCTTCTACTGCCTTATTATAGGCAAGAACAAGGGAGCCTGGATCCCCGCTATCAGTTGGGATTTCCAAAAGGTCCAGCACCATCATTAGGCCCTCTGAGGTAACTCCTCTTAAAGGGCGGTACCGAACCATTTCCTTTGGGTCAGGCAATAGCCACAACACTCAGGTCAGCCTCGGCCATGATGGCCTCTAGGTCCAGAAATGTATTTCCTAGACTTTTAGCATTCACACATATAGCCTTCCAGATTTTTTTGCCACTCTGCTTGTGAAACCCCTTTTTTCCTTCTTGCCTTCCCTTCTTCTGTTTCTCTTTTTAATGCTCTTGTTTCCATCATCTTTCATTTCTGCGACCCTACTTTTTTTTATTAATTTGTATCCGTTGGGCTTCATGTCCTCTCATGTTCTCCCTTCTCCCTACTTTCGTTTGTGGGGGGAGCAATTTGTGCCTCCCTGATTCCTTCCACTACCTCACTTTGCTAGTTTAAATGTTTATCAAAATAACATTTAAATCATCTACTGAGAACTACGGTTCCCCTCCTGGATGGATGCAGGCCATTACCCCTGAATAGGCCCTTATCCTTCCAAGTAGGTCCCCAGTCCCCAGTGTAGCTGAAACCCTCTTCTCTGCACCATTCCTTCAATCAGGAGTTGAAGCCCCTGGGGTGGAGAACCATCTCCCCCCACCCCAGTCCTGGGCAGGCAACATCTCAGCGAAAGCCGCTTAGTGTGCTACTTGTCTAAGACCCCTCTGCAGCTCTCTGAACTGCCCCTGCACTATCCTAGCCCCATCTTTAACCAGGTCATTAGTTCCCAGGTGGACAATGAGATCCAGCTCTCCCTTCCTCCATGCTACCCTAGTGATCCTCAGGATCTGCTTCCCATCCCTCTGGGCTATGGCGCCATGAGGGCAGCTAACCTCCTTCTATATTCCCAAATCTTACCCCCTCACAATCAAGTCCCCCACCAGACGTTGCTTCCTCCTCCTCTGGGGTCTTCTGCTACCCTCCTTGGGGTTTCCACTACACAGGACCCCCCACATCCTCCCTGGTTACTACCACAGGTGCCTCCTTCTGGCAGTCCTGTTCCACCATAATGGTGTCGGGTTTACATAGTGGTGCCATTTGAGGAATGTGCCTCTGACACACCATTCCAGAGCACATCATAGTCCAGCTGTTCCTACTTTCTGGCATCCTCTGAGGCAACGGCAGCAGACTTGGTAGCCCCTGGGTAGTGGAAGAGGTCCAAGAATCCTAGATTATTCATCCTGGAGACTAGCAGTCTCCTCTCTCAACCTGCAGAGGTGCATGTAAATGGGGCAGCACTGCAGTCTCCAGAAGGTCTCTTTAAAAACTGCTGCCATACAACCACAGCACTGCACCACTTGTAGCATTCCCAGTTCTTACTCCCCCTGTGTCACCTGGAAATACTACTGTGCTCTTATCCCTGATCGGGTGTTTATAGTTTTCCCCTTTTTTGATTGCTTTGCTCCCTTATATGTTTACATTAGGGTTTTCCCCTGTGCCTCACATAACCGGTAATTCCCTCTTGTTTGAAGTGTTTTCCTCCTTCCCTTATCCCCTTTCCTTTCTCTGCTTTTCCTGTCGGCGTGGCAGAACTTTCACCTTCCCCTAAACCTTTGCTGCATGACCCTAGATAGGCTGCTATTAGTGTTTCCCTATACCTTCTTTAAATCCATTTATACTACAACTGTAGATAGGGTGTTGCACTTATTTCCAGTTTTGATCTACTTGTGACCCCCTTCCCTACAGTGAGTGTTACAACAGGAGTGAACAGGAACCTTACCTTCATCAGTGGGCAGAACCTCCTTAGTCTGTCTGCTGATGCCTATGATGCCAGTTACCATTTTCACTCCTTCGCTGTTCCACACACTTGCTGAGATATGAATGTGCTGGGACATAGTTTGCAGTGTCAGTGGCTCAGTAGGTTTCGGGTGTTAGTGGCCCAGTAGTTTGCAGTCAGTGGCTCAGTAATGTGCAGTGTCAGTGTCTCAGTGTTTCATATGCTTGTCTCTGAGACCATCATATTTGAATCTCATAGGTAGGGCCACTGGAAAATTGCAGAATAAGTTACCCAAAATTGCAGAGAGATTGCGGGAGTGCTACTATAGTGCCCGAGTACTTTCACAATAAATCTTTTAATGTTTTCTGCAGCATGTATTAGTCAGTATAAACTGCTAAATGAATACACTGCCACTTGAATATGTTTAAAACATAAAGAAAAGTTTATGTTCCTAAAATTAATACTAAACTGATAAGCTATTGTAAGCGTTGCCTATCTTCCAAAATTTAAAAGCATCTGCCTCATACTGTGCTAAATAGATTTTGTAAAGTGAGCCACAGTAAATCAATATTAAACAAATCCAGAAGAAATACATTTTTCTGTTTCTGGCTGTAGAATAATAAAGCCTAATCAATACCTGTTTACAGTGCTCTGCCAGCTATTCACTCACTTTGGTACAAGAAATAAATAAGCAGATCGAGCGGTGAATAATTGAGTTTTAGTAAAACGTTGTTAAAGTGTTTAATGTTCATAATTTGCACTGTAGGTACTGTACACTATTTTTAAAATCACATATTTAAATATTAAGGGCCAGATATTCAAAGTTTAGCGCGGGGCACAAAACCATTGCACTGGACTAGCGCCAAATTTGCGCCTGACTGCTATATTTAAAAGACCATTAGCACCAGCACTAGGTGTTAGCGCCGATACTAAATTATAATGTATGTAAGGGATAGACTGAGGGGAGGGGCTCTGAATGCCGGCACACGGGCATATTCAAAGGTATAGTGCCGCAATACAGGCATTAGCGCAACCTGTAGCGCGGCACTGAATACCGCTGAGAAAAGGCCGGTGGTAATGTGGTGACAGTGCCCCCCCCAAGTACAATTCCTGATCCCCTTTGCAAATACGCGTAACATCTTTTCCCTAGTGGTCCCCCCACCCCCTAGCACGTATCCTGACCCCCACTGCACATATAAAATACATCTTTCCCTGTCAGTCTAGTGGTCCCCCACCCCAAGCAAGTATCCTGACCCCGCTGCAATATATGAAAATACATTTTCCCTGGTAGTCTAGTGGTCCCCACCCCCAAGCAAGTATCCCGACCCCGCTGCACATATGAAAATACATTTTTCCCTGGTAGTCTAGTGGTTCCCCCACATCCAAGCATGTACCCCGACCCCCATTGCACATATAAAAATAAATTTTTCCCTGGTAGTCTAGTGGTCCTCCCACCCCCAAGCATGTATCCAACCCCCGTTGCACATACAGTATATAAATACATTTTATCCTGGTAGTGTAGTGGTCCTCTCACCCCCAAGCATGTATCCTTACCCCCGTTGCACATATATAAATACATTTTTTCCTGGTAGTCTAGTGGTCCTCCCACCCCCAAGCATGTATCTCGACCCCCGTTGCACATATATAAATACATTTTATCCTGGTAGTGTAGTGGTCCCCTCACCCCCAAGCATGTATCTTGACCCCCGTTGCACAAATAAAAAGAAAATTTTTCCCTGTTAGTCTAGCAGTCCCCCCACCCCCAAGCACGTATCCCAACCCCCATTGCACATATATAAATACATTTTATCCTGGTAGTGTAGTGGTCCCCTCACAGCAGTATCCCGAACCCCATGGCAAGTATATATCAAACCCTTCCCTGGTAGTCTCAGTGGTCCCCATCCAGCAGTGACAGCCTTGCACATCCCAAAAGCCTGAGAACAGAGTTAGCGATTGGTTCAGCTCTTCTTCACTACCAATGCCAGCCGCTTTACTGAGGTAGGGAAGGAGCGCCCTTCCTACCTCCTGGTCGGTGGTTGGCCGTGGTGTAAGAGGAGGGCTGAGCCGTTGACGGCTCTGTTCTCGGACATTTTGGGATGTGGGGGACCACTAGACTAGCAGAGAAAGGGTTTAATATATTTGCAACGGGGGTAGGGATACAAGCTTGGGGTGGGGGACAACTAGACTACCAGGCAACAAAGTATTTTTCTATATGCAGCTGGGGTCGGAATACATGCTTGGGGCGGGGGGACCACTAGGACTACCAGGGAAACAAGTATATTTTTATGTGCAACGGGGTTGGGATACATGCTTGGGGGTTGGGAGACCACTAAGCTACCAGGGAAATAATCTTAATTATCATTTGCTCTGGGGGTCAGAGATTGTGCTGGGGGGGGACCACTAGATCACCAGGTATTTATTTGATTGTCAGAGCTACCAGGGGTCGGGGACCATGCTGGGGGAGAGAGACACTTGTCTACCAGGGTGCATACCACTCAACTGTCCCTGTTTATGAGGGACATCCCTCATTTTATCCCTTGAAACTGCCCTGTCCCTCATCTTGATTGCCCACATGTGTCCATGCCCTCTTTTCAGTGACACAAGAGCTGAGGGGTATGCCAGGGTGTGTAACAGGCACACATGGGCACAGGGACCATGATGGCAGGGAAGGAATTGCCTGGCCCAGCTAATCTGCCCTGTTCCCTATCTAATGGATATGCTGCATATCCAAGTGAACCTACAGCCTATGGCCTCCTGCCCCCACCAGGTTCACTTTATGCCTGTCCCATGCATTGAGTCCCCCCATTGTAATTCACCCACTACTGCAGTGCGGTACCTATGTTTTTATGGGGGGGGGCATCCTCCAGGGCATGTCGGTGTGTCTGTGTTAAGCTATCGATCTGTGAGTGTGTATGTATGTGTGTATATTATGTATGTGTGTGTATATATATATATATATATATATATATATTATGGTAGCACGGTAGTGTTACCATAGTTAGGTTGAGGAGCCTTTACATGTTAAACCTAAAATTTTGCACCTTAATAACTTTCCAACTGTTTGATGGATTTGGCTGAAATTTGGAATACACTATCAAGAACCATAGGCCTTGGGATCTGCCAAGTTTCATTGCGATCGGATACATGGCTTTTCTGGAATTCTCTGATCGCATGCAGGTCACACGGTTTGCGTGACTGGCCTGAAATCTTCAGGGAACATGTGGCCGGGGTAACCGATGTGCCTTTCAAAGATTTGGTGAAAAAATATTAAATGGTTCAAAAGTTATTCAAAAAACAATTTCCCATTATGTCAATGGGAAAAGTTAAAAAGTTCGGCAGTGTCGCAAATGCATTTTTACTTTCGCAAATGGCCCTGTTACTTTCGCAAATCTGCCATTTTGTTTTCAGTTGGTGATCAGAAAAATGCTTGGCATTTAAATTTGGGACCCTCTAGCAACCTAATTCTTTTTGTACTCACCTAGTCGGACCCTGAGGATGCTAGCCATGTCTTTATTTTGGGGTAAAACACCCCAGAAATATGTTTTCAATTTCTGGAAAAAGTGCTTTGCAAATTACTTTAAGTGCTCCACGAAATTAATCGAACTTCATGAAAGCTTTCGCAATTGCGACAGTAGTTTTCTAGTCTGTGGAAAGTGACAGCAATTCTTTGGCACTGCGCTGCAAAAGAACGGTTCGGAGTTTTTGGCTGCAATTTGGAGGAAACACAGCTGACATCTCACAGATGTGCCTTTCAGTGTTTTGGTGAAAAAATATTACATGGTGGCAAAGTTATGGCACTCCAAATTTGACAGTTTTTCCCATAGGATAACATTACGGCGCCCAACGCATTACAGGAATCCTTTGGCACCCTGCTGCAAAATAATGGTTTGGTAATTTTTCCTGAAATTTGGAAGGAAGACAGCCAACAGCCCACAGATGTGCCTTTCAGTGGTTTGGTGAAAAGATATTACAGGGAGGCAAAGTTATGGCACTCTGAACTTCTCTTTTTTTCCCATAGGATAACATTTCGGCTTTCGCCACGTCTTTCAGGGCCCATATCTCGGAAACGGTGCGAGATACGGACTTTTCATCAGAAAAATACTTATCCCCCGGGGCTAAGCACAAAACTAGCCACAACAGCCATAAATCATATAACTTAAATTTTTTTTCTACCTCGTACGGTTCCTGAGATATAACCTATTTAGTATTCCAACTCCTCATTTTCTGCTCCGATACCCATTATTATGCATACATTCTTTGTACTCACTGTCTTTCTCTATGCAGGTTTTGGGGAAAACCAGCCTGTGCACTTACATTACTGTTACTGTTGCCCTTTCCGCTTGTGGTTCTGTACCCGTTTCACTTACCGTTGATGTCAGCACCACCATGTGCGTTATCCTTTGCGTTTTCATTTGCGCTTGCGTTTCTGTTATTTTTTGCCATTTGTGTCTACAGTACTGTTTCTCTTTCTGTTTTACTTTGCCTCACCATGCCCATTGAAATTTCCATTTGCAGGCACCATGTTACTATGTGACAACACATCACGTGGCAGACCGTTCCTGTCTACACCACTATGTGCGTTACCCTTTCTGTTCTCATTCACGCTTACATTACCATGTGTGCCACTGTTAGCGCTTCTGTTTATGTTGCTGTTCCTGTTACTATGCCACAAGACATCATGTGGCGGGAGTGCGGGGCCTCCCGCCGCTGCATTACATTCACTATTTCTTGTTATAATTCTCAAAAAGAAGGGAAATTAGAGGCAAAGAACTCCATTTAATGCATTAGTTATGGTTGTTCCGCAATATGTGAGGAAATGTGTTCAGTTGAACTCCATCCTCAATTGGTATTGGACATTGGGATCATTGGTCCTAACTCTCACCCCATTCTCCATACTTCTGCTGCTTTACACATGTGATGGGGTGAGAGTTAGGGCTGATGACCCCAATGTGCACCCCAATGCCGGGTTGGGGGTGGCTGGGGTCCAAGGGGCTTTTCAACCCTAACATCGAATTTCTCACTTTTGTCACTGTGGAACAACCCTAACTAATGCATTAAACAGAGTTGTTTTGCCTTCTAATATATATATATATATATATATATATATATATATATACACACACACATACCTACACACATACCTACACACACACACACACACACACACACACACACACACAATACATACACATATACAGGTCATGCTTGCACAGATGCATGGGTGCACTGTATGCACTGACTGTGCTTCCTGGCACACAGCTCCTTCTGCTTCCAGCCTGTACTTCCATTCCAACCAAAAGGGGATGCTGTGGGCATGCCTTGGCCTGCAGCGTCCAGCCTGTACTTCCATTCTGACCAAAAGGTGGAGCTGTGTGCATCATGCAGTAGCACCGGGCAAATTGCATGGTGCAGTATGCTAAGCAGCACATAATGAGATGCAAAAGTGCCTGTTTTCCCACGGATTACCTAAGTAGGCATATTTGCAGGGGAGCTTTGAATATAGCTCTCATTTGCCCCGAGCTAACCAGTCTGAACGGGGCTAATGGATTAGCACTGTGCAATCAGGTTAGCCCCTGGCAAATCTCACTTCAGCATAGCACAGCATACCTCTCAACCTTTTGTCCCCCAGATGTGGAACATTGCCTCTCAAAATGTGGAACAAGTGAGCTAACTGTGGAACACTTAAATCTTTATTTAGGAGGCTCAGAACACTGTTAAAACGTTTGCATTTATTTTCAGAAAATCTGTTATTAATTGAATAATATGTTTATTGCATCTTCTACTATAGATTGTTGCTTTAAAATGTTACTACTGAATGTGGAACAGGGAGCTTTTGTGAAGTAAAATGAGGAACGTTCCCCGTAATGTGGTACTGTACAGTTGAGAGGTACGTAGCACAGTTCTGCAGTGTGTGGCTTACATTGTTGTTTGCAGTAGATGTCAGACATCTCTGTGCAATCACACACAATGTTCTCCACCTGCAACAGTGGCTTGCTCCAGAGTCTAATGAGCTGCCTTTGCAGTGTGCAGTGTGCACTTCCCTGTTGCTATATTCAGTGCTGTCTTATTCCTGGGCAATTTTTGCCCTGCACTCCTGGCCCTGTTTCCTTTGCTTGCTATATTCAGCTGGTTTTACACCATGCTATTTCCTTTTGAATATAGCTTGCTTTGTGCTCCGGGCTAAGTTTGCCCACCGGGCAGTGCTAATTTAGCCCCGTGGCAAAGTTTTTAATATCTGGCCCTGAATCAGGGGATTATTGGGGCTGGCAGTACAGACTAGAGGTTAGAGTAACAAACTGGGAATGATCTGGGGACATCCAGCAGACCTGGGTTTGATTCCCACAACCTCCACTTGCATATTGTGTGACTCTGAGCAAGACACTTAACTTCCTCAGTGCACCTGGGTTGCCCCTGAAAACATGCACTGGTGCCTAGTGGGCCTTACCCGAGTACCAAAACATACTAATATATTTTTACTGCATCATATAGTAGTCAATGTACCCTGCAATTTACCTTTGTTTTACTCTGGCTGCAATGATTTTGTTTACTTAAAGATAAATATGTTTTATAAGCTTGTTTTAGACTTTAGACAGGTTTTTATTCTAGTCTTTGCATGTGAGCATCTAAGTGGTAGGTTGCTAAGAGCGAGATCACTGTTAGCAAGTAGCTTATTCAAGTTTAAAATCAGTAGGGCCATCCAAAAATCCTCAGTTGTTTGAATTAAAAACTAGTCTGGATGAAATTTTGTTCACAAGGAAAAACCTGTCCTACCACTTGCAAAAAGGCTTCATACTGTAGGTAGCGCCCCATTTAGGTCAAAGGGATCATTTGCACCTTTTCTTCCATCTTTTGTTTCAGTCGCTGAGGCAACAAACAGTTTTCTGATAGACTGCTTCAACAAAAAGCAAATGTTAAGTGTTTAAGTGTACTTATGCTTGACTAGTGGATTTTGAAACCAAACAAGACAAGGATTCAAAAGAAAACAGTATCACATAAAACCCTTCCCCTACTTTGCACTGCATTGTTTCAGCCAAATCCAAATCTGCATGCAAAATTGTCAATATCTTTGAAAGTATTTTATTAAAAATGTTAATATTTTTTACACAGTTCAATGTGAAAACTTAAAAATTGCAAGAAAATGCAGAACATGTCAGTTTTTATGGAGAGTGGTGAAAATTGCGGATTCCACAAAAAAAAAACTTTGCAGGTACAATTTTCCAGTGGCCCTGCTCAAAGGTTCTAATCCCACACCAGGAACTTGGGATAATACCCATACTGACACTTTTGTGCGGCAAGAGGAAAGGGGGACAGTAAACTCTTAAGGCACTGTTCTTTTGATTAAATGTTAACTTGCAGCTCTATGCTCAAGTGTCACAGCTGCACTTAGTATGCCTCTGGACATGCAGTTGATATGAAGCACTCTGGACAAGTATTGAATTCAGACTGAATGATTTACGGGACATACATTCTATTCTCTATGCTTCCCCACCAGAGTATCTCCCATTCTTGAGATTTTATGAATACACAGACACAGCTCTGTGAACCTGGCGGGGGACATGGCAGGCGACATCCTTGTGGGGAGAGTGTCCCATTGCTTGTGGCCTTGGCCAGGAATAAAGCTAATCCTCTGAACAAGTCTGACCCTTTCTTGTGGCACTGGGCAAGATGGAGCCTCATCTATGTTCATCAAATTTTAGATGAAAGGGGGTACTACCATTTCAGGCCCTGATCCATAAATCTGAACTCCCTTGGACAGACCACTTACGTTACTTGCAAATTAGAGCTTATATTGGTAAACAGAAGCACCAACATAGGTAGCTATCAGACCCACCAAAGGAGTTGTTTGCACAGTTCTAGCACCATCACCAAGGAAGGCTGGGAGTACATTTAGTGGGCCAGTTCTACACTATATTAAGAGACTAGTCCAGGGATACCACATTAACAGTCATGCATAAATGGAATGGAGATGTGCAAGTAGCGTGTGATGGAAAAGAATGGCTTAAATATGCTCTGCACATGTATAGAATCACCATGGCTCCTTATTTAGGGTAATTTGCATGGAAATGTAGAATGGGCTATTTTTGAACCCCTATGGTACAGCGACATCTGCTGGGAGAAGGGGCAGCTCACCGTTGGCAAGAATATGAGACATCTCAGGCAGACTACGCACATATTTTTGGGGGGTTGTCTGACTGTGGCATTGTACTGCAAAGAAATACAAAATATTTTGGGGGAACATGTTCATTTGTCTGGGCTCCCTTACCACCATGTTAGTCCTGATGCCTACAGCCTCCCGCCTAATAATATGAGGAAGACAGGTTAAATTACTGCTTCTACTACTAGTTGGGGGGGGAAGTGATCACTAAACTTTGGCTCACAGCTAAGTACCTCACTGTACCCCAGTGGGTAGCCATAATTGATTTTATCTATACATTTGAAAGGCAACCATACCACTACATAAATCACCCATCTTTTAGGAAATTAGGAGGAAATGGACATTATATAAATGGCACTAGGTTAATATAACACCAACAACAAAAGTGCCGTCAAGAACAGCACAGTATAAACAGTGCTGTCAACAACAGCACCAGGACAAAATACTGTGAAACAAAACAACATCCACAGTAGTGGTTGTAAACCACACCAATGACCACTACCATTCCCAGAAAACAAAATGTACACTGTCCCCGCACCCCCTGTTATTTAAACAACTCTTGGGAGGGGGGTTGATTTCAGAGCAAAGCAGAAACTTGGGGGTGGGAGGGATTTCTGTCTCAAGCTGTAAAAACAAAAAACAAAAACTCAGCCTCAGGTTGGGAGGAGTGTAACTACATGTGTCGGGAGACTGGGAACAGAACCTGGTCTCTCAAACTGTACTGGATTAGATGCTTGTGCCTTGCACCTGTCCACCACAGGAGCAGCTTGGCCAGGCTCCACACTTTTCCTCTGTTTCTCCACTTCCTGCTCTGCCTTCACAGCCACAGGGGTAGCAGTTAATAACATTTGCTATTCTACCCCTGTCGCTGTTAAAGGCAAACACAGTTTAGGAAGCATGCTTTAGACTGCACTATTCTAGCCATGGTATTCTAACCGGGTACAATATAAACTGGCCACAGACAATGAGTTTGTACCATAAAAAAAAACTTTATTTACTTAATTATTGTTTGATCTGTAAGTATATCAACTGTCCAAACTTATGCATTGGATAACAAACCCTTATGGCCTTTTTACGTTCCTAGTGAAACCAACATACAGTAATGGCAAATGAGCTTGCCACAGTTAAAAGTGGTGTTAGAACCTATTCCACTATTTGGAAAATGACCTGCTCAGCATTTGTCTTAAAACCAATGTATACTGCTGTGTCAAGTGTCGACCTGCTACTCTATCTTTCTATGCAACTGTCTCCTGCTTTGTTTCTGTATTGAAAAAGTTTCTCAATAAATGTTTTATTATTGAGCAATAATGAACAACAGGTGTTACATTAGTGTTCTAGTTAATCACCCCCCTGGTGGTGTAATGTGGCATGTGGCACAGCTGAGTGCTATATTGCCCCGTGGGGTGATTAACTTAAACATTAATGTAACCCCCCCCCTGAAGTTCATTATTGCTATTATTATAGCTGGGTTGTGAGTCCTTGCAGGTTTGCAATGTTTTACTGTATTAATTTCAGATATTGTCAATTATTGATGTAAAATAGTTCCTCTGCCAAAGGTTCGGATTAACACTGTAACAGGAACACACCACAAGTATGCATTGCCTGCTATAGGAGCTGTGAAAGCCCTGTAGTTCAGCTGATCAATGCAGATTCCTCCCTGACCTCTCACTTTTTGCATTGGGAGCTCCGTTTTTTGTAGTTGTTTTTTTCTAACTGACCCGCATGCTTGCAGAGCTGTCCTGATGTCTCAGACTCCTGACTCAAGCTGTGGTCAGGCTGAGTTGTGGTTTATAATACTGATTAATTCCTTGGGTATCTGTGACAGATAGTGATAATTCTAAATGGGCAGATGCCTTTTTATATAAATACTGAAGACTTTACAAGTGTTTTTAAAGTAATAGTTCCTTTCTAAAGAAACAGCAGTTATGGACAGTTGCAGACAGTGTAGCCTTAGTCTAAGGCTATTCAGAACAGAAAGTCAGTTGCACTCTCTCTCACCCATCACATCAACCCCACCCCCCACAAACACGGCAGTTCTTCACTTGCACTCACTTTCCAACTTCAAGTTCCACTATTATAAATTTCTTTTCTGTTCACAGTGTAATTGATATTCTATTCTAAACAGCTTTAGATAGTGTTGCTTCAGTTTGTATAACTGTCTGTAACTGCCATTTCAAAATGAGCTATTACTTAAAGATATACAGTTTGTAGAGTCTTTACAATTTATGTAATCATCCACCTGCCCAGGTGTAATTACCACTATCTGATCTCTCAAAGATGCTCTAGGAACTAATCAGTATAAACCGAAAGACAGCTTGACCATGGCATGAGTCAGGAGTCTATGACATCAGTACAGCTCTGCAAGCATGGGGCTCAGTTAGAAAATGAAAACAGAGATCCTGTTTTATGGATGAGCTCAGTCTTTCAACTTTTTGGATACAGGCTGCTCAGCTTACAGATCAATGGCAATGACTGAAGATTTATATATATTCAATCAGTGCCATTGATCTTTACAGTTCAGAAGATGCTGCTGAAATGAAAACTGTTGAACGAGATTTTACATAGACTGTTTTCTCCTTTTGGGAAGCTGGAGGAACTGGCGTTGTCCTGGTACTGTTTGTGGTCCATTTTAGCATTTAAAAAAAGGTACATTTTTAAAACATCAGGGTGGTTGCTGCTTTACTATAATTTGCAGTCTCCAGTGGCCAGTGCCCCGAGTTGACCAACAGCTGCACTCTGCAGCTCATAAGGGCAGCCTGTCCCAGGTAAGCAGAACACAGAAAGCAATGTGAGAAGGCGCACTCATGGACTACAAAATAAAGAAGGAGAAAATCTCTTAAGGAGCTGATCAGGTACAATTTATTTGTGCTTCAGTGTTAGAATGATTCAACCAAACAACAGACATGGTGTATATGATACCCGCTGAAAGAGTGTCAGTAGTTAACAGCGTGACTCACAGTTAACTTTCATTACCATCAGCAAATATGGAAAGTTGTGTCACAGCTGACAGTTGACAGTAGCAGTGTGGTCGGGCGATCAGGAAAGGGGGTGAAGAGGTTGCAGGTAATGACAATGGTTTTGCAGGACTTCATTTGTGTTAGAGAACAAAATGATTGGAAAATGTTTTGGTGGGGCTGAAGTTGTGCCGTGATGAATCAGGGACACAGTTTTGAGAAGTGCTGACTACGAGTAGTGCTGCGCATGGGACAAGCTCGCACTATTAGTTTCAAAAGAAACCCTTTTTTTTTTATTAATGTGGGAGAACTATGAGAAAAACGGTTGAGTTTGTGGAGAATGTGATTTGTGACCGAGGTGGTGTGGGGGGAGGAGCTGAATTTATTGTTGTTGTTCAGGCTTACAATCACTAAAAATAATGGCAGCTCAGAATTCTAATAATGGAATTTTCAATAACATTTGTGCCACATGAATTAATGCTCCTGTGATTTGGCTGTGCAAGTATATTAACTAAGAGATTAATGTAAGGCTTTCAGAATGTTGACAACCAATCAGATTTCAGCATTCCTGAAACCCTTATAATAATAAAAAAATGAGATCCCTCCTGCCCATTCCTGGTCAAAGGGGAAGTTAAGGATCCCATAGCACTAGGGGATTTTTCCCAGTTGCCTAGACCAATATTCCCCTGCCAATAAAACATGTCCATGCAACCCATACCCAGGTCATAACTGAAAATGTGCTATCATAACCTTTCTGGGTCACAAATTACAAATACCTAAATAAAATGCAAAGTGCACATTTCTGATAGCAAAAATGACCGTGCCTCACTGTTAGTTGTTTCATAAAGGTGTGGTTTGAGAGCAAAAACCTTTAATACCATCAGAACCAAACAGTTCAGTGCAGGAATGAAAATAAATGAAAAGAAAAGTGTGTACTGATGTTTTTACCAGAAATAATCAACATACCAATGGTGCTAAAGACACCAAAGAAGGTCTGTATAAAATAGTTATGTTGCCAGAAAGAAGGCAATGAAAGGGAGTGGCTGGGGGGAAAGGGTTTGAGACACAGCATGTATGAATTGTAGTGAGAAAGGGAAAACAAATATTCTGCTTTGGGGATCAAACCCAGGCCCCTTACTGTCTACTGATTGGCAGCCTGTAACTGTACTAAGTTTGGTAGCCTGTAGGTTTACCGAGTGCTGACCCCCCCCCTTGCAGTGATTTTTTTGTAATGAACAGTCCGTCTATTTTAAGTAAAATTTTCCAAGTTACATTCAAACCTCAAAGCCTGAGCTGGAACTTTTCAAGTTATCAGCAATATAGAATGACAGACCTTGCTGAAAGTCTATCACTAACGTCAGCAATGACATCTAACAATATTTGTCATACAACATAAACTGTAATAATAAAGAGAAAAGGTCCCACTCTGATGATCAAACTCAGGCCACCTTCCCTCTAGTCCTTGGAAGCCTGTAGCTCTACTGCTACATAAAGCATCCTATACAGGAGATGCATAATGTCACAGAGGAAATGCAACAGTGAGTGCGAACAACCTCCTACACAGCTGCAGTGCATTTTCATGGTTAACAGTCTATCTGTTTGAAATAAATGCCAAAGTCTGAGCTGGAACTTTTCAAGTTATTAACAGTATAGAACTTCACATCATGCTGAAAGAATATCACTATCACTGTCAATGACATCTAATAATTTCTCTCACACTGCATAAATTGTAATGAGAAAGATAAAATTGTTCTGCACTGGGGATAGAACCCTGGCTTGTGCAGGCCTGAAACCTCATGCCAACACCTAAAAGCCCTGTCACTGACATCATCAATGATGTTATGCAGCTGAATCACTCATGCTAAATGTACCTTTGAATTTGACTAAATGCAAACAAGAGTATGCATGACCACAACAGGAGCTTATGGCCATGCTGTTGGCACCTAAACTGATGTCTTTTTTGCTAATAAATACTTCTGCATTAATTTTCCATCCAGAATTATTTTCTATGACTGGCACAGTACTTCATTGAAACTATGTGGGCAGATTAGGAACCTTTACAATACACAGGGCTAGGGGACCTAAAATGAAAATGCCCTGCATGTACAGTACTATTCACAAAAGATTATCTGTCCAGACCACATTGAGAACCGTCTGATATGACCATCTCTTCCTCATCACCGGATCTTTAGAGCTTATTTAAATCAAGCTATAGATTTATTACTTTTACCAGGTTATGAGGGTTTATATCATTATGGAGAATCCCTTTGCCTCAGGGAGACTTTTAGAAATGAGAACCATCATTTGTACTTTCCTGGTGTGAAAATAAAATACACAGTGAAAGGACTATTGAAGATTTGCAAAACATTTAGGACTATTGGAGATTTGTAAAGCATTTTTTATGTTTGCGTGCCAAAAATAAAATTCATTTTTTAAGATGTGATAAAGCCACCCTATTAACTTGTTTTTTTTTAGAACTTTTCCTAGCTGCAAATGAAGTAACTAACTGTGCCAGCCTACTAATTTGTCTATACGTTCTATCCAGTATTCATAGGCAGGAGGCAGGCAACATCTTTATATATGGGTATTGTCTACAGACCCACCCTATTCATTTTAGTTGGTTAAGTGTTCAAGGTGGGTGCATGCTAATGTCAAGGTATGGGGAGTACAGACTTGGAGGAGAGATATAGGGGAGAGGCTCGTGGTTACATATTCTACATTATAAAGTCAGACGGGGGCTATTGTCTATCCCATTCTCCTCCCCCTTTTAAATATCCTACCTTGCATGGCCAGTCTATTACACACCAACCCTATGCAACTCCTTAGGGAAATTAAAGAACTTGGAACTGTTTTTTCAACATCAGATACATAAGACATTTATTGTCAAAGGTTTTCTCACTGTAACTGAAGCAAATATGTTTTTTAAATATATTTCCCAGGGCTTTGGGATGCAAATCATGAAAGCTGCTTTGTAAATTGGATGTTGTGCAGTACTGTAATGTAAAGATTTACCAAATACATACATGATTAGTCCCTCAGTCTGTAGTTTTTGTAATGGGTAACCATGGCAAGTGATTCTATTTCAGGTATATTTTTTTTATCAAGTAGAAAAAAATGGAAGTAGGGTAGGCAGATTTAAAAACAAAACAAAAAACAAATATATATATATATGTATGGCAAGAAATTTTCCTCCCCAAATACCTACTTAGAGCCATTTTATAAGTGTAATTAGCTCCTCTAGGTTGTGCATCATAGGATTTTAATGCACTTTCTAGGGGCATAAGGGCACTTAGCCTTTGGTCTCACACTTTATTACACCCACGTGGCATGCATTAAAATTCTATAATGCACACTTCGTTGTTTCTATTTATATATATATATATATATATATATATTTTTTATACATCTATCTATATCTATCTATCTATGATATGCAACAGGGATGAGTTAAATGAATGATTTATGTGCATGAGCAGTTTGACCTCAGGCAATCTCACGAGTGGTGTAAACCATGAGTGAAGTGTCTGAGGTCAAACTACATAAGTGCACATAAATCATTTATTTAACAAGTTCCCTATTGCACATTCCATGTATGCAATAGGGCTGTAGCATTTTTGTGTGGTTGTGATTTATTTTTGTTTAGTTTTTTGTTTGTTTTTTTTTTTTAGAAAAGAAAGTAGATTTTTTTTTGTTCTTTACTGTGCCTCATTCTGTGGTTCAGGGCTGGTTGCTATGGTTGGCAGTGTGGTTGTTAGGGATGTGACATCTCTACATAAATTGCACGTATATCCATTGTTTTAAAATGGCATCTGGGCAGGATTTAAAAAAAAAAACAAAGCATGGCAGCATTTTTTCTCACTTAGTGAGGAGCCATTACCAAGAAGCCATTTAAAATATGTGGTTGATCCTACATTTTTCAGTAAATATCTGTGTGAGTCTGCATATATGCTTTGATTATTTGGCTCATCCTGTGTTTTGTAGTTGGTATTTTTTATTTGTAACAGGAGAGTGAGCGTTGGGCTTGGGTCGGGGACTGAATGAGTGGGTCATAGACTGTGATAGTAGAGCTAGTGCTGTGCGTCAGGGAAGTTAGTTTAAAATGAATTTTTCTTCTATTTGTGCAGTGGTGCAGAGATCAAGAAATGATACTGGAGAAGAAGTCTGATGTGGGGAGATGGATGGAACTTTTCTTAGTAAGAGTGATTGGGTTGCTAGGGAGCCTACGTGATGGTACAAAGAGTGTGCACTTTCATTTGGTGCTTTTCTGTTTGTGGGCAGTGTTGAGATTTGAAAAAAGTGGCAACTTCATTTTTGCTTAGTGAGAAGCTGCTGATTTTTTAGGAAATCCACTCATTTTTTACTTTTATTCATGTTTTATTATGTAGTTGGTCCAGCTGTTTACAGTATGTTGTTCTATTACGTTGATCCTGCCGAATTATTGACATGATCTACACTGGACTCACTGCACAGAATGAATGCTGTAAGTCATGCTGGAATGCAGCATTTTTTTTCAAACTGGGAATAAAAAGGTTTGTTTTTTTAGCTATATTTGAGCTTTATAAACCAGAGCTGGAAATGAGATCCTGGTATTGGGAGGAATCCAGCTTGAGAGGCAATGGCTTTATGATGCCACTGATTGCCCCGTGTACAGATTGGGTGCTAGGTCTTGCTGTGTAGTACAGCAAGGAAGAGCTGTGTTTTGTGACAGGAACTGGCTGTGATTTAAAAACAGAATACAGTCATGAGGAGAAAAAATAAGTTACTGTGGGGGAGAACAAGATATCTGTTTGTGATCTTTTTTATGGTAAGAGTTTCTACTGTCTCTTGTTGGGGACTGGCATGTGGCAGTGCTTGTTATTGGAAAGCAAAATCTTTCTTTGCGGAATTTGGAGGACTGCTACAGATCATGTTCTGTGACCGGAGGAATTCTTGAGAAAGGACAGAGCAGGAGCAGTTTGAGGATCAATGGAGGTTTGTGGGTACTAAGGTAATGGAAAAGAAGAGCAGGGGGTTTAGATATACAGTATTAGTGGTTCTTGTGGGTACTTCTATAGCAGAGATAGAGGAATGATGCAGTGTAATGAGAGAAAAAGAACTTGAAATGGGGAAAGTTTCTGTGGATAGCGAAGCAGGTAGGAAAGCTGGTGGAAGTAGTGCTTGCAGTCGGTGCAATGATTGACAGCCAGCGGTTATAGATTGTATACATTTTCAGTTCTAAAATGTATGCAACACACAGTATGTGGAAATAAATGAATTTACATAATGAATATTGTGTCCACACCTCTTCAAGTGTGAGGGGGCAAAACCATAACTCACAAGTGGCAGAGCCATGAGTGAGTTATGAAAATTTTGCCCACTCACAAGTGATGATAAAGTGCCTATTCTGAATCAGACTATAGGATATTTGATATATACAACAGTAGATATGCAATTATACCCAACAGGGTGGGCAGTATTGGACTATACTGGACCGCCAAGGGATGTAATGAGGCCCGATGCCGAAGGCAGAGGGCCTTATAGCCCCTGAAAGGTCCAGAATAGCCCAATACCACCCACCCTGTCAGATATTATTGCACTTAGAAAATGGGCTAGAGGTAACAGTTATACAAAAGATTTAAAAATAAAAAAATTAATTAAAAACAAGTAAAAAGGAATAAAAAATCAGTTTTGCTGTAAAGTAATTCCTTTAGTAATGCCAGCAGAGGGCGCTGCTGCTATTTAGAGTTCCTAGTTTTTTCCTTACTTTTCTTTAATTGTTTCTTAGATTGTTTATGCAACCCCCCTCGTCTCACTCACGAACACCAGCAAAAAAATTAGTGCTGTGTTTTGGGGCTTTTGGTTCTCCCTCCAACAAGACACCCCATAGCTATCCAGAAGTTGCTGTCATTGTTTTTTTTTGTTTCTGTTTTATTGCTATTTTGATCGCAAAAGGACCAGACATTTGAAAATGAGCTAGCTGCTTGCTGGCTGGTCTTTCTACCTCCTGCTTCGGTCTCCATCAGTTTACACCCAGTGCCCTCTGCAGTTGAATAATGTCACTGCATTTGCGGTTTTTGTGACAATGGACGGTTGGAAGTGAGAATGGATGGTAGCCAAAATATTTTGTGAGGTACAGGAAGGGGAAAAAAAAGAACATAATTTCACTGTTTAAAAAAATAAACATTATGGGACTGAGACTGAACTTGTTGGAATGGGTGGCTTTCTGAGAAACTCGCTCGCTGAGCAGTGAAAAACCAATTGCTTCTATTCATTTTTTTAAATTCTATGGGCCCAGTGATTTTAGAACATAATCGGGCAATGGAGACTGAGACTCCTTACTTACTGGTCTCTGTTGCCTGATACCTAACTGGCTGGTTGCTGGCCTGAACCAATCAGAATGCAGATTTCTCCCTGTCCATTTTCTAATTTACAAATTACAGCTTTTGAATCTGCACTTTGCCTGAAGAATTTGCTGTTTGTTTTTGATTTTAACAGCTGATGTCAGCGCTGCACTAGGCATTGTGATGCCTTCAACATTGTGGAAGCTGCTCTCTGATTAGTTCCGTATTCCAATCTGATGATAGTAGCTTAAAAAATATCTGTTGTGACAACAGTAACAACAACAACATATTATTGATATACATGTATTATGTATGGGGAGCCCTTACTACTGTCTGTTTTCAGACAGTTTATAACATTGTTATGGTATCAGTGTGACGTCAAGAGGTTGTTAATGACTCTACATCACATTGATACCATAACAATGGGAGTGGACCTGCACATGCGCTGCTTTGCATGGGTGGTGCACAGCAAATGGCTACAGTGGTGAGAGCTGGCCCTAATCAAGAGAGGCGCTATGGCAAAATGTTATAAAGTAATGACTATCTTCTTAAAAACTGGTGCTCACTTGAGTTTTTTGCCCATACACTATAAAATATAATGTGTGGGTTTTTATCAGTAACCTTGCTGAAACTGCTTCTCGAGTTTTCCATGACAACTGTAAACCTCTCGAGCTTCACTCTCGAGGTTTGCAAAGTTGTCACGGTAACTTCTCGAACTGATTACAATGTGGTTACTGATAAATACCCATACATTATCCTCTATATAGTGCATGGTGCAATGATGTTAGGGATGGAAATCCACCCCTAGAATAGGTTTCTTGTTCCGCAGTAGCTACGTCACTGCAGCTGTTGTGCTGCACTAGATACATAGCTACTGCAGCACAATGACGTGAACTTGATTGTGTATGCGCATTTCGCAGACTGGAGTGTCTTTGCACAAGCACATTCTGTGATTCCCGCTGTTCCTGAAACATCCTCGGCAGTGAAAAATTACCCTGGAAGAGAGCAGCTCAATACAAAAGTGAGTGCAGACTAATTAAAAGTGAGTGCAGACAAATTTCTCCTTTTTTATCACTGACCATACACTATAAAAGACAATATATGGTCCACAATCTATGACAAGCGAGTGTAACCACCTTGAGGTTGGCACAGCAACCAAAACCTCTTGAGCTGTGCTCTCGAGGTTCAATCGGTCACCATGCCAACCTCTTGATGGCTTGTTATAGATTGCGGACAATACATTATCTTCCACATTGTTGTTTCTCAGTCACTAATTAAAATATCATTTTTATCTTGTAATTTTTTTATACCTACTACTGTTATATGTGTATATACTGTATGTGTGTATACATACAACAGGTGTGGGTATACATTTATAAAGATAACTAGAGATATCTTTGAGCTAAGTTTTAAGATATTTTTATTTATTTATTGAAATGTTTCACCAGGAAGGCATGTTGAGCAACAAGTTGCTCATCTCCCAGTGTGACCTGGGGGTCAGGGGAACATGAGGATAGTTTACAGAAATTTGGTACACAATATAAATTTACAGGAGATTACATTCAAATAATTTGAGCAGACTGTACAGGAGTGATGAAATAGTGGGATGCTAACAGTTTTGAACTAGATAGATATTATGCCAACACTTTTGGACTAGATAGATACAACATCACAAAATAACATTTAGACATACACTAAATGAGACATAACTGTGCAGCTAGAATATGGCTGAATAGAAATGTTGTAGTTTAGTTTAATCTAGGGAAGTTAGTGAGGAGTAAACACAGGCAGAACAGGTTAGCTAAGGTATAACAGAAGTGCAAGTTAACTACAAGTGCAGTAGAGATTAGGGGTCAGTCATAGCTAGGGCTATGTAAGGGGGAGAAGGGAAGGTGAGAGGTAGGTATGTCGGTAGGCACAGAAGTGGGGGGGATGGGTTGGTGAAAGGGGATGGAAGGAGAAGGCAAAGGAAGAGGTAGGAGGAGAAAGAACTGCTGGGGCCTAACCCCTCCAGTATGCTGAGGATCCTGCCTGCACAAGGCAAGTGTCAAGCACAACACGAGAGGAGCAGGTTGTGGCAGCGAGAGGTAGAGTACGATAGGAGGGAAGCAGGTTGTAGGCAGTGAGTGGGAATAGGCTTCAGAAGAACAGAAGAGAGGGTGAAGATGAGAGGGAAGAAAGGCTGAATCCCAGCCATTCAGGTTGTGGAGAAGTGGAAGGAAGAGTTAGGTTAATGGTGTAAGGATAGGGTAGGGACAGGTCCTTGGTACAACTTTGGATGACTGAGAAATCACAGTAAGAGAGCAATGGAAGGTCTGAAAGGAGGGAATCAAGGGAAGGGAAGGAATAATGTTTTTTAGATGGGTGGGAGGTGGAGCTGCAGCAGGGGCATTGCATGGGTACTGAAGAGGGGTAGGGTTTGTCAGGGGCTTAGAGGGGGGAGTTAAGGAGAGTCGTAGCAGGAACAGTTAGGTGCAAGGAAGTTTTTGAGGGCAGAGCTCATAGAGTAGTAGGAGGATGAGTGATGAATTTGAGGGGGGAGGGAATTCCACATTTTTGAGAGGTGGTGAGAGTAATCGGATTGGCCAATGAGGGCGGCTCTGTGGGGGACCGCTAGAGTATGGGAGTCAGATGATCTGAGGGAGTGGGAGTGTTATAAATGAGGGGGAGAGGTAGGAAGGGAGTTCACCCAGCCAGGTGAATTTAGCGCAGTGGGAGAGTCGTCTGTTTGTAAGAGAGGAGAGGAGAAGGACAGGGCACGATAGAGATCACAGTGGTAGGTGTGAGAGGGAGCATGAAGGGCAAAACGGCAGAAGGCATTGAAGAGGGTATCCAATCTGGCCAGGGAGGACTTGAGAGCAGTACCGAAGACTACATCACAGTAGTCAAAGATGGTGTGAGCGTGTGGGTATAAACAACTCAAGAAGCAGACTGGAGACAGTACTTCAGGTTAAACACACATTTACTTCATGTGTGTAGTTTATTGAAGAATCCAAACAAAATAAGTAAAAGAAAAAATAACACTGTTTTGGATGAAAAAATTACAAATCAAAGCCTGGCTCACCAAGAGCATTTCAGCTACATTCGAATAAAACTTACACCATAGAGTGGAAGTTGCTAAAAGGTCCCACTACATCTATGGTATTTCCCTGGAAGAGAGGGTATGTGCTCTCTCCCACCAATCTGTTCTAACTGTGTACTAGAGCTCCTTATATACCTCTATGGAGCAGAGAACAAGAGGTCACATGATTGTGTAGATCCTCCCCTATTTTTATTATTAACAATTCCTTCCTTTATACAAATTATAGGAATATCAAATCCTAAGTATACTTTGCATAAAGATATGATTGCATCATAAAGTATTCCAATTTCCAGAATATGTTAATAGAAAAGACAAAAAACAAGGTTGCATATCTAATGGCTCATTAGAACAAAAGGCTCTGCCTACAAGGAGGAGTTAGGTTAGTATTCTGTCCTATAAATAAGCCTCATGTTGGGCTGCTGTTCCCCTAGTAGGAACCTATCCCTTTAAGGCACAGGACCAAGCTTTAGGTAAGCAGCAAAATGATTTTGTTACATACATCACTTATTCTTACTTCTTAAAAGACCTAATAGTTTGCTTTAACTACCGTGATTAATGTGGCACAAATAAATATAACTATAAAACATGTTTTCCCCAGAGAAATTGTGAAATGCAGAGTTTTGCTTGCTCTACAGCCGACTCCCCATTTAAACATAGAGAGAAGATGCAGGGAGAATGGCTGAAACTGTACAGCAGACTGGCTAGCTGACTGCTGCCACTGCCATTACCAAAGTGTGCTTGACTTCATTTAACAATTAAACAACAAAGAAGGGGCAAGAGAAGAAGTGGGTCCTCTTGTTTTATGTATCAGGGAAAAGGCAGTTTTACTGTAAAGTGCAGGATTAGCGCTTTCATTTTTCCCTTTACAGCGTGACCTAGCATTTTCATCTGCAAAAGCTATATTTAGCCTACTAATACTACATATTTCAGCATAAGACTGCTTATTTGCTAAAGGGGGGTTTTGAAAGGAACTTATTACTTTTTTTAATGGGGCATTTTCAGATGAAGCTAAATAACCCCCCCCCATTTCTGATGAAACTATATCCCGAGGCAGGAAAAGAAAAACAGCGAGGAAAGAACAGTAAGGAGCTATAATAGGAGGCCCCCCTATTATAGTGGGAAAAGGGGAAGTATAATAGAAAAGGAAGAATGCTGCAGCAGATTTAATAAAGAGTATATGGCTTAGAAAAGGGGGAATGCCTCGAGATACTGGGGCAAAAAAAACAAAACAAAGACAAACCCATAATTTATAGGGGCAGAACTGCCACATACCCCCATGGTTAAGTCGAAACCTCTACAGGTTTCTAAGACAACCTACCTCACATCCTCGGGGTAGGATGGAGTTCTGGCCCTCCCTCACCATGGAGCTCCACCCCAGGGTCCTATACAAATTAAACAGTAAGAATAACTACATAAGTATTCTATTTTCCTAGACTTATTACCCTGAGGTGTCTAAATCAATGTCATACCTGGAATCTAGACAAATAGTCTGCATTGGCATGAGCACTACCTGCTCTGTGATGTACAGAAAATTTGAATGGCTGTAATGCAAGGTACCAACGATAATCCTATTATTTTGTCTTTCATCTGAGACAGAAAACAAAGAGGATTATGATCTGTAACTAGTGTAAAGGAGTCCCCACAAGTAAAATCTTAAAGACTCAATTGCCCATTTGGCAGCTAAACACTCCAGCTGTACAGTACTGTATTTATGCTCTCTATCATGTAATTTTCTGGATATGTATAATATTGGATGTTCTTCCCATTAATGGTCTGGCTGAGTACCGCCCCCAGACCTGTGCCTGAGGCGTCTGTATGTACTTCGAAGGGGTATTCAAAGTTAGGACTTCTTAAGACAGGGAGGAGCACAATGCCGCTTTGATGGACAAAAAGGCTTGTTCACATTCCTCAGACCAGGTCACTGTATTGCCACATTTCTTTTTGGTCAGATCTGTCAGGGGAGTGGCAATAGTTGAGCAATTAGGGATAAAACATCTGTAATATCCTGCTAATACTAGGAAAGATCTAACTTGTTTCTTTGTGTGGGGCCTTGGACTATTAGCTACAGCTTCAAGTTTGTCTATCTGGGGTCTGATAAGTCCATTGCCCAATAGAAAATCTAAATATTTGGCTTCCTTCATCGCTAGGGCTCACTTTGTGGGGTTTATTGTCATCCCAGCTGTTTTAATGGCATTTATGACAGCGCATAGATGTGACAGATGTGATTTCCAATCTTGGCTAAAGACTACCATATCATCTAGATAAGCAGCACAAAATGCTGTGTAAGGATTTAATATTTTATCCATGTACCTCTGAAATGTGGCTTGGGCCCCATGGAGTCCAAAGGGCACGGTGCAAAATTGGTACAGCTCTTTTGGAGCGTTAAAAGCAGTTTTTTCTTTGTCAGATTCTGCCAAAGGGATTTGCCAATATCCCTTTGTCAAATCCAAAGTTGAAATATATTTAGCATTCCCTATTTTATCCAGAATGTCATCCACACGGGGCATTGGGTAGGCATTAAACTGTGCAACTCGATTTAGCCCTCTAAAATCTAGACATAAGCGGATTCCCTTCCTTCTTTGGTACTACTACCACCGGGGATCCCCATGCACTGTTAGAAGGCTCAATTATGTGGAGAGCAAGTAACTTATCCACTTCTTTCTGTACTTCCTCTCTAACTCTCTCAGGAAGTTTGTATGGCCTCTTTCTAATGGGACCTGCGTGTGTTCGAATATGGTGTTCTATGTTTTTGGCTTTACCCGGGGTACTAGTAAATGTAGTAGAAAATGAATGTAGAAGATGTTGTAGTTCTGTGTGTTGTTTCTGATCCAGAGAGGGGTTACAGAAGACATCCTGAGGACCCTTTGAACCTTCAAGTTGTCCATATGTGACTTCTAGGTCCGTTTCCTCAGTATCAGGAATTACCATTAGACTGGTCTCCTGGGGTACTCTCTCATACCACTTCTTTAATAAATTAACATTATAAATCTTTTTGCCAGAGCGGATGTCAGGGGTGGCAATCTCATAATTTACCAGGCCAGTCTGTCTGAGTACGCGGTATGGACCCTGCCATTTCATTAGTAGTTTGTTATGGGAAGAAGGTAACAACAACAACAACACTTGTTCCCCACTTTGGAAATGTTTATCCCCTCTTATCTGCTGGTCGTATGCCTGTTTCTGTATATGTTGTGCATATTCCTTATTCTCATGAACCTTTTTAACATAGGAAACCAGCCTCTGTCGTAAAGAATTCATGTACTCTGCAATGCTGGTGGTTCTCATCTCCTTCCCTCCTTCACATAACTCTTTCACGACATCTAACGGTCCCCTTGGGTTCCTACCATACAGTAAGGCAAATGGAGACTACCCTGTCGATGCTTGAGGTACCTCTCTGTAGGCAAATAACAGAAATGGTAACAGTTTATCCCAGTTATTCCCTTCCTCCTGCACAAATTTCCTTAACATACGCTTTAGGGTCTGGTTGAAGCATTCAACAAGGCCATCCGTTTGTGGGTGGTAGGGAGAGGTTTGTAATGCTGCAATACCCAATAGCCGATACAACTCTTTTAACAATGCTGAGTTAAAATTACTCCCTCTATCAGAGAGTATTTCTTTGGGGATCCCTACTCTACTAAACTGCTTTATCAATTCTTTCTGCCACTTTCTTAGTGGTTACTGTGCGTAGGGGAATTGCTTCTGGATATCTGGTTCCATAATCGCATATGACCAGGATGAATCGGTTTCCACTAGCACTCTTAAGCAAGGGGCCTACAATATCTATCCCAACCTTTCAAAGGGTGTGTCTATCAAGGGAGGGTACCATGGGTACTATTTTCACGTCCTACTGGACTAACTTGTTGACATTCTTTACAGCTTTGACAGTATTTGGCTATATCATCATGAATGCCTGGCCAATAGAATCTTTGTAATAATCTCCCCAAGGTTCGATCCCGCCCTGCATGTCCTGCTAGGGGTATATCATGTCCCAGATGTATTAAATTATTTCTATAAGAAGTGGGTACCACCAGTTGTTCCATCTGTTCCTCTGTGTCTCCCTTGGTACAAACTCACTATAAAATTTTATTTTGGATTACAAATCCAGGGGTACCTGGATCTGGTTCCTTTCCCACCTGTTGAAATAGAGGTAGCAATGATGTATCTTTCCTTTGTTCATTGGGAATGTCACAATCTATAAAAATAGAGCTTACAGATTTTGCTATTCTGTCTTTGTCCTTTCCCCATTCCCTTTGCATTTTCTTCTTGGCACTACGTGTTTGTTTGGTTTTACCAGGGGGATCATATAACTCTTCTTGAAAAGGGAACACTTCTCCAAGTTGTGGTGACTGTCTACTTTGTGCTCTTGTGGTGACCGCAGTTATAGACTCTCTATTGTTTAGCAATTGAGTAAATTCTGGATAGTCCTGTCCAATTAATATGGGTACTGGTAGTTTAGGTACTATACCGGCAGTCACCTTGGCACTTTTTCCTTCAACAGTTACCCCTATCTTGACAGTAGGATAGTGATGAGTATCACCATGGACACATACTACATGCATATCAGACCCTGTTCTTACTTTTGTTCTGGTAGCTAACACATCTGGTCTTATCAAGGTATGTTTGTTTCCAGAATCAATTAGACCCATGACCTTTTGATTTTCTAACTCCACCGTGGTCATAAAATACCCAGCATTTAACAAGGCTACATGTGTACTGTCTGACCATTTGTTAGGGCAATATCTAGCTATATGACCCATTTTCTGACAGTTGCTACAGATTATATCTGCTGGAAAAGTTTGTTTTTTAGAGTCATTTCTATTGTCCTTTTTAAAGTCAATAGTACTGGTTGCACCAGGCCTTACCCCAGGTATCATTCAACCCATATTCCCATCTTGAGGACGAGGATTCATTCTTCGGTAAGGCTGGTGGGCAGTTAGAAAATCTTCTGCCAATGATATGGCCTTCTCTGCAGTTTCTGGTTTGTGTTCCTTTACCCAGATCTGTACGTCATGGGGAAGGATTTCTAAGAATTGTTCTACAATAAAGGTCTCCATAATAAGTGTAGTTGTCTTTCCCTCTGGTTGGATCCATTTCCAGCATAGTTCCTTTAAACGAGTAAAAGTCTCTCATGGGTTGCCTTGGGGTTGATATTTTAGAGCACGAAACCTTTGTCTATAGGTCTCTGAACTTATATCATATCGTTTCAAAATGTCAGTTTTTACTGCATCATAATTCTCTGCATTTCGTGTGTCCATATGACTGTACACTAATTGCACTCTCCCTATCAGATAAGGGGCTAATCGTACCACCCATTGACTCTGGGGCCAATTACATGCTCTGGCTACTCTTTCAAAAGTTGTTAAGTAAGCCTCTATGTCATCAGCATTGGTCATTTTAGTTAGTTTGATGTCTCTAGGGTTGGAGGTAGTAGCATCTCCACTAGCTCCTGCATTAGTCATTTGCTGTAAAAGTTTAACAGTTTCAGACCACCTTATCTCTTGTTACCTCATCTCCCTCTGTCTTTCCTGGGCTTCTTGGTCACATTGTTTTTCCATTTCCATCTGGCAGATGGCCAGCCAACGTACGAGACTCGATAAGTCCTCTGGTGGTTCTTCTCTGGTCAGTTTCTGTCACTTCTCCTCCTCCTCCATCTCATCCTCACTTGCTGCATCTTCCTTAACCTTTGCCTCCTTTCTCCAAACAGCCAAGTCCAGTCCTGGATACAGAGGTTCCCCAGTGATGGCTGTCTGGGTTCTGGTTACCATACCAGCCTTCTTCTCGTCCACACCAGATGCCATCTCTGCATAGAGTTGTTGGGTACCTGGTCAGGTCCCCCACTGGTTTCTCCCTTTTTTGCCACAGACAACCAGTAAACACCCCACTCCTGGTACCACTTTGTGAGCGTGTGGGTATAAACAACTCAAGAAACAGAGACTGGAGACAGTACTTCAGGTTAAACACACATTTACTTCATGTGTGTTGTTTATTATAGAATCAAAACAAAATAAGTAAAAGGAAAAATAACACTGTTTTGGATGAAAAAATTACAAATCAAAGCCTGGCTCACCAAGAGCGTTTCAGCTACATCAGAATAAAACTTACACCATAGAGTGGAAGTTGCTTAAAGGTCCCACTACATCTATGGTATTTCCCTGGAAGAGAGGGTATGTGCTCTCTTCCACCAATCTGTTCTAACTGTGTACTAGAGCTCCTTATATACCTCTATGGAGCAGAGAACAAGAGGTCACATGATTGTGTAGATCCTCCCCTATTTTTATTATTAACAATTCCTTCCTTTATATAAATTATAGGAATATCAAATCCTAAGTATACTTTGCATAAAGATGTGATTGCATCATAAAGTATTCCAATTTCCAGAATATGTTAATAGAAAAGACAAAAAACAAGGTTGCATATCTAATGGCTCATTAGAACAAAAGGTTCTGCCTACAAGGAGGAGTTAGGTTAGTATTCTGTCCTATAAATAAGCCTCATGTTGGGCTGCTGTTCCCCTAGTAGGAACCTATCCCTTTAAGGCACAGGACCAAGCTTTAGGTAAGCAACAAAATGATTTTGTTACATACATCACTTATTCTTACTTCTTAAAAGACCTAATAGTTTGCTTTAACTACCCTGATTAATGTGGCACAAATAAATATAACTATAAAACATGTTTTCCCCAGAGGAATTGTGAAATGCAGAGTTTTGCTTGCTCTACAGCCGACTCCCCATTTAAACCTAGAGAGAAGATGCAGGGAGAATGGCTGAAACTGTACAGCAGACTGGCTAGCTGACTGCTGCCACTGCCATTACCAAAGTGTGTTTGACTTCATTTAACATTTAAACAACAAAGAAGGGGCAAGAGAAGAAATGGGTCCTCTTGTTTTATGTATCAGGGAAAAGGCAGTTTTACTGTAAAGTGCAGGATTAGCGCTTTCATTTTTCCCTTTACAGCGCGAACTAGCATTTTCATCTGCAAAAGCTATATTTAGCCTACTAATACTACATATTTCAGCATAAGACTGCTTATTTGCTAAAGGGGGGGTTTTGAAAGGAACTTATTACTTTCTTTTAATGGGGCATTTTCAGATGAAGCTAAACAACATCCCCCCCATTTCTGATGAAACTATATCCCGAGGCAGGAAAAGAAAAACAGTGGGGAAAGAACAGTAAGGAGCTATAACAGGAGGCCACCTTATTATAGTGGGAAAAGGGGAAGTATAATAGAAAAGGAAGACTGCTGCAGCAGATTTAATGAAGAGTATAGGGCATAGAAAAGGGGGAATGCCTTGAGATACTTGGACAAAAAAAACAAACAAAGACAAACCCGTAATTTATAGAGGCAGAACTGCCACAGATGGGCAGGATCATCTTCTGAACAAGTTCACGCCTAACCGTAGATGGGATACAACTATGGTTCCTGAACAGGGCATCATGCTTGGGGCGCAATTTTTTTGGATGGCTTCAATATATGTCATATCAAAATATATACCACACCAGTGGGGAATACATGGGGTAAATAAATCATGTTATTTTGGGATAAATATTTATTTTCATTTAGAATACCTTTATATAACTTGGAACATGGTATTTCCACTTAGAATCTGGAAATGGAACACAGAACAGTGGGCCAGATAAGGAACTTACAATGGAAAGGAAGGAAGTTTAAAGCTAAAACAAGGTAAAATACCAGTAAAAACAATACAAATGGTGTGGTATATATCAAACACATAATGGATTGCAGTAGAACAACATATTTATCTCCACACATGAGTGGTAAGACCTTTATAACTAATTCGTAGCTTCGCCACTAATGAGTTATGGGTCTTACCACTCACTAGTGGAGATAAATGTATTATTCCACTGCAGTCCATTATGTATTCCATATATCTCCTGTTAGGTACCAAAATATCACCCCTTAGATACATCACAACTGATCTACTGTATTGACAACTGATCGATAGCAACAGGGCATACAGCATTTCCTCATAACAATGTTACCTTGGCAACCACTACTTCACACATTCCGTTCATAGAAACAAACATAAAAAAAAACAATGGATGAAAATCACCTGTTTACAGCTTTATTTATGAAATTTTCAGGTACTGTTGTATACATCAAATATGAGACGAGCTAATGCACAATATCAGAAATATCTTCTTCATTGTACTTGACCTTTTGTGACCTCACTCATGGCTTTACCACTTGTGAAGTCAGAGGTCAAATACAACTCAAGAAGATATTTATGATATCTTATATCAGCTCATTTCAAATACTATATATAATAATGGATAAAGATGGTATAGAAAGATGTATACCCATCAGGAGAGCTAATTAAGGCTATAAGGCCCCAAGCCCAAAGGGCAAGTGACTTTATTGCCCTAATTAGCCCCTGAGATGGGTATACTTCTGCGTGTTCCATCCTTAGCCTTTGTTTATTGACTATAATACATTAGGATGGTTACTGTTATGGAGATCACATTTGCAGTCACATTACAGCACCTGAAGGTCTCTTGCAGCAAGGAGAGAATGGTGTGTATTGAGTGCAGGTAGGAGTTTGGGAGATTTCTAGGTTTGGGAGGGTTTTGTGTAAGTGTCTGTTTCCAAGTTCATTTGCAGCTTGTTAATTGGTTTGGCTGACTTTCTAATGCTGTGTTAATTGTGTTATAATGTATGGTAGAATGTTGTTATAGGTAGAAATCTACCTTTTCATAACAATGTTTTACCATCGATGAGACGTCACCATGTTGTTAACCCATCGATGGTAAGTCACATCGATGGGTTAACAACCAGGGACAGTCTAGGCATGCACACAACTGGATCAGATGGCTTTGAAATGGCTGCAGCAGCGACAGCAGAGTGGCAGTGACATTAAAAAAACTGCAGTAAGGAACTGCTTTCTTTTTTAAAAAACATAAATGGTACCATACACTATAAATATATAATGTATGGTACATCGATGGTTAATCATTTTTTAACCCATCTTGAGGTTGCCATGGTGACATAAACCTCTTGAGCTTCGCTCTTGAGGTTTACATGGTTGCCCTGGCAACTTCTCGATGGTTAACAAACCGGTTAACCATCGATGACCATACATTATCCTCTACATTATTGGTATCCCATAAGGTTTAATGTAGTGCAATTGTGTAGTTTTTATTATTGCAGGTATATACCTTTAATTGTTTGATTAGTGTAAGTATATAGCTTTAATCGGTGCAGTATATAGCTGTAATTGATTAGTGCAGGTATATACAGTAGATTTGATTGATAGATTAGCCACATGTATATAGGGAAATATATATATCTGTCTGTCTGTCTGTCTGTCTATCTATCTATCTATCTATCTATCTATCTATCTATCTATCTATCTATCTAATTCCCATTGAAATTACATTGTCACTCTGCTGCAGCATGCTGCAGAATTGGGTTTAATCCAGGTGAGCTTCACTCTGTCTGTCTGTATCTCTGTCTGCCTGTCTGTCTATCTGTCTGTCTATCTATCTATCTAAAATATTTATGTGAATCAGGGTACCCACCCCAGTACCTCTTCTTTATCCCCCCTCCCCTCCGTGTTGCCTACCCGCCATTCCCAATGTTTATTTTTTTTTTACATTTAGTACAAGCAAACTGGGGTGCCCACCCCTGGTATTCCTTCTCTTGACCCCACTCCCCTCCAGGTCACTTGCTGCCATTCCCCAAAACAGTAGTCAGACACTGGAGTACCCAATCACAAGTGTTGGAATTTGAAAGTCCCTGTAATAAAGAAAATCATCCTTTGTTGATTTTTTTAACCTGTAACAAAGAAAACGATCCCTCGCCAATCTGACTCCACCCACCCACACACACACCCCACACCAACCTGACACTCATAATCCACCACCCCCCCACACATCCTCACTCACCTGAACATGTCCCACAGTGTGGATTCACTCTCTGATCAAAGACACTTCTTGCTGCTGGAACCAACTGCTATGAGAAAATGAGGTAAGTCTACTTTAATGAGACTGTTCCAACCCGGGAGGCCTGGAGTATATTTGCCAGGGAAATTTACACTTTGGAGTGGCTTTTAGCCAGACTTTCAGGCAGGGTGGAAACCTTTGATTTTAAATGGAGTAGATGGGTACAATACCAACTTGACCACTATCCCAATTTTGTTCCATATATCAATCCTGGCTGTTTTCTGGATATACAAAGTTTAGTTCTGGCATAGTAGTATGACATTTTGTCAAGGAGAATATACATTTGTTTGCTTTCTCCTTTAAGTTAGTAGTCTCCTCCATTGGGACTAGCCTTTGGGCTACCATGAGATATGAGAAGGTGACCTCTCTCCTTTTGTGCAAAGGTTTATAACAAGTGACTCCCACATAGGTGTGGTTTTCATTTTTATATATGGCTTGCTTAGTTTTGTAAGAGATTTTATATATGCCTAGTGGGCATGCTGTGTGATCCTGTGCTGGTGAGCTGAGTTCAGAGGCAAGCTCAGTGACCCAGCTACTGTACATGGGGTGCTGGTGCTGGGATGGTGCTATTATGCGATATGCCCCAGCCAGGGAATGAAAGCTGCAGGTTGCCTGCACAGGCCCAGGTACCATTTAGTGAAGACAGTTCTTCTCTTGGCATAGGGCCCTGCACCTCTGCACCCATGGGTGTCAGAGGGCCCATTGCATTGGCTGACAGATAGACTCTTTACCCTATGTGTCTGTATCTCCAGCCACATGGAAGTGCGGGGACCAGAGGGCTCTACACTTCCACAAACCACCAGATAGCCACATGAATTCTTGACATTCATCACTGTACAGAAGTACAGGACCCAAAAGGGCACTTCTGTAGGTGGATAGAGCTTTCCTTGGTGCACAGCCCAAAGGGCCCTGCATGTCTGCATGAATGAAGATACAATTCCACTATCTTAAAAAGAAGGGAAATTATTTGCAAAAAACCTTTTTAATGCACCAGTTAGGGTTCAAGTTAATGCCACAAAAGTAGGGAAATGTGGCATTAGATTTCCAACCCAAACTCCTCACCCACCCCCAAAAGCAGCAAAAGGAAAAAAAAAATATGGTTTTGGGTCTCCGGAGTTTTGGTGAATTAGTGGTAGGGTCTTCCTTTAGGTTGTCAGCTCTAAAGCCCATCCTGTTCCCTGAGCAAACAATGTCAGATGTCATCTCCTTTTTTCACCTTGGGCCCGTAAGCTACAACAGATTGTGTTGGCAACATGTGATGGGACATACTTGTCTATCTTTGAAGACTGCATCACTATGAGGCACTGGCTTGCAGCTGTACCTTGTGGTTTGGACAGGAGGCTGTGTGCTGGTGGGGGGAGAATAGCGGCATTAGGATTGACAACTCCAAGGAAGACCCCCACCACTAATTTGCCTAGACTCTGGAGATCCAAAACCCTAATGTTTATTCCTTTGGCTGTTTGCGAGGTGCGGTAGGGAGTTAGGGTTAGAAACCCTAACACCACATTTCCCTACTTTTTTGGCACTAACTTGTACCCTAACTGATGCATTAACAAAGTTTTTTTGCAAAGAATATGTGTGTGTGTGTGTGCAGTAACTGCAAAAACAAAATCAAAACTGCGCTAATGGACCAGTTAGGGTTCAGCTTAAAGTAACAAAAGCAGGGAAGTTTGGCATTAGGGCTTCAACTCTAACTCTCTAATCCTCAGCAGCAAAAGCACTACCCCATACAAGCAACCAGAGACAGCCATCATTTGGCAAGATGAACAACATATAATTGTTTCCAGATGACACAAATGCAGTAACACTGATAGGCCACCTTCATGGCTTTACTTCTGCGGCATGCACATCGCAAGGCATACACACTGCAAAACATACACACTCACCTGCCACTGCAGATCCAAGATACTCATATCACAGCACTGCCTTTTTTTCCCTCCTCTCAGACTCCAGCTAGCTCTTTCAACCCCTGTCCCCTCAATTCATCCCCGGGACTTACCTGTTTCCACTGGCATGCACCCTGGATTGTTCCCAACCCCCCAGCACCTACTACTACTTCCCCTCTGACTTAGGTTAGTGTTAGTAGTGCAAGTTAGTTAGTTGGTGTTCATTAGTTAGTGTCAGTAGTTAGTCAATGTTAGTGTTATCATAAGTTAGTATCAGTTAGCATTGGTGTTAACATGAGTTAGTCTTCGTTAACATAAGTGTTAGAGTTACCATTAATGTTAGCGTGTTAGTCTTCATTCTCATTTAGTTTTTTGTGTTATGTGCCACACTGAAATGTAGGCAGCGGCCTCATGCCCTTTTGAAACAGTAGGTGGGTGCCTAGGTAGGGGTATGGCTCCGCTGATACAGAAATATCTAATTGAAATGGTAGGTGGGTGCCTAGGCAGGGTTATGGCCCAGCTGAAAGTAGGCAGAGATTTCTTGCTGAAACGATGGCAGGTGCTTAGGTATGGTTATGGCCCCACTGAAAGTAGGTAGAGATTTCTTGCTGAAACAGTAGGTGGCTGCCTAGGCAGGGATGTCGGCTCTGCTGAAATGTAAGCAGAGGTTTCTCGCTGAAACAGTAGTCAGATGTCTAGGCAAGGTTATGGCTCCACTGAAATGTAGGCAGAAGTTTCTTGCTGAAATGGTAGATGGATGTCTAGGCAAGGATGGTGTCTCCACTGAAATGTAGGCAGCTGCATCAAACCCTGCTGATTTGTAGGTGGGAGCCTAAGTATGCCTGTGGCCCTTTGATTTAGGTTCATGTTTGTAGTGTTAGTGTTCATTAGTAAATGTAAGTTAATTGGTATTAGAGGTAGTGCGAGTTAGTTAGCAGTAGTTAGTGTTTATGTTATTTGGTCTTAGTGTTAATGTAACTGTTAGAGTTAGTGTTGCTATTAGCATGTTACTCTTCCTCCTTATTTAGTTCCTAGTAGCTGCCCCGCTGAAATGTTGGCATAGGCTTCTCACTGAAATGGTAGGTGGGTGCCTAAATAGCGAGTATAGCTGCATGTCCTTCTTTCTTGGCTGTTTATTTCTGCTTACTCTTGCTCCTTTGCTTGTGTGTGCTTTCATTTTGCTTCCTTTTTTGGGGGGGGGCTTTTTTCTATTTTTTAGTGTTCTGTGTCCTAATTGCTTAGTTTTTCTAGAGTTCTGTGTTCCCATTGATTTGCTTGTGCTGTTCAAGCTCACATACGGTGTTTCCTGCTACCTAACCTATGACCATCTGACTTCTCCCGGCCTCCTACTACCTAGCCTATGGCTGTCTGGCTTCGTCCGGACTCCTACTCCTCCTGCATTCAGTTAAAGCAGCTATTCAGCCTTACTTATGTTTGTTCTCCATGCACTCATAGTCATCAGGCTTTGCCACAGTCCTGTTTCCTGCAGTCAGATGCACACCAGCCACAAAAATTCTAGCCATCACTAAAAGTATCCCAAGGCTTGAGGGAAAGCAACCTAGGCCTTGGATCTCCACCTTCCTTCCTCATAGAGTTTTTTCCTCTCCTTTGTGCCAAAGGTCATAAAAGCTAGGTGGTGCATATTGTATTAAATTTCACTTGGTTTAACCAGATAGGGTTCTGTCATTGGCTGGAGTTGGATGGTGGCTCTCCTTTGCCATTCCATCTCTCCATAGGAAGTCATGCCCCATGCTCAGTTTTGATATCTATCCGCTTGCTATTCAGTCTCTCTCTACTTCAGGTCATCACTTGTTGCTGTCAGTCTATGCTCTTCAGTTGTTGTGGTCAACATTTGCTGCTCAATACTTCTTTTTGGAGCTCCTTCCTAAGCTACTTTTAGCCAACGGAATCCTTCCCACAGCACCTCTATTTGTAGAACCCTCTTCAAGGGTTCCTTGCCTTTGGTACCCAGGGTGGTAGTTCCTGATGGAACAGAGAGTGGGAATGTCCAAAGTTATCAGCAGTTGCACAAGAATAACACTATACTAAGTTGTGTAAGTCTACTGAAATGTTATTGTTATAGAAAATAATAAAACACTACTTGCAAGTGTTATAACTGCTCCTGGTTTTTCCTGTGCTTCCTGATCTTTGCCTTGACAACAAGCTAAAGATGCAGATATACAGGGCCCAGAGTGAAGAGTCTGTCTGGGCACAGAAGCACAGGGCCTGTGGACCATGCACTTCCACACCAAGTGAGGAGTTTATCTAGCTGCAGAAGCTAAGGGCCTTCTGGGCCTGCGCTTCCATGTGACCAAAGATGCAGATGCACAGGGCCCAGAAGGCCCTGCTCCAACTGAATAGTGTGTCTGCCTGTGGAAGGAGCCCTGCACTTCCGTACAGATGCAGATGCGCAGGGCCAAAATGTGGAGTCCTTCAGGTTTTAGAAGTGCAAAAACTATGAACATATGGACAGATGAAGAAGCCAATGGAATAAAGCCATTTGGTCTACCTAGTCTGCTCATACTGCAGGGTTCACAGCTTGAGCTATTGATCCTGCCCCCTCACCACTCCTCCCATCCTTTCCATCCACCCACCCCACCCATGACCCTTACCTTCCCCTTCTGTCTATCCCATCATCTCTAGAAGCTTCTCACCATCTTCAATGAGACAACCTCATCTGGTAGCATATTCCAACTAGGCACCACCCTCTCTGTGAAGAAATGGTTCCTAACCTCCCTTCTAAACCCCCCCAGCTTAAGACCATGTCCCCTTGTGTCACAGCTGCCACTTAGTATAAAGAGACCCTCCATATCCCCCCTATGTATCCCTTACAAGTACTTGAAGGTCTCAATCATGTTGCTGCCCCCCCCAAGGAGTTCATGTTCAATGCCCTCAACCTCTCCTAATAGGCTTTACCCTGCTGACCTGCAATAATCTTTGTTGTTACCCTCATGATCATCTTCAGCAGTCTAATGCCCTTTTTGAAGTGTATTCGCCAGTACAGTAGTCCATACTCTAGATGTGGCCTTACCTGTGACCTGTACAAGGGCAGTACAACCTTCTCTCACCTATTGCTGATTCCCCTAGCTATGTATCCCAACATCTTACTTGCCCTTGCTGCTGCTTTCCTACATTGCATGCAGTGCTTCAGATCACTAGTGATCATCACTCCCAGATCCTTCTCCTCCTCTTTTACAGACACCAAGATCCCTCCCAGGTAATACTTCATCCTGGGATTCTTGGCTCCAATGTGCATGCCTTTGCATTTTTTGATATGAAAGCTAAGCTGCCAAATCCTGAATGACCACCTCTCAAGCTTCCTCAGATCGTCCTGTGTGTCCTGTACCCTTTGGCTATGTCCACCCTCCCACAGAATTTGATGTCTGCAGAGAGTCACATTTTGCCCTCAATGCAATCCCTAATGCTATTGATGAAGACTTTGAACAACACTGGTCCCAGCACTAAGCCCTGCAGAACCCCACTAGTGACTTCCCTGGTGCTAGATAACTCCCCCCTCCACCCTCTGGGCCCTGTTCCTCAGTCAGTTTTCTACCCATCTGGTCATCTTCTCCCATCGCTGAGATCTGCCAACTTCCTGAGCAACCTTTTGTGTGGTACTGAGGCAAAAGCTTTGCTGAAGTCCAGATAAAGGAAATCCACCGCTTGACCCATCTACTGCCTTAGTAACCCAGTCAAAGAAGTCAGTCAGATTCATTTGACATGATCTCCCACCCATAAACCTGTCCTGCCTTGCATCCTGGAGACCATACTCCTCTAGATACGCTGCCAATCTTTCCTTATGTATGGTCTCCACGAATTTGCACATGATTGAGTTCAGACAGTTCCATGTCATAACAGCAAGCATTCTTGGGTGACTCACAAAACAGCGAGCACACCCTGCCAAAAACCAATTCAGCACATAACAATAAACACCAAAGACCAACTCAACGCACATTTTAAATAATGTTTAATGTGGAGGGCTACACCACTTGCACCACCCATATACTTATATAATCATCTCCAAGGTGAGGCAGACACTGGAGGAAAGAAGAGGGACTGACAATGGCAATAACTTAAAAAAAGAAAAAAAAATACCTGCAAAAGCAAAACACAGACCGTACCTGTAAGCAGTCCTGAACCCAGTACCACCAGCACTGCAGATGGTGTCCCTACCTGTTATGCTAGGTGGGTAGCTCAATGGCATCATGTTCCACGTCCCCATTTAGCCCATCCCTCTTCCTCTCCCCTCCATCTCTATTTCCTATCCTCACTGTTTTTCACATCCTCCCTCGCTAATCCCTCCCCTTGTTATCCATTCTTCATTGCTGATCTTGACAGTAATCAAATTGAAACGCTAATTTCTGAGTCACTCAGTTTGGTTCATAATTATAATGTACTACCAAGGTCAGACTGACTGGTCTGTAATTCCTTGGGTTATCTTTGGGAACACTCTTGTGGAGGGTCACCACATGTGCCATTCTCCAAGCCTGTGGTAATTCCTGACTCCAGTAAACTATTGTACAGGCTCACCAGTGGCCCTACAAGCTCCTCTGCCAGATCCCTCAGTACCCTTGGGTGTATGTCATCTGGACTGGTGATTTGTCCACCTTCAGTGCTAGCAGCCCCTCCCTCACTCTATCCTCCTCTATCTCTACATCCATGCTCCCCATTCCCCTACTGCTCATCTCCCCCGTAGGCATTGGCCCATCTTTCTCCTCGAGAAGATGGAACAGAAATATTCATTCAGTATCTCTGTTTTTTAACTGTTCTCCATCCACTTTTCCCCTTTCTGAAGCTTAAAAATACCCTCCTTCTTGTCTCTTTTCTCACCTGTATAGTGAAAAAAGGCCTTTTTCCCCTTCATAATTCCCTCCACTATCTGCAGTTCATTCTGTGCCTTAGCCTGCCATACTACCTTACATACCACACTAGCCAATCTTAGGTAATTCTCTCTATGAGGACAGATTAACGGAGCTCAATATGTATACCCTTGAGCAAAGGAGGGAGAGAGGTGATATGATCGAGGCATTCAAACACCTTAAGGGCATAAACAAGGTGAAAGAGTCTAACATGTTTAAATATAAGAAAAATAGCAGGACAAGAGGACACAGCATGAGATTAGAGGGAGGCCGATTAAGGGGGAATGTGAGGAAATTCTTTTCACAGAAAGGGTGGTGGATGCATGGAATGGCTTACCACAAGAAGTGGTGGCTATGAATACAGTGCAGGGCTTCAAACAGGCATGGGATAGGCATAAGGGAGCAATACAAATGACTATGAATAGATAGGTCACTGACAGAGCAAAGGCCGATGGCATATTTATAAGGTAGAAAAAGAAATGGGCAGACTGGATGGGCCTTGCAGTCCTTATCTGCCGTCAACTTCTATGTTTCTATGTTTCTATCCACCTCTCTTGGTCTTTCTGAATTTCCTGAACGCTAATCTCATTTCCCTTACTGCCCTGGTGACCCCAGAACTGAACCAGCTGGGTGCTTTGGCCCTTGAGTTCTTCCCCATCAGCCTAACACACTCCTCTGCGGCAACCCATTGTCCCTCCTTAATGATGAACCACCTTTGGTCCACTGCAGTATCTGCTCTGATGCCCATTGGATGCCTTTTTAGCACCTCACCCATGTTTCTGAAATCCGTGCACCTAAAATCCAGGATTTTGGTCTTAGTGGGGATGTTTTCCCTGCTCATCTCCAACCAGAACCACACTGTACTATGGTCACTTCCACCCAGGGACTCCTTGACCATTAGTTCTTGTACGTGCTCCCCATTCGTGAACACTAGATAAAAAATTGCCCCCACCCTGGTTGGTTGTATGACACCTTCAGGCAGGTACCCAGTTTGTGTCAGTGTGGATCAGTTGGTAGCACATCTTCCTCTGGGTCAGAAGGTTGTGGATTCTGGTCCCACACCAGGACTGGGCTCATACCCAAAATGCTGGCACCTGAGTGCAATATTGGGGGCTGTTGTACTGCTGGGCTGTGTTGTCCTTTGGATGAGACAAAACTGAGGTCCTTTCTACCCATTCTGGTGCTGTCCTGGTGGGTATCCAGGTGGAAGTAAAAGAACCCAAGGCACTCTTTGCCATGAGTAGGGCACATTCTTGATGTCCTGGCCAATATTACCCTTCCCATAAAACTGGTTCATGCAACTGTCCAAGGCTGTGTGTGGGTGTTGATGTGTGATATGGCTGCCACTACACATTCAGTCACTTCATTACCCAGTCTAGCACTGCTTGTAAAAACACTTTGGGATACAGTGTGTATGAAAAACACTATATAAATGCTGATTTTTCTTCTGCTGCAACACCTCTAGGATCACCTGACTCCTGGCACATGTTGTGGCTGGCATGCTCCAGTTTACCTTGGGCAGGTTGAAGTTTCTCACTGTTACCTTCTCTCCTTTTCCTGCAGCTTCTAATATTTATGAACTCAGTTCCATGTCCCTTTCTTCGTCCTGGTTGGGTGGTCTGTAAACCAACCCCAACCTCACCTTTCTCCCTCTCTTGGACCATAGCTGAACCTACAATACTTCCACCTTCTCCTACTCTGACTCCTCCCTTGTGCATGTGATACCTTCCCTGATATAAACTGCCACTTCCCCTTTCCTTACTGCCCTGTCCCTTCTGTATAGTTTATATCCAGGGATCAAGAGATACCAGTCATGTTGTGGTGTATTTTAATGTTCAGTCATAACTAGGTCATTTTACAATATTTTTTTAAACAAATTTTCAACATAGCCTTCTTAAGACTCCACCTCATGAACTCAGTAGGTGACAAATTTCAAATTCCAACCAAAATGTCAATTTGCACCACAGATTCAAAAGCATATTCTGTCATGTTCATGCGGTAATGTGAAACATGCATTTGTCAATGCTGAAAGTTCACAATATTACTTAAGGAACAGCATGAGGAGGCGCTCCATACAGTTTAATGGGACAATTTGTAAAAGCTTGTTTTTATACTTTCTAATGATGATTTTGTCAAAGAAAGGCAGTTGCTTAACTAACAAGGACCTTCTTAGGTAAGTGACTGCATTTCTTTGACAAAATTGTCACTGGAAAGTATAACAAGCATTTGCCAATGCCGAATGTTTGCTTGCTGGCATTGGCATTGCAGGAGTTAGAGATCTGCATAATAGGAATGGCAGTGAAGTACTGAATGGATGCCAACCCCACCCCCACCTTGCAGAGACTGACAGGTATTGGGGTGTGCCTTTGGGTTGTCGGCCATAACACTCATGCCATTTCACCTCACCCTACCCTGCAGACACCGACAGGTATCGCAGTGTGCCTTGGGGAATTCAGGCCTTACACTCACCCCATTCCATAAGGAAATACACTGAGATGGGTGCAGTATAGGATGATGGGGTGAACTTTGGGTCTGAAGACTTTAAAGCACACCTCAATGCCTGTCACTGGCTGCAGGGTGGGGGTGGAATGGTGTGAGCATTATGGCCAACGATCCCAAGTCTCACCCCCAATGCCCATCAGTCTCTACAGGATAGGGCATTATGGTTGGAAACCCTAATGCCCCAGGTGTTTGTTGGTATTTTTGCTCCAGGTTTTCAACATTGGCTTTTTGTGGGGTCACGTGATGGCAGCCTAGACGGAGACATTCGCCTCCCGGAGCTCCGCGTTTATTCTCCCAATTTCGGTCGGTAATTGCGGCATTTAAGATTTGAAACCCGACCCAGCTGTGCGAAGTACGTGGCAATTCTCCCCCCGGTTTTAGCGACCACCGATTTGATGGATGCTTTTATGAAAAAAGCACCCCCGAGGCACTTCCCTCCCCGGATGCCCGAGAAAGAGAAGGCCGCAAAGCGGGCCAAGCAGCAGGCAGCTAGCGTTATGAAGATGCCCACACTAGAGGCTGCCCTATCAGAAGCCAGGTTTTTGGAGATAATGCAACCCCTCCAGACGGCCATCGAATCAATCTCTGAGGATCTGCATGATATTAAAGGCTGCAGAGGTACTATCCAGGAGAGTTGGGGACTCGAAGTTAAGATTATTTCAATAGAGAAGAAACAGGAAAGGAGTGAGTCTGAGTTTATTAATATGAGGCACAGAATGAAAAGTTAGAAGAGAAGCTGGAGGACTTGGAAGGTCAGTAGAAGGAATAACATGGTTATTATTGGATTGCCAGAAAAGGAAGAAGGAAATGTTATAATCACATTCTTACAGAAACTCTGCTGCAAAATAGCTGGTGCTCCTCCGAGGGGAGTATATCATCGAGAGAACCCACGAGCACTCCGCCCACCCCGACCCAGGGTCAGCCACCAAGGCCTATCATTTTGAAATTTTGAATTTTCTGGACAGGCAGCATGTTTTCTGTAAGGCGAGGGAGGCAAAGGAGTTGTCATGGGAAGGTAAGAAGATTTGCATTACGAGGACCTGCCATACCGGTAAGAGTTCAGACAAGAACTGCACCCGTCATTTCTAAATTGGTGGCGGCTTTCAAGCCATTCAGGGTTAAGTACCCTGCCATATTGATGGTAAAGCATGAGGACAAATGGTTGTCATTCGACTCTCCAGCGCAGGCTACACAGGAGCTGAAGGTTATCTTCCCAGACCTATACAAATGATTCTGTGCTGGAAGATTTCTCGGCTGAGGGGCTGTGAGTGCAGATATAGCTGTCTGTCTCGAGGGTCCAGAGGGCAATTTTGGACATGTGGGCTGTGCCATTTGTGAGGATCATCTGGGGAATGCTATCTCAGAAATTCAGTGGCGATTACTAGCCAGGTGGCTACCGATTATTGGTGGTCGTCTTAGTCTGTGCAAAATAATATGGAGTTGCTTAGGATGGAAATCCTAGAAATGGACAGAGTTGACCCGGGTTATCCACTTTTCATTTGGACACTGACTTGATCGATCTCTGCTGCTCAGACATATGTAATCCCCCTTGTTTTGGGCTACTGGAATCGATGTCGAGGGAATTGTTTGGATTCGTTCCGCTTTTCGAATCTTCTCTTCTTTGGTAGATGGGTTTATTTTGCATGATGCAACGTATATCAGTTCCATTGTTTCCTGTGGGAGGTCACACTTTGGATGTTTGGATATTGACAATGGAAAGAATAGTGGCTTTATAATGTGGCTTAATCGACACCGTGGTGACTGTTTGGAGGCCTGATGGGCTTTACGTTATTTTCATATAGTGGCGTTTGAACACTGAGTTACCTAATATACATTAGACTTATCAGCAGGGCCTAAACCTGCAGGACTTTCCTTCCCTTTTTTCCTCCCCCTTTTTTCTCTCTCTTCCAGGAACCGATGATTTACTTGAGGGGTTATTAATTTGGGCCTTGAATTATCAATGCGGCTGAGATGTGTATAGTTAATGACTTAAGCTGTGCTTGCGATTAGGGTTAGCTCAAGTATATTGGGCGGGTATTTACATTTATATAGTCAGGATCATGTTCTATTGACAAAATTTGTTTTGTTGTTAGAGAGTAGTTTTGCAATGATCATGGGTGGGGCGGCTCTGGGGTGGGGTTGTGTAGTTTGGGCTGCTTAGTAGTGAATCACGTGGGCTGAATATTTAGGAGGACAGTTTCTTTTGGAACTGGGGTATGTGTGTGTTTGTGGGCGGGGCTTTAGTTGGGGATATTAGTGTGGCATTTGGGGGTATTTGGGTCGTAGGTCACTATGAGTCGCTTAGTCTTCAGGGAGAGGGGTTCCAAGGTTACACATTGTCTGGATTTATTATGGTCTTCCTAAGCCAGGGGGTTTGTATGTGCCTAAATAGTGCTGTAACACGATTGATTATAACTTTCTCTTTGCACCAACTATTGAGCTTGATGGTCGGGCATAATGAGCAATTCATATAAATTCATTAGTTGGAATGTTAAAGGAGCCAAGGATAAGGTCAAGAGACAAATTATGTTAAGGCACCTTCGTCAATTAGGAGCACAAATTGCCTTTCAGCAAGAGACACACCTGAAGAGGAGTGATATTCATTACTTCAGGAGGGCATGGGTAGGACAAGTTTTTGGGGCTGGGGTATCCACGAATAGGGGAGGGGTTGTTATCCTTATAGCTAGGAATATTCCTTTCAAATTGGTGGAAGAGTTTTGGGAACCGGAGGGTCGATATATTATTACGCATGGTTTGCTAGAGTCTCACCCGATATTATTGGGCTCAGTATACGGCCCCAATTGTGATTCCCCAGCCTTTTTCATGAGATTACTAAATATGGTAGTATCCAACCCTAAGAAGCTACGGTCTTAGGAGGATTGGAATCTAGTTCTTCAGAATGATCTGATAGATCATGTAAAGAGAGCGAGGTTTAGCATCCTGCACAAAAGGCGTTGAAGGATCTCATCAGTAAGGCACCTGGTTGATGTTTGGTTGATTATTAATCCTATGTCACGTCAATACACCTTTTTCTCCGCCGCACACAAGACATACTCGAATAGACTATATTTTAGTTAGCTCGTTTGCAATACCTGAGTAACACGGGCTGAGATAACTACTAGAGTAATATCTGATCATGCACCAGTCAGTCTGGAATACCGGTTAGCCATGGGGTCTAGGGCGGTCTCCACAATGGAGGTTAAATTGTCAGATGTTGAAGGAGGAATCTGCTGATGCACATTCTGGACTTCATCAAGGACTTCCTGGAAAGTAATCAAGGCTCAGTGGATCATAAGGACCTAATTTGGGCTGCTTTAAAGTGCTCTCTGAGGGAGAACTGATTAAAATGGCTTCTAATAAGAAACGTAGGCAGCAGGCGAATTGGATTCCTGCTAGGTTCGATTAGGATGGAAGAAAGTAACTTATCCCGTGTTCAATCATGGCAGATTGGGCTAGGCTTCATCAGTTGCAGGCCCAATATGCGAGTTTAATGTCTCAGAAGGCTGAGCTGGCCCTTTGAGGACTAGGCTTCAATATTCTAGATGTAGGGAGAGACGGGAAATTGCTCGCTATGCGCATCCGTCAACTAGATTCTTCCCACTTCATAGCGGGAATATGTAAGGGACATGGGGAGCAGGTTTGCACGGACCCAGGGGAAATGGCGAATGCCTTTGGCTTGTATTTTCAGGAGTTATATGCGGTTGACCCAGAGTGTAAACCTTCGGCAGATGACATTAGGCTATTTCTCAGATCAGTGGAGTTGCCTAAAATAATGGAGGGCGATGCAGCTTTTCTGAGTGCTCCAATAATGGTTTTAGATATCCAGCAGGCCATCCAACAAATGCCTCTAGATAGGTCCCCTGGCCCGGATGGGTTCCCTAGTAATTTTTACAAAGTTTGCTATTCGCTAATATCCCCAATTCTAAAGGAGGTCTTTCAGTACTGGTTTGATAATGGGTTATCAGAGCTTAGTTTCCTGGAGGCGATCGATTTCTTTAATTTTAAAACAGGGGAAGGACCCTCTCAGTATGGATAGTTATCGGCCTATCTCCCTTCTAAATACGGACATCAAAATTCTAGCAAAAATCTTAGCTAACAGGTTGTCCAATGTTATGGACAAGTTGGTTAGTAGGGAACAAGTGGGTTTTATGAGGGGGAGATCATCCCAAGATCATAGGAGGAAGTTATTGTACCTGATTACTTTTGTTAAGGATGCCAAGATCCCAGAAATACTTATTTCATTAGATGCCGAAAAGGCATTTGATAGGATATGCTGGGATTATTTGTTTGCTGCCCTGTCTGCCTTTGGTTTACCCGATGTGTTCCTGAGATGGGTCCAAATCCTATATTCTTCCCCTTCTGCTAGAGTAAAATGAAATGGGCTTATGTCACCGGTAGTAAAGCTGGAGCGAGGCACGAGGCAAGGTTGTCCCTTATCCCCGTTACTATTTAACCTATACCTAGAGACTTTATTACATAGATTGGCTAGAAACTGTTTGATTAAGGGTATACAGGTGGGGGATGCCAGATACATGTATTCGTATACGAGATGATATACTATTACATGTTGAGGATCCGAGACCTCGGTTCCAGCTATCTTGGAGGAAATAGATTCCTTTTCCAAAATATCTTACTACAAGTTAAATCGCATGAAACGAAGATTCTCCCTTAAATACCAACGTTAGGAAGGCTGATTTATCATCGCTTGGCTTATGTTGGGAGGTAAAGTCACTACATATATCTCGGGATAAACTTTAGCACTGGACTGAATCACATGATCAAAAATAACCTGAGTAGTCTAGTTAAAACCATTTCTGGGGATATGGATAGGTGGAGACTGCTCTCTCTGTCACTTTGGGGTAGGCTGAATGTCATAAAAATGAACATTCTGCCCAGATTATTATACCCCTTGGGTATGCTCGGCGTATACCTCCCAAAGACGTGGTTTACCAACTTACAGAGGGTGTTTAATCTATTTATTTGGAAGGGGAAAAGGGCACGCAGGTCCTATATTAAATTAACAGCCCCAAAATTAAAGGGAGGACTTGCTGCTCCCTCTCTCTTTCTATATTATGTCGCGCAGCACGTAGGCAAGTTGGTCTATTAGAGTGCTAGGGGCGCCCAATTGGCTTACTTGCCCTTATGGGTTGACATAGATTGAGGGTTGGCGAAGAGGGTGAGCTGCTCTCTATGGGCCCTGTTATATGCCTCTCGGTCGGCTATACCCAAACCATTGAAAAATAACCCTATGGGATGGTCGTTAAAGGCTTTTCAGCAGTTGCAAAATTACCTCGCAGTTAAATGGTATCTATCCATCAACCAACCCATTTTTGAGAATCTCCACATCAGGGTTGGGGGTAAGACCCTGTCCGCCACATTTTGGCCCCAGGTAAGCCACCTTAGAATCTCGGATTTTTGGGTGAATGGGGGTCCTCGGTCTTTTGATCAGTTGGTGAATGTTTTCGGGGCTGTGGATCAGGACCTCTTTAAGTGGCTACAAATTAGTAAGGCCCTAACATCTATTTTTTCTCAGAGGGCTCTAGTTGATTATGGGGACTGAGACACCGATTTACTTTTCACCATAGCCTCTCAACCAAATTCAGTCTCTAAGGTATACAAAACACTTCAGGAATGGGACCACAGACTTCCTCTAGGGGTATGCTTCTATTGGACAAGGGAGCTAGGAATATCTGAGGCACCCAATCTCTGGAAGAAATTGTGGCTTACAATGTATAAATATGTAAAACAAGACTCGGTTGAGGATGGTACATTTAACTAATGCACCACTTATACTTATCACCATCCCGATAGTGAAAATATGGGGCAAAGGATACATCTCTTTGTGCGAGGTGTAGGAAGGAAGATGGTACTTTATATCACATGGTATGGTCATGCCCTTCAATTCAGGTCCTTTGGCGGCTATCATCAACTCTTAGACCCTATCCTTGGCTTAACAAACTTGTTTACCCCTGAGGTATGTCTGATGAGCCTTTTTCCAGTTGGCACTTCCAAGGCTAAAAAGGCCCAAATGTTGCTTTTATCCGCTGTGGCTAAATTGGTTATCTTAAGGCATTGGACCAGTGATAAAGCTCCCTCCTTGTTGGAGTGGTACCGAGAATGTACCTTGGCAGTACAATTAGAAAAACATATCGCTTGTATGCAGAATAGATTGAAAGCATACACGGCGCTTTGGAGTTCTTTTGAAATGCTCCTTATGGCATGGTGGCCTGGCCCTCTGAACACCTCAGGGCTGGCAACTTAGGGTGTGCTTATGCGTGTAGCCTTGGGAGGGGTTGGGGGAGGGAAGGATTTTATTTGTCCGATGAATGGGTGAGTTAGTGTCTGGTTGTTTTATATTCCTCCATTTCGCACTCTCAACTATGTATCTGTATTGAGGTGTTTTTTGTGGAAATTAATAAAGAGAGTTACAATAACAAAAAAAAACATTGGCTTTTTGTGACCCCACCTCCTGAACAGTGGCACTATCATTTTGTTACTTTATCCTGATGATGATTTTGCACAGCAACTGTGCTATTTGGTGCCATAGATACAAAACACATTTTGGACAGGAGGTGATGTGAAAAAAATGGCACTGTTGAAAATCTGTAGTGAAAATATGAAAAATTGGTGAAGTTATGAGCATGCATAGAAACTGTGCAATGCATGCCTGTAATGCAATCATTTTTTGGAATTTTTTTCACCAAATTTTCAACATAACCATTTTTGGACCTCTCCTCATGAACAGTGGCACTGTGATTTTGTTAATCTGTCCCAAAAGTTGATTTCCAACAGTGCCCGTGCCATTCTGTGCCACAGGTGTGGGAACATGTTTTGGCAGGATGCGAAAAAATGGCAATGTTGAAATTCTGGAGTGAAAATATTAAAAATTGGCAAAGTTACGAGTGTGTGTAGAAACTGTGCAATGCACGCTTGTAATGCAGTCATTTTTTGGAATTTTTTTCACCAGATGTGCAACATGAACTTTTGGGGACCTCTCTTCTTGAACAGTGGCACTGTCATTTTGTTAATCAGTCCCAAAAGGTGATTCCATGCAGCGATCACAAAATTACCTTTCAGGATTGAGAAACAAAATAACAGTGCCAGTGTTCATGAGGTGGGGTCCCAAGAACCCCATGTTGAAAATTTGGGGCCAAAAGTCATAAAAATGGTTGAGATATCAACCTAAGTTGACCCCCCCATTGGCTGCCAGTATACAGCGCTTACCCGATTCCTCAGTATGCAGTTTGACTTTGAAGAGTGCAGACGCATCCCAGTCCACAGAAGATCTCTGCTCCCAACCTCCACCAAAGGTAAGTATAGGAGTGAGGGCTGTGTGTAAAATTAGATTAAGCTGAGAGTTGGGATGTGGGAGGTGGATGGGTGAAACAACAAAGAATTGTTTTCTTTTTTGCAAGTTAAAAAAAAAGACTCCGGGGGACCATTTTCTTTATTTACAGGTTCAAATAAAAAAATACTTTTGGCACTCTGGGGTGGGCTTCCAATGTGCCACATGAGTTGGGGGGCATGATGCAGAGGGGGATTGGGCACCCCTGTTAGCAAAGAATGTGAGCTTGAGAGGGAAGGGAAACATGATGCCGATGGGGATTTGCACCCCTGTCAACAAATAAATTGAGCTTGGTGGGTGGGGAGTATCCAACACCGGGTGTGGGCATCCCATTGTTGGGAAAATAACTTATGAAAATTGTCTGGGCATACTGGGGTGAGCTCCCAGTGTACTACAATGTGGGGGGGATACATGCCAACACGTGAATTGGACACCCCGATGTTGGCTTTTCTGGGGAGTGTGTGGTGGGTGGAAAGCTGCATATGTATTTCTTGAAATGTTTCACCAGCAAAGGCATACTGAGCAAATAAAATCCATGGAGTGCATCCCTGTTTTGTTCATTTTTGTACATGCGCAGAAGCAGTGGCGCTACTGCATGTGTGCAGAATCAGCTGCATTCCACACATATTTGTTCTATGACCGAATAGTGATCAGCTGTTAGGTGGCTCTTTCTTTTTAAATTTTTGTGTACACTAATCATAGCAATACGTTTGCAGTGTGCAGTGCAGTGAACTTAAAAATGGCTATGCTGAAAATTTGGGTTCAAAATATTAACCATTGCCAAACTTAAGAGCTAGTACAGAAAGATTCCAATGAATGCTCCTAACTCTGTTGTTTTTTTAATATTTGGACCACATGTTTTCAACATAGCCATGTTATTACTCCACCTCATGAACCCAGTAGGTGACAATTCTGAAATCCTGACTGAAATGTCACTTTGTGCCATAAGTGCAAAAATACATTTTTGCCAGGATTTAAAAAAAAAATGACAGCTGTCACGTTGATGATGTGGTGTTAAAGAATGGCTATATTGAATATTTATGGTAAAAATAATGAAAATTATCAAAGTTATGAGCATGTATTGAAAAATTTCAACATATGTTCATAACTTTGTTGTTTTTAATATTTTTTACCACAAATTTTCAGCATAGATTTGTTATGATCCCACCTCATGAACAAAGGCAGAGAACATTTTCAAGTCCTGCTTGAAAGTTGATTTTGCACAAGGATGGCAAAATCAACTTTCAGGTCAGATTTGCATAATTCCACTGCCACCTATCATGAAGTGGGATCCCAAAAAAGGCCATGTTGAAAATTTGGTCTAAAAATGTTCAAAAGTGACACAGTTATGAATATAAGTTTAAACCTCATTAAACCGGACTTACCTTATTTTGTCATATTGCAGTTGCCGGTTTCATCAGCAAGACATGCCTTAGATTGGAGATTGGATGTATGTCATGGGACATGCTCAGGTGAGTGAAGGTGTGTGGGAGGGTGGTGGGTGCTGAGGGTGGGGGTCAGTGTGAGTGGAAGGGGTGCTGGGGGTTCAGATCACCAATTAATCATTTTCTTTTTTCAGGTTAAAAAAACCAAAAACAAAAAGGAAGTCAACAAGGGACAGGTTTCTTTATTGTAGGGGGACAGAAACCGACATTGGAGACTGGGCACTACAGTTTCGGGATGATCTTTGGTGGCACCTGGGGAGGGCACCCTGCTACCACCACATATATTACACAGTGGGAGAGCGGATGTCCTGGAGGGGTGGGTCGGTAAGAGAACCAGTACCCGGGGTGGGAAACCTGGACTGCTTATACTACATCAAGATTAAACATGAGAAAGTGGGAACAGGTAACATGGAGGGGTGGGGGGGAGAAAGAAGCAGTAATGGGGTTAGCACCCTGGTTCACTTAACAAAAATAAAAAAATACATAGGTAGACAGACAGAAAGATAGATGGGGGGGAGAGAGAGAGAGAGACAGGTAGAGAGATCAGAGGATCAGCTGTTCAGTGCTGTACTTGAAGCTGGCAGCATGACTCCAGCTATGACTTCACATTTAAAGAAAGTCCCACTTTTCTCCTATTGACAACATGGGCATTGTGCGACATGTTTAGGTGAGTGAGGGTGTGTGTATGGGGAGGTGGGTACTGAGATGGGGTTGGCGTGGGGTTGCTGGTGGTGTGAAGGAGCAGATCAGAAAGGACTGTTTTCTTTTTTTCAGCTTAAAAAGAAGATCAAAGAGGGACAGTTTTCCTTATTGTAGGGGGACAGAAGTTGACATTGGGGATTGGGCACCCCAGTGTTGGGATTATGTTTGTTGGTAACAGGGGGTGGGCACCCTGGTGCCACCACATATATTAAAAGGGGTGGGTGACCTGCAGGGCAGAGGGCAAGAGAAGTGGTACTGGGGGTGGGCACCCCAGTCTGCTTACACTACTTAAAAATTAAATATAGGGAAGGGAGTGTGGGTGACCTGGAAGGGAGGGGGAAAAAGAAGCAGTTCCAGGGATGGGCACCCAGTCCACTTAACAAAAATGAAAAGATAGATAGATATTTATTTATTAGATTTTGGATATACCTTTGAGCCAGATGCTCATTTACAGAGGCTCCACGTCATAATACATTGTAGAAAAGTCTAGGAATTAATACATTTATGAAAGACTGAGACATTTAGTAAGAAAAAAGATAATGCAAAAGTCAAATTAATTCAACAGTCAGTGAGCCAGGTATAAATGGAGCATTAAAGGGAGATGTATGAAATATATATATATATAGTATACAATTTCTACACTGAGGTACACACATGGGTTACAATTGTTCAGGTTGCATGGTAAGAGATAAGTCAGAACATGTTATAACAAGTAATTATTTTGTCTAAGTGCAAGACAGTTAGGCCTCCTAAGTCCCAAGAAGAGGTGAGGAGGAAAATGCAAAGCAGTGTAAGTTGTTAGAGACAATGGGGGGAAGGGGATAGGCCATGAGTAGGGGAACGGGGGAGGAGAGCAGGTAGACAAGAGGTGAGCAAGGATAGGGTTTTGGCGGATGGTAGAGTTAGAGGCAGGACAGGAAAGGCCAGGGGGTGGAGAGAGAGCTGGCATAGTCATTGGAGGGGGTGTCAGGAGAGAGGAAGGAGTGCTAGAAGAACATAGGTCAGGGTAAGAAGGATGCCTAGGTCCCGCAGTCACATCCACTGGTAGCTTCCAGTGGGGTACAAAGTTTAGACTTAAATAAACCAAGCCTAACTTCCTTCTGTAAGTCTGCACTGAGAGATTTGAGCCAGGAGGGTGCCCAGTATTCAAAGGACCACTGGCCTTGTGTGGTATGGCAGAAGGGGACTTTGAGAGAGTGGTTATTTATGCTGCTAGTGCTTCTAGTGGAGTCAGGAAGGATGAGGAGGTTTTCAAACCCCACTGGGGTAAATACAAGGGTAGATTTATTTGCCAGTAGGCAGTTATGATACCGCATCCTGCTATCCAAGTTAAGTCAACCAGTCTGAGTGTATAGATCACACATGTGGGCAAACCAGTTTGCACCCAGAACAAGCCTACAGGACTTAAGTGAAGTCTTTACCTGTCTGAGGGCTGTGGGGGTTGCAGAACCATAGACAACAAGGCCATAGTCAATGACTGATAGCACTGAGCTAGTGACCACCATTTTAAGGGCTTTAATGGTTAAGCATTGTTTGTTTCTATAGAGCAGCCCTAATCTAGCTTTTGCTGTCTTTGCAACTTGGTCGATATGTTGTGAGTATGATAGTGAGCTGTCCAGTGTTACTCCAAGATATTTAAAAGAGTGTACCATTTCAAGGGGGGAATTAAGCTTGTTATAGATTTTTAGCTGGAAGGATTTGTTTCTGCTATATGGTGATGCAAATATCATGGTCTTCATCTTTTTGTAGTTTAACAGTAGCTTGGAATTTAGGAACCATTGCTCAGCTGCGGTGAACTTGGATTGCATTTGACTTTCTAGTAAATTAGGGTTGCTGTGACTGGAAAAAAGTACTACATCATCTGCATACAGCAGTATGTTCTCTTTAACAGCCAGTGGGAGTTGGTTAGGAACAAACTAAAGAGAAGAGGGCCAAGGATGCGGCCTTGGGGCACACCTGTTAGTACTGGCCTGCTGTCAGAGAGGATATTTTGGATTTTGACTCTTTGCTGTCTTCCAGAGAGGTAGCTTCTGAACCAAGTAACTAAGACAGAAGAGAGACCAATATGGGCTAATTGTTTCAGCAACAGTTCATGCTTAACGATATCGAAGGCCTTGGTGAGGTCAATATAGGTTGCCTCCACCAAGAGCCCTCTGTCTAAGGCATTGTGAATGAAGCCTGTGAACTCGACTAAAGCAGTAGAGGTACTGTGCTGCTTCTGAAAACTGTGTTGCTGCTGGCACTGCAGTTGGTAGGTGTCAAGGTAGTCTGTCAACTGATTTGCAATGCTGTGCTCAAGGTCTTTAGAGAGAGGGGGAAGGATTGAAATGGGTCTATAGTTAGAGTGGTTTGTTTGATCCCCACTTTTATGAACAGGTGTGACCATCCTGGTTTTCCAGAGTTGGGGAAATTTCCCTGTGGTAAAGGATAAGTTTATTATTTTGGTAAGTGGAACAAGGAGAATGTTGAGAGAAAGCCCAATGAGCTTTAGATCAAAGGAGTCACTGCTTACCTTGATTTGCAGAGTGCTTTTGCCAGGTATTTTTTCACCTTGGCCGGGGTGATGACTTTCAGATGGGGGGGTAGAGCTCTGGTGGGTCCCTGGGTCCTGCGTGAGGGGTTCATCCTTCAGTGATTCAAGGAAGTCCATGGGCAGTGCATTGCTAAGGTCTGTGAATGCCTTGTTAAACGTATCTGCAATGCTCTTGGGGTCTAGTGTCTAGTGTAGGGGTTTCATCACATTAAGAACAGTGGGGAAGGTCTTATTTGGTTTACTTGTTAGCTATTTGATGTTGTCCCAGAATCTTTTGGAGTTTCCCCATGAATTGGTTAGCTCATTTCTGAAGTGGTGGCCTTTGGCCTTCTGAATTGCCCAGGTGCAATTGTTCCTGGCTGTTTTGTAATTCTGTAGATTGGAGAGTGAGCCAGAGTCCTGAGCCTTTTCCTACAATTCATCCCTGTTTTTCATTAACTGCAGGAGCTGAGGTGTTATTGGAGGCCCTGATTTTGCATTTAGTGAAGGGGCAAAGATGTCACAGGATTTGTTAAAGTTATGAATTAGTCCATCAAGTGCAGTGTCAGCATCGTTAGTGTCTAGAAAGCTCCAATTTAGATGTTTTAGGTGTTCTTTAAAGGCCTCCAACTTCCCTTTTTGCTGTAATCTGTTTGTGATGGTTTTAGGTGGAAGCTTCCGGGACTTGTTGGTCCAGCAGCAGAGTATTGGTGAATGGTCACTGATGGAGTCCGAAAGAACTGTTGTGCCTACAATTCTTTCTGGATGGTTAGTGATGAGCCAGTCAATAAGAGAGTCCATTCTGGTATGGCAGTTTAGCCGAGTGGAGGAGCAAACTAGCTGCAACATATTTAGTGCAGCCAGGGTGTCTTTGATTGGGCCTACCTCAGATGATGTCCAGTTTATGTTGAAATCTCCTATCATAAGTTTGGTGCTTTTCTGATGATCAGATACGAAGTCATGGATAGCTTTTTTAAACGGATGCCACAGTTAAGGTTTTTCCATTCATGCCTAGCATAATTTTTATTGCTGGTAGTTGAGTGTTACGGGTGGAGGTGATGTTAGGTTGCATTTGTGCCTGAAGGTGCTCTTTTAGGTAGAGAGCACATCCACCCCCTCACTTGCCAATCCTGTCTAGCCTAAACATGGTGTATCCTGGAAGTCGAACGATCGCGTCAGCATTCCTGGGATTGAGCCAGGTCTCCACAACTGAAAGGATATCTGGCTGGTGCTGGGTGACCCAGACCTGTATGGAGTCTAATTTAGCCAATGGGCTACAAATATTTACGTAGGATCGGGTGAACTCGTCATGTTTTTTTGGTATGTGTGAGGGATCTGACAAAAGGCCAGGGAAGGGTGTATATTTCCAGAGAGGAGTAGAAGTAGCCAAGATACACAGATAGCTTGCTGCTTGAGGTTTGCTAAAATTTGGGATTGTTTGTTTATTTTGACTGTATGATGCTTGATTGGGGTACTGGTGAATATCAGTTTACAGAGTCGTGGGGGAAGGGGATATTTGAAGGGAACATGATTCAAAAGCATACCAGGATGCATATGAGTTTTCAAGTTTTTTTTGGGCCCCTGTGTCAAGGTAGATTTGGGGCTGTGCTGGTAAGGTAGGATTTTATAGTTTGACAAGGTGGTCTCATGATAAGGCACCGCAGGGTCCATTGTTAAAGGGGTCCAAGTAATAGGTGCAGGGCTGGAAAGCAACTAGCTTCAGGATAGTTCATCCTGATGGTTTGCAGCAGCGTTTGATCAGTATGAGCAGCAGAGTTTGGAGAACTATGGTGGAGAATCGCTGATGCCACTAGGCTGATCACTCCCAGAGGATTGAAAGGGTGCCTTGTGCTGTTAGGAGGGAATGGTTAGCAAGACAGCCAGTAGCTTGGCTGGTAGCCTGTATCACTGACCCAATGGGAAGTTAGTTTAGTAGGGAGGGTGGGATCTAGCCCTATTTAATAGAGACTGGGGTTGGAGTGGGCGGGCAGGACAAAATGTAGAGTGCAGAGTAATAAAATGCAAGGCTGAGAGCTGCCAGAAAAGCAGCGAGGGCTTCTGGCTCTGTAGAACCAGGGATCGTAGTGCAGGCAATCAGCAGGAGCTGTAGAGGAGAATTGGTCAATAGCACAGCAGTGTTCCTGAGTTCTGGCCAGTCAGGGCAAAAAGCTGTAAGCTGGGGAGCCAGCTGGAGTTTCCCAAGCTGGAAAGTGAAGTTACCTGCGGAAATCAATGAAAGCAGCCAGTGGAACTTGGCAGGGAGGCGCCGGCAAGATGGAGCCACTGCCTGGGAGGGCTGGTGGCTTTGTCAGGTAGAGGCCCTCTGTGGCTGTGGGATTCGATGAGGAGAGCAGCCAGTGGAACGTGACAGGGAGGCAGCAGCTAGATGGAGCAGCTGCATGGGAGGGCTGGTGGCCTCATCAGGTGGATGCCCTCTGTGGCCGTGGGAATCGATGAGGAGATCAGCCGGTGGAACTTGGCAGAGAGGCAGCAGCTAGATGGAGCTGCTACCCAGGAGGGCTGGTGGCCTTGTCAGGTGGATGCCCTCTGTGACTGGTTAGAGAGGATATATAGATAGCATAGATAGATAGATTAGATAGATAGATAGATTAGATACATAAATTAGATACATAGATAGACAGATAGAATGTTCTGGTCATGGATAGTTATTTCATGAGATCGTACAAAAGAACAACAGTTCCTTCATATGACCTCACGAAACTACCACACAAGGTACATTGTTCAGGATCACAGCTCCATACCACAGACTACAACCTGCCCTGAACCATTGCTCCCAAGAGCACTCTGTATGCTGCTCCAGACAGCATGCCATGGCACTTCCCATCCTGAATATACTAAAGGAAGAACAGCAAGAGCCACACCTCCTTTTTATAGGAGGCTGCTACCCTACAGATACACTACATGAGAAAAACACTTCTAGCACCAAACTTCCACTACACAACAGAAAAAACATGCCCACACTATGAACAAAAAACTGCACAGACATACTACACATTTAAAATAAAGGATTGGCAAGTCTTGTTTGGTGGAAATATACTCATCTCGGGGGCTAATGAGCTCATAAATCCACTTGTTCTTTAGGGTCATGGTCATTATGATCTCTCATTACCCCCTTAACAGGTATATATCCCCATTCACCCTGCTTGTTCATCATCTATTTTATCTTTTTCTCAATATATGTATATGTGTGTGTATATATACTGTATGTATAAAGTTCCCCCTTCAGTTCTTTTCTTTTATTAAAAAGATTGCCACAGTTACAATTCTAACACAACAAGAAAAAAAAAGGGTGCCCCTTGAGCAATCCCTCATCTATATTATAGTTACAAAATTCAAGTTCAGGCTATGGGGCCAACTAATACATATGGGACACATGATGGGCAGGAGTGTGATACGTGAAATATCTTCATGAGTAAACAGTGACCTCTGGATACTCACGAGTGCCGAAGGCATGAGTGAGAGTATCCAGGGTCACTATCATGAGAATATTTCACATATCATGATCTCGCACATCATGTGTGCGATTTATACAATAGGCTTTTCTAAAGTGGTTCTGTGTTGCTTTCAAACTGTGTGCAAGATAGAAAAAACTTGTTCCACATTCATTGTTTTTTTCTTCTTCTGTAAGGAGAATGTATTTATCCTTCCAGAATAGTTCAGCTGTATCAAAGTATGTTTGTTGCTTTGAGTCTACATGGTTTGATGTATTTAGCAGTCAGTGTGCTTTCTTTTTTTTTTCTTCTACTGCAGTAGGAACTTTAGAGGTCTTCTCAGCATGTGAGTGTCTGTGAAACTGAATGCAGTAAACCTGTTGGGGCTTCAGGTACTTGAAAGACAGGTGAATTTCATTTGTTGCTTTAATGAGCTGAAACAAGTTGCTACACTGAGGGAGAGTTAATGTGCTTCTGTGACATCACCACAGCAAGAACAAATGCTGGTGAGGTAAGCACAGTATGTATAAACAGCATTTATCATCACTGTGTTAGCCTGGGCTTGCATTTATCTCACTGTGGTAGTAATACATGCTTTTATCAGTGAAAAATATAGCTCACTCCTATTGTATAAATAGAGGATATACCTAATTTAATGGGAAAATTCACAGGAAATAACATTACATCAATTCTTAACAATGTCCAACAACATATTTTGAATCTTGAAGAAACACACTATGCACTTGGGTAAGTGTACCTTAACTAAGCTATAGAAACATAGAAATGTGACAGCAGAAAAGATCCGCTTGGCCCACCCATTCTGCCCAAGGTGCCTAGTTAATGGCTAAGACTTTTTCCAGTGCCCTCAGACCCATGTAGCTATCCCATGCTCTCTTAAACCCCTTTACGGTGGCCTCCCTTACCACTGCTTCTGGAAGCCCATTCCATTTATCCACCACCCTTCCTGTAAAAAAGTACTTTCTTGTGTTCCCTCGGAACCTGCCTCCCTCTACTTGCATTGCTTGCTCTGTGGTCCTCTTCTGCCCCCGTAGTTTAAAAAGTGTCTCTACCAGCTCTCTGTTTATGCCATTTATACATTTAAATTTCTCAATCATACACCCCCATCCCTCCTCTGCTCAAGGGTGTACATGTCCAGTTCCCTCAATCTGTCCTCATATGGCAAGTGACCAAGCCCTACCACCATCTTGGTTGTTCTCCTCTGTCCATGTTCCTTCTCAAGTACAGCCTCCAAAATTGCACCCCATACTCCAAATGTGGTCTAACCAGCTGCTTATATAGAGGGATGATGACCTCACTCCTCCTGCTAGTGAATCCCCTCCCAATGCAGCCCAACATCCTATGAGCTTTGACTACTGCCCTCTCACACTGTTTAGGCACCTTGAGTTCTCCTGACACAATAATTCTCAGGTCCCTCTCATCTTCAGTTACTTGCAGGGCCTAACCACACAGTAAGACTCTTTCTGTTTTTCACTCCCTACGTGTATGATTTTGCACTTCTTAATGTTAAAGGCCAAGTTCCATTTCTTAGACCAAGCCTCTAACAGCCTCAGGTCTCTGTGCATATTTTCCACCTTCCCCCAGCTGTTCACTCTATTACAAACCTTTGCATCATCCACGAAGAGGCACATTCTTCCCCTTAGTCCCACCGTTATATCTGTCATGAATGTGTTAAAAAGTAGTGGGCCCAGCACCAACCCCTGGAGAACTCCGCTGGTGACCATTCCCTTCCCCGAAGTGACCCCGTTTGCTACTATCCTCTGACTTCTACCTGTTAGCCAGTTTCACACCCACCCTACCACCCTCCCCCCCCAGGCCCAGACCATCCAGTTTAAAGAGTAGTCTCCCATGCGTATGGAATCAAATGCCTTCCAGAAATCAAGATATGCAATATCCATTGAGCCCCCTTGGTCCACCTCCCTAGTTACCCAATCTAAGAACTCTATTAAGTTTGTTTCACAAGATCTCCCTTTGGTGAATCCGTGCTGCTGCTTGTCCAGAAGGTCATTTTCTTCTAAACAGTGTTGAATCCTGCCTTTTAGCACCTTGCCCATAATCTTACCTACTATGGAGGGTAAGCTCACAGGCCTATAGTTACCCACCTCCTCCTTATCCCCCCCCTTTGTGTAGAGGAACCATGTCTGCCCTCTTCCAGTCCTCTGGGACCTCTCCTGTCTCCAGTGGCCTACTAAATAGAGCTGCCAATGGAGCTGCCAGAATATCCCTAAGTTCCCTCAACATCCTAGGGTGCACCCCTTCTGGCCTCTTGACCTTATCCACTCTTAATTGCTCCAGCTCTCTCAATACTGGACTCTCTGAGAATGAGCTCGTATCAACCCCAATCCCTATCTCATTCTCAGTATTTATATCCCTAGACTCCCCCCCCCACCATAAAGACTGAGCAAAAATAGTCTTTTAATAACTGTGCCTTCACTCTTTCCTCCTCCAGCAAAACTCCCTCAATGTTTTTAAGTCTGTTTATCCCCCTTCCAGTTTTTCTTCTCTCACTGATATACCAAAAGAAAGCCTTGTCCCCCGGACTTGACTGACTTGGCAATGTCTTCTGCCCTGGCCTTTGCCCTCTTCACCTCTCTGCCTGCCTCCTTTTGCCTCCTCTGGTATGTTTCCCAGTCCTCCCCCCTTTGCATTGTCTTGAACCAACCTATGTTACCATCCCTAAGGTGTAATAACTGCACATATTCTGCAAACTTTGTAAGTGAACTCAGCTAGTCCGCGTCAGAAGGCAGTGCCATTTAAGCAAGATTTGCCTTTTGGCTTCTATGGCTGCTGAGCATAACCTCACCTGGTTCTTGGTAATGGTCAGATCCTGAAAAGAAACTCCAAAAACCCAGAAAAGTGTGTGCTGAGGCAATTTCCTGCCCAGAACACTATCACAAACCCACCAAATCCTAGACCAATAGTTGGCCAATACAGGGCATGACCAAAGGATGTGGGCCAAATTACCCCCACTTGATGACACCTCCAATAAGCATTTGTGGCTAAAAGGCCCATCTTCTGGAGAACCTCGGGAGGCGGGTACCATCTGTGAAGAGTTTTTTCTGAATGAGCTGTTCCTTATATCTCTCAGATCTACTGTATGTTTGCAGTTTTCAACATACCCTTCCATGTAGGTTGCGAGATGCTCACATTTAGTTCTGTCTCCTAAGCGTCCTTACATTTTACCAATTTTGGGGGTATATGGCTCCAATATGTAATCATATACTCAACCCCGGATTTGGGAGGAGTGAGTCAACCAGCTGGTTAGGTGGTTCGGAAGGGACTGCCCTGCCTGAACTGGATTTTGAGCTACACGCCTTTGAATGGCAGTATGAATTTGCCAAAATCTCCATAAATCAGTCCGGGGATTCCATACTGGGTGGCCAGATTCTGGAAGGTGTCAATACTGCTTGTCCCTGGCTGCAGGGCTACAGTAAATGCCCAATGGTGATGATCCCTCTGACCGCTCAAGAGGGCCAGTAAAGGGGTTATCTATCAAGAGATAGGGGTTATACCACAATAGTTCCCATATCTCCAAGTGCTGTACCTTTCAGTTGTTTTTGAGTAATGTTTTCCATGTGTGATTGGTATTTCTAAGTATTGGAGAAATTGTGCATTTGTTAGAACTACCTCCTATTGCTATCTGCAACACCTGAGGGAGCTCCATAGCAGCAGCCCTCTCCAGATGAAGTCAGACAGGTATATACTCCTGGAGAGGAGTCAACCACTGGAGATTTTACACCATACCTACAGCCTGGTGGTAAGCCCATAAACAATGCTGAGGCCATCCCCCACTCCTAGACTGAGCTCTCAAACACTGCAGCTGCAGGCTGAACCTCAGATGCTGGCCATCCCACCAAAAGGATGCAAAAGGTTTCTCAAAATGTTAAAACTTTTGCAGTGGTATAGGGAGCAGCAAACTGTTTATGAAGAACAAGATTTATGGAATGACATTATTTCATATGCCATAATTTTACCCCCTAAGGATAATCTTAGCTTCTTCCATCTGGAGAAGTCATCCTTCAATGATGTAAGTAGGGGAGTAATATTTCAGTCCACCATGCCCTGTAGCTGAGGGGATAAAGTATCCCAAGGTATTTAAGTCAATGTGGCCACCAACAAACACACAAATGCTGCACCATAACCTGGTGCATGTTCTTATTCAATGGGAGTAGCTCCATTTTAGATCACTTCACCTGCAGACCCAATAGTGCCTTGATGCCCTCCAGGATGGCTAATGCTATAGGCAGTGACTGCAAAAGGTTAACAAGGGCCATCAGAGTTTGTCTGCATATGCTAGAGTTTTAACAGTAGCAGAGCCACACTAAACCCCTTCCACCCCTTGTGATTGTCTTAACTTGTGCAGGAGAGGCTCCACTGCTATAAGAAAAAGTAATGGGGACAACCCTGTCTGGTCCCCCTTTGTAAATTAATCAGAGCGAAAATCAGACCATTGGTGATTAGACAGGCTGTCGAAGCTGCATTTAGGGCTTTGACCCAGGTAATAAAGCCATGCCCTGTTCCTACTGCCTGCATCACCTGGAATGGATATGACAATTCCACAGAATCAAAGGCTTTTTCAGTATCTATACTGGCATGCAAACTAGGTGTGTTGACCTTACCAGAAGCCCAAATGGCGTTCATGGCTGCTTGAATATTGTCCATGGCTGTCCTGCCCTCGACAAAACCTGTCTGGTACCTATCCATGATTTAGTGTGTCAGGTCTCCCAGATGCCTAGCCAAGATCTTAGCCAGGATCATAATGTCCACATTTAGCAGCAAAATAGGATGTTAATTTGATACTAACTGGGGGTCTTTGTCCTCCTTTGGAAAGGGAACAATATATGGATCCCTCATTGACTGTGATAGCACAACGTGAGTGAACACCTCTTTGAGTGTGTCTAAAAGATGGTGGAAAGAACCATGTAAAACTCGGTCAGAAAACCATGTGGCACAGGGGTTTTCCTCATAGGAAGTGACTTAATCACTACTGGGAGCTCAGGCAGAGTAATAGGTTTTTCTAGTTCTGCTGCTTGGTGAGGCTTAAGCTTTGGGAGAAGTAATCCCCCAGGAAGTCTTCCAAGACAGATGAATTTGGCCCCTGTTTTGAGGCATAGAGAGTCATATAAAAGGCTAAGAATTCCTTGTCAATATCTTCTGGATGGTGAACTGTCCAACCCATATTGGTCCATATAGCTCCCATATGCTTAGCTGCTTGCTGAACTCTTGTGTGTTAAGCTAGCAGCCTCCCTTGTTTCTCTCCCGAGTCCCAATACTTATGAGCAGTCCATATTACTGCCCTATGTGCCACGATGGAGGGAAGAGTATTTATTCTGTACCTAAGTTGTGTCTTTTCCCAAAGCGATTGGCACAACTGCTGTGCCAAGGCATACACTTTCTCTACCTCCTTAAGGCCCACCAGCTCTGCCTGCCATTGTTTTTTAATAAAGGCAGTATAGCTTATTATTTGCCCTCAGATATAGGCTTTAAAGACATCCCATGAAATCTCCTGGCACACCTCTGAGGTGTCATTAAGAAAGAAAAAAAGAGGTAAATTTCTGACACAAGCCACTGTTGAAAGTCCTTGTGGTGCATCAGGAAAGTAACCAGTTGCCACCTAGAGGTAGCTTTCGTTCATGGCCCTAGTTGCAATGTAAGCATGACACAAGTGTGGTCTGAGATCATTATTGGGCCTGTACCACAGCTTGCACTTCTTCCATTAGGAAGGTGGGTAATGGGAAATAGTTCTATTACAAGAGTGGTGTGGCACAGAATAGAAAGTACAGTATAATCCTGCTCCATAGGGTTCAGTTCTCTCCACAGATCCACCAAGGCAAATTCCTCTGCCATTTTATGCAGCGTCCACCAATCCTAGTGGCCATCTGGCCATGGCTCCTTAGGAATCTAGCAGCCATTCCACACCTCACTTAAGTCCCCCCCGCCAGTGGCAGCCTGACCCCCCCAGCTGGTATAGTTCTGCTATCTGCTGTGCCACCTTTGGGAAGAAGGTATCTATGTCCTGATTCAGATCATACAGGTTGCCCAGAAGCATGGGTTCCAAGTTGATGCAAACTCACGCTAGCACCCACCTGCCCTCTGGGGAGTATGAGTCACATAGAAGCATAAAACATAGAAACTGATGGCAGATAAGGGCCGCTTGGCCCATCCAGTCTGCCCATTTTAATTGAGATTGCTTTTGTTGCAGATCCTCCTCTTTGATCTATGGCACTGTTTTTTCCACCTCCTTCCTTTCCTTTCTGATTCCTTTGTGCCTATCCCAGGCTTTTTGAGTCCCACTACTGTTTTCACCTCCACTGCAAGGCTGTTCCAGGCATCCACCACCCTTTCTGTGAAAAAGTAATTCCTCACAACTCTCCTGAACCTACACCCCTCCAGCTTCATATCATGATCCCATGTTCTACAGCACCCTTTTCTCTGGAAAATACCTCCCACCTGTACCTTATTCACCCCCTGTGTGGTATATACAGGTATTGATCATTTCCTTCCTCCCCTTCAGGGTGTACATATTGAGCTTGTTTAGCCTCTCCTCATAGGGCTTTTGATGCAGATTCTGCATCATCTTGGTAGCCTTCCTGTGGACTGCCACTACTCTGTCTATATCTTTCCTGAGATGTGGTCTCCAAAACTGAACACAGTACTCCAGGTGGGGTCTTACCATTGACCTATATTGGGGCAACACCATTTCTCTTTTACTGTTGGTGATACCCCTGCCTATAAACCCCAGCATCCCACTAGCTCTCCTGACTGCCTTATCACATTGTCTGGTCACCTTTAGGTCATCCAATATGTTTACCCCCAGGTCATGTTCTTGCTTGGTTGTTGCAAATATCTCTCTCCCTATTTTGTACTCCACCCTGGGTTTCTGTGGCCCAAGTGCATTATTTTGCAATGTTTTTGTATTAATCCTTAGCTGCCAAACTGTTAACCACTGCTCCAACCATTTTAAATCTATTGCCATCCTTTTCACACACCCACTCTGTTGCAGATCTTGGTGACATCAGCAATGAGGCAGACCTTCCCTTCCCGCTCCTCTGCTGTGTCACTAATGAAGACATTAAAGAGGACTGGCCCCAGCACTGACCCTCTGTGGTACTCTGCTGGTCACTCTCACCTCCTTAGAGTGAACTCCATTCACCACCACCCTCTGCCTCCTGTACTCTAGCCAGTTGCTCACCCAAGTTAACACCTTATTGCCCACTTCCATGATGGGAGTGCTACAAGAGCAGGCACCTTGAGATCTGTAGCAGTCCCTGCATGCCTGCTATCGTTCTTGGCTGAGAGTATGTGCAAGATCTGGCTACATAATCCATATAAGAACCCCCCTTATCGGAGCCTGTCTGTTATATAATTGAGTTGCGAGGGCATCCGTGCTCACCACCCCCATCCAGGGATCTCATGCACAGAGGACCCCCACCATGTGGAAGCAGCTGCATACAGGAAACTGTTTTGGACATGCTCTAATGGTGCAGCACTGCAGGGCTCCTGCTCACTCATTTCCCTTCCTGACATCAGACCCTATCCTGCCCAAGAGATTTTGCTGCATACATGCTGTCCAAGATCTTCATGCAGAATTAGTGCACCTTTCACTTGGACCACTGTCAAACTGGAGGCTTCTGCAAGGTACTGTTTTGATATTCTTATTAGAGCGGAATGACCACACCACTCTCCGCCCCTTAAAGGATATTCTTTTGGAATTTATGGTAGGAGAGAAGAGGCTACCATGAACAGGCAATGCCCCAAGCCCTTGCCATGAATACTTAATGAAGAACTTGTCATCTTAGCAGAGCAAACAAGCCCCTCCCATGTCCCTAGTAGAGATACGGGCAGGAGGATACAAACTGGTCAGCAGCATTTTGCTGAAGTAATTGGAGGGGTGGGACAACATGACCCATGTGCCCATGATTTGTAATTACTACCCTACTAATTGGCAGTTGACTGCTGACATGAAGACCCAGGTAACCCCCCCCCTTTGTTACGAATTCACCCAGTCCCACTCACTGCTTTGATGTCCTTCCACAAATGCAGAAGTGGAAAATGCCTCACACCAACATGCGCACGTATGAGAAGAATACAATTCACATGAGTGAATAACCCCCAGCGCACTGAAATCTCCAGCAGTCATATTGGTAACTAGTCAGTCATGAAGAGCCTGTTACCAGCCTGCTGCCCCCTCCTCACCCTCTTGGATAATAATAAATTCCCCTCTGAAATTGAACACAGCTGGTGAGTCAGGGTTGGGGGAGAAACCAAGCCAATGCAATATTGGATTGCTTCAAACCTGGGCATTTTGGGCTTGTATTCCTGATATATTGCCTCAACGCTCCTGTGAATCTCAATCTCATAGCCCACAAGACCCCTGTAAAAGTTAGTTGAGAACTACAAGTTCTGGGACAAACTGGGAAACCAAATTGTTACTACATATCCCCCAACTGCAGCCCATGACACATCAGCCTGAAGAGATCATGCAGTCTCAACCCCCTCTAAACAGTCACACGTTCGAGGAGAGTCCTGCTCAGTGGTCCCAACCACTACTGATGATTTCATCTGAGAGAACTCCAGAAATTGACTAATTGTAATAATTGGAGTTCCTACCTGTTTGTTTATAAACTGTGGTTATTATGAGGCCTCTTACTCTACTATGCATCTGGAATGCAGGCCCCCCTCCTTCTCCTCCTCCAGAAAACCTGAAAACCTATCTCGCAGTGAAAACAAAGTGATCACCTGCTCGAGCTTTTCTGTGGGCTGGACCTGGTTTCGGGTCCATTTGTGGGCTGCCAACACAACCTAATAGTGAACAGAGGATAATGACAGAACTAAAACTACCTATGAGTGTAAAGTTGTGCAGTCAAAATTTTAAAGAACCACTCACCCTTCTGTACAAGCAAAGACCCTTCTCAAAGTTTTACTCTTTTGAAAAGATCAGATATTTCAGCCAGTTTATTCAGTGTCAGGTCAGTCCCAGGGCTGATCACATTCCCTGCTGCCTTTCGGGTTAAGGTATAGCTCATTTGCTGGGGAAGCAGGGAGTGTAAGCACTGACCTTTCACCACTTCGGCCCAGGAACCAGTGGATACCTTACTAGGGGTTTTGACAGTCTGTTCAAACTCTCTGGTAATGCCTTCAAGACCTTCATGCAGCAGACTTGGCAAAGTGGTTCTGTCTAGTGAGGACTCTGCCACTGATAAATCCATCACTGATGTTCTCAACTCCCGACTTCTGCTCCTATTGGAGTGAGTGGATGTTACTAAGTAGTTGTGTTGTGTTGTCACTGGCTTTTGCTTTTTGCTTTTTTGAGCTTTCCCCATCAGTGGCGTTCTGCATCATAGGCTGCTATAGACCTCCAGCAGCAGGACCGCAACTTCTGACACACCTGTCATCCCACCTGGATAATATCCCAGTGGAAACAATCATACTAGGCAACCTTAACTATGATTGGCTGACTAAGGTCTCGTTACCCCTAAAACAATTCTGTGACTCTCATGGGCTCACTCAACTTAATACTGTGCCTACTCGTGTCAACAAAAAAAATACAATGAGAAGCACCCTCTTGGATGTTCTCATTAACAGACCTTATTCCTTTTCCCATGCTGGTATCCTCTTAGTGGACATTAGTGACCACTGCTTTATTGGTGGCATGAGAACTGTTACCAAACCTCTATCTACATCAAAGTTTTCCACTAAAAGATCCAGATGGAACTTCGATCCTATTGCATACTTCAATGATCTAAAAAACTCTTAGCTATGGCAGAGTTTCTACCTGGCTAAGTCAGTGAGCTGATGCCTATGCGTTCTTCATGAAATCATATCCAGCGCCCTAAACAGCCATGCTCCCCTGGTTAAAGTATGAATAAAAGCCAGAACCTGTCATTGGTTCTCACCGATCTGAAGGCTGCCTTACTCAAAAGAGATTACCTCCTGGAAAAAGGCTCGTAAATCTCATGCCGACACAGACTGGTGTCTCTTCAGGGCATCTAGAAACGTCTGTACTAAGTTGGTCAGAGAGGCCAAAGCCAACTTTTATCAAACTGAGCTACTCTCTGCATCAATCTGCCCTATTAAGTTCTGGTCCACCATAAAAGAGCTATCTGGCCACTCTCCAGGAAGTGTGCTTCCTTCCAAAATTAGCACTGATAATATTATCATTAACGATAAATTAGAGAGACTGCAGGATTTCAACAATCACTTTGCCACTGCTGGCCTGGCATTTGATAATGCACCTGTAAGTAGCCTTCTTCCTCAGACCAACACCCAGCCTTCAGAACCAAGTAGCAATAACATGGACTTCTCCTTTTCACCTACCACCATAAAAGAAGTTGAAAATCTTCGACTAGATACTAAATGGGCGGTAGCTCAATTCCTTTCCATCTCCATATTTCATGAAATACAGCATACCATATACTTGCTACACCTAATATAACACACCTATTCAATCTGTTCCTAGCACAAGGCTCCATCCCCAAGGCATGGAAAACTGCTCATGTCATTCCCTTGTTTAAAGCAGGGGACCCCTGTGACCTAAATAATTATAGACCAATCTCCCTTCTTCCCATACTTTCAAAACTTCTGGAAAAAATTGTGGATACACAGCTGAGATCTTTCTTAGACAATGCTAGACTACTCAACCCAATGCAGTCTGGCTTTAGAGCTAAGCATAGTACAATTAAGGCACTGGCAAAAGTTACTAATGATTGGCAACGGGACCTAGACAACAAAAAATTAGTTTGTGCCATGTTTCTGGACCTCAGTAAGGCTTTCGACACTGTCGACCACTGCCTGCTCCTCTCCACTGTAAAAGAAGAAGAAGAAGAATCTGTATTTATATAGCGCTTTTCATACATCCAAAGCGCTTTACAAGCAATGCTAGACTGGTAGTGAAGTGACTGAATGTGGTGGCAGCCATATGCACATCATCACCTACACACAGCCTGGGTAATTGCAATGAACCGGTTAGTGGGAAGGGAATGTTGGCCAGGACACCGGGAATGTTCCCTACTCTTTGCGAAGAGTGCCCTGGGTTCTTTTTACTCCACCTGGACACCCACCAGGACAACACCAGGATGGGCAGAAGGGACCTCGGTTTAACATCTCATCCGAAGAACGGCACACCCCTGCAGTACAGCACCCCCCAATACTGCACTCAGATGCCAGCGATTTTTAGGTGCAAGTCCAATCCCGGTGTGGGACGAGAACCCACGACCTTCTGGTCCAGAGGCGGATGTGCTACCAACTGAGCCACGCTGACACCTAAAAAACTATATGCATTGGCTCAACTGCACTGGGATGATTCCAAAACTACCTTTCTGATAGACAGCAACAAATTAAGGCTGATGGAGAGATTTCTCCACTTAAACCGATAAAAAGAGGCGTCCCCCAGGGTTCCATACTGGGCCCATTACTGTTTGCCATTTATATCAACAGCTTGGACGTAGGCATAAAAGACACCAGTATTCACTTGTTTGCTGACGACATGGTGCTCTACTTAAGCTGGGAATCTCCTGAAGCTGCCTCCGCTGAGTTACAAGCTGACTTTAATACTCTGCAGTACCAGCTCCTTAGCAAAAAGTTACTACTAAATGCAAACAAAACCAAGGCCATTCTTTTCTCACCACCAGGTCCAGGAGCTTACCTGCTGTCGCTAGTCCATTACCATCAATCTCTACCTTATTAGGAGAAAATCTTGAATTTGTGACTAAATTCAAAAACCTTGGTATTTGGCTAGACAACAAACTCTCTTTTGTGGAACACACAGATGAACTGCTGAAAAAACTGAGGCAGAGACTTGGTCTTTTTTCAGAATTAAATGCCTCTTGACCACAGACACAAAAAGACAGCTTGTCCAATCTCATATCTCTTTTCATTAATTGACTATCCGACTTCATTTATGGCCATTGCCCTGCCTCATATCTTGCAAAACTCGATGTATTATATCATAGAGCACTGAGATTTATAACTGGCCTCCCGTACTCCATACATCATTGCTCTTTATATGCAGCCATAGGGTGGCCCTCCCTTCAATACAGGCATTATAGAAATGCAGCCCTATGGACGCTCCGAGCCCTTACAAACAAACTCCCATAATACATTGTTGACTGTCTACCCTTAGTCCTATTAGGAACTATGCCTTAAGAAGTCAATCGCAGATTTCTTTGAATGTCCCAAGGGCCAACACTCACTTTGGATGGGATGCCATAAGCTGTGCCCTGCCTACTGTCTGGAATAGGATACAAAAATCATTGAGACTTAGCTCACCTGTCAGTCCTGCCTTCTTTAAGATCCTCTATGACAAAACGTTTGCTGAAATCTGTAATTGCTTCTATCGCTCCTAGCAGCTTGACTATTGTTCCTTTCTTCTTCAACACTAGTCCCAGCTGCTTGTCCAAATCAGCCCTTGCCACTACTACTTCCCTCTCCTCTGCCCCAATTGCCCTTAGCACCCTCTGTATTCCTCTTATTCACCACCCCCTTCTGCCACATTTACCTAAGGCTTATACACTGTTATGCGCACCTCCATGGCTTAGGAATTTCCATCCAGGCCTGTAACGTGTTTCTGCTGGACAGGAATATAAATAATCTTTCTTTTTTCTTCTATGGCTTGTATATGCCCTCCTCACACATCCTGCTCCTGTGGGAACTGTTTATATATATTACATTCGGGTTGTGTTATGTATATCTTTCTTGTACATGTGACTTGGAATGTAAATACTCTGCTCCTATCAGTATTGTAAACATGTTGTTCCTTTTGTATTATGTATATTTATATGTAACTGTACAAGTTTCCCTGCCAACAACAGGTCCACCTTGTAAATGAGCTTGCTCAATGGTGATCGCCTGGATAAATAAAGATTTGATTGACTGATTGATTGATTTTTGTTGTCTCCCTCTCTTTCTTTGCCACATCTATGGGGGGGGGGCTCTGCACTTGTAGAGGGAGCCAGAGAGTAAACAGCTGAATCCATATTTTGTACATCCATTGTTATCGTTGTCCTGCCCTGTTCTTTGAGCAGCCTTCAGCGTGGACCTATCCTTGTCAGTCACTCCCCAATTTAAGAAGGATAAAGGCAGCGGCCTCAGCAGGATCCTTGAAGGCATGAAAGACCCCGTTCCTCTGGATCTTAAATTTGGTGGGATATGACATTCGATATTGTACTCCCAACTTCTGCAGTTGATACCGCAGATCGTAAAGGCAGCCCTCTTTTTAGGAAGATTTGCTGAATAATCTTGGTATAAGGATATTCTATGCCCGTACCATATTAAGTGGCCTTTGTTCCAAGCCTAGCACAGCAGCTTCTCTTTTGTGGCATACCTGAGAAGGAATGCCAAGACGGGTCTGGGTTTATTGCCAGCTTTAGGGTGAGGTGTCAGGGTACAATGTGCCCTTTGTATTTCCAAGCGGCTATTTTTCAACTGCAGTAGATCAGACAGTAAATGCTGTACAAAAGCTTCCACTTCCTTCCCCACAGCTCCCTCAGGGACACCCACAATCCATATATTACTGCAACGGCCCCTACACTTCATATCATCCAATTTGTCCCAAAGAAGGGCAACTTCCTCCTTTAACTAGCGGATCTGAATGTCCTGCTTATCCCCTTGTAAGTTCATTTGTTTTAAAGTGCTCTTTGCATCAAAAACTCTGATGCCCAGGGATGCCACACTATTTTCCAAGTTCAGAATGAAAGATTTAACTTCTGAGACTTGTATCAGGATCTTTTCAAACATAAGTTTTATTACTGGGTCAACTGTCATCGTGGGCTGTGGAACCGTCGTGTGGAGCACTTCAGCCATCGTGTATATTGATCAAATTTAGCCGAAGTTTTTGATTAAAAATTATTGCAGGAGAGCAGCAAAAATGAATTTTTCATTAGAGCAGAAAGAACACTAACAAATTACTGCGTTTCCAACAAGGAACTTCTTGAATCAAAATAAAGGGTTTTATTCAATTAGTGCCCTAGGTGAAGAGCTGAACTGTCACATGGCCATCTTGTTCTCCACCAAACCGCAAGTCTCCTCTTCTTCAGTCGTTAAGTAATTCTGGAATTCCAGGTCTCCATTTGAACCAGATATCACTATACCATACTGCATTCTTCAGTTAGCAAGAAAATAATGATAGAGAACACCTGTTATGAAATCCCAACTTACAGAGCCAGATGACTGTATAGTTGGTGCCATTTGCCACAGTGAATATAGCAAGGGGCAGGGGGATCTGGCAGGAGTGAATTGTAAGCACCTGAAGAGATTAAGAGGTATTTAAGGAAAAGACAAAACGATGCTGAAATAATACGCACGTCACACAGAAACTACAGGGGGTATTCCAATCCTTCATAACTACCACCCCTTAATGCTTTATATCAGTGACTCAGACTTACTGTACCCCCAGATTGGTTTACTGATTTCCATTCCATGCTTCTCTGACTTATCTGATAGTATTTGGGCACTGTTTTCAATTAATAACAGTAGCCCTGCCGCAAGCAATGCGCCTTGTTAACAGCTTGCTCTTTTTCTTTTCACTAGTTTTATCCTCAACATCTGACGGAATAAAAAGAAGAAAACACCCACAGTATTGACTAACCAAATTATGTAAACCCATTTGACATCAACATTGGTAACAATGGTAAAAGGTAGGCATATGAGTTTATTAGTTTTTCCTTTCCGTTATGAATTCTGATCACCCACACTTTATTTCATTTATTCATTGTTCATTGTTGTGAAGGGGGTTCCTTGTATGAGGTTAGCCTTGCCAGAGTAGTCTGTAGATTGTTTTTCTTAGAACTGCCATTTCATTGCTAGGCTTTGCCTGAAATAAGCCACAATAACTGAATTAAAAAAATCACATTTACATGTATATCTATGTCTCTTCCTTTTTGATCACCTGACAATACATTATAGTTCTAAAAGTGTTCTGTACTCCTTCCATGATGAAAATTGGGGTGTTATGTTGTTTCTCTGCACAAAATGTGGTCTGTATCGCAGTACTGATTTTTTTCTACAGTGCTGCACTCAGACTTGCCTCCCTCCAGACACACACTGAATAGTGACTGAGGAACTCAAATGGAGGGGATAGTGTCTCATCATATGATACTGCTTTAAGAACCACTGGGAACATAATGTGAACCTGTTGGAGTGAAGCTGTAACATTATGCTGCTACCTGGCAAATGCCCAAATTGAAATCACATTTGATTAAATTTGTAAAGCAACAAAAATCACTTGATACCTTTGCTCTTTTTACTTGTTTGGTATTTTATTTATGGTTACAGTCTTCATGCATGCTCATGGAATATAATCAAAGATTACGCATTTCACAATTGCTTTTATACATTTTTCCTTTCAACAGAAACTGGGCAGAACACCAAGTTTCACTCACATCCTAGCAACATTTAGTGTTGATGCTTTTACAATGCTTGCCCAAACATGCTTTGAGATAGTTTATTTTTAATGCTTCCCCAAACATGCTTTGAGATAGTTCAGGGACACATGAGTTTACAGGTAGCAGCATATATACAGTATTTTACTGTTTCCCCTCTCATGTCCTCCTTCATAACATTTATACAATATATTCTACTACAGTCCCCCCTTTGAGACTCTTTTAGAGGCTCACAATAAACGTTGCCACTGCAGTAACTGTATCTTGTTGATCATTCCTCTTACTTCGTGGTACAGCAGAAAAAGCAGTATACACAGGATACATTGTATAACAATAACAATACCAACACAGACAACAATCAAGGTAGGGCTGGCGCCAAGCAGAGCAGAGCCCCAGTCCCACCATGATATAACAGGTATATATGGCGCCTGAGTCTTTGCATCTAATGTAGAGCTCTTTTGCTGCAGCACCAAATCCTGTTTGTTGCCGATGCAGCAAGTCATCTACCTGGATTTTAGTTAGTTTAGGCCATGTAACATGTGGCGGTGTTCCCAAATCTCTGAGCAAGTCCAACGTTTGCTGCATGGAACTATCGATGTGGGTAACATTTTTCCTGTTGTAGGCTGGCCATTTATATAAAGTCCAGTTAGCTACAGTCTAGATTTTATCACTACATCTCCACACGTTCCAGGGCTGTCCAACTAGTCATGTTCTTGCACACACTGTTGTTTGGGCAAAACATTATACTAATTGTTATGTTTAAAAACTGTGTCCCCAGGGAGTTGTAGTCTCATAATTTGATTATGCACTAATACACCTAGGTTACTAACCTGCCATGATACCTTTGGAGGTTCATAACATACAGGAATAATTAACAATATTGATAACACATGCCTGATAATATGTGAGCATTGGTTAGGTGAGTTCCAAACTTTTATCATGTTTAAAGGGGGTAAGACCACATTTGGTCTTCCTATCAAATTTGTGAGATTATATTTATTAATTCCTAATGGCAACCTATTGGTCTCTATTTTGTTAACTTTATTCTGCAAATAATTATGTGCTTTTGTAGCCAACTGTGAGCATGCTAGTTTTACATATGTTTTATTAGCTTGTTTAGGTACGGTGGTATTTAACATATGCACCATCTTAACCAGTTTTACAATTATTTAAAGTTTCACCAAAAGCCAGCCAGTCAAGGCATTCATTATCTGCTGCTAAATTTACAGTCTTTGACAAGGGTCCACTAGCCAGATTCTTGAGAGTGATTTCTAAAGAACAGATGTTTCCCTTTAAAACCATGGAATCCACTCTGTTAGCTATTCCCAGGCCAGATCCTAACCAACCACATACATCCCTTGTTTTCCTACATTTAGAATCGCTCTCAAGGGTAAAACACCAGGCCCTGTGTCTAGCGTGATACTGATCAAGCGTATCATTGTAGTACTTCTCCCAGATTTACACTGTAGGGCATCCCCAACATGCCTGTGGAAGTCTGGGAAAAGGAACATGTAACAAAACATTATAATATTCCAGCTGACATGGATAATATAATGGATACACATTTTGTGTTAAAATAATTCCATTCAAAGGTGGGTCAAAACCTTTTCCAGAGATGCCCTCTGGTACAGATTTAATTTTCCATCATGCATTTTTGGCAGTAGTAGACACATTACAAAATGTACCCACCCATCCATATTTCCTAGTATAGGCTAGGGAGGTATAATTAACAGTTAGAGGTAGTTTCACAAAAATATTTCATATTCCTACAGTGTTATTTACAGTATTGTTTATAAAAGTACACATCCATGACATTTATCTGGCAGAAAAGTTACTTGTTTGTATGAAAGTTCTTATTTCTCTTCATACTAGGAACAGTTCTGAAAATATTAAAACTTCTTCATCACCAATAAATGGTTGCACATACAGTCCTTGTTGAGTGTCATTATTGAAGCGCATAGAGCATGAGCAGGCCAGCCCTCATAAGTACATCCAAATATTATAGTTCTATTTGGGCACTGTCCAAAGCATATAAAGTACATTTTTGTGACCATATGTCCGCTATGCTTATGTCTTTCTCCTATCATCGCCTGTGTAACATTGGTTTTGGTGCGATTAAAACAATGGGAAGCAGAGTGGTCAGCCTGAACGAGTACCAGCCATATCATCAGGCAAAAAGAGATCCACATCCTAAAAAGGGAGAGAAAAAGGTGCAGCACCAGTTGTTATCATTTAAAGGCCAATACAGTTTACATTGGTCTACATGGACCCATTTAGTTTTATTTCTTTTGTATTTCTATTGAGGTACTTGTATCACCCATGGCTCCAGGACATTAATTATTGTATAGGGACCCATCCAATTGGCTTTCCATGGTCCCTTTTGGGCAAAATTTTTGACCATTACTTTATCTCCTATAGTAATGGGTTGTATTGGATTTTTGTCATGTCATATTTTATTACCCAATGATTGTGGGCCAAATTGTGTGCTGCTTGGGGCATGTAAGTATCCAATTGTTTCTGTAGCTGTTGCAAGAAGACGTCTGCCTTAATACAATCTTTAACAGGAGTAGACAAGTCAGGGATCCAAGGTGTAGTATATTCTCATAACCCTACCTGTCATTAACTGATAAGGAGTGTACCCAGTACTTTTACTTTGGGTTCCCCTAATCCCCATCAGAATTTTTGGTAGGTGGGTCACCCACCCTTTTCCTGTCTCCAGCACAGCCTTTTTTAATGCTGTCTTGAGAGTATGATTTATTCGTTCTACAATCCCTGAGGATTGTGGGTGATAGGGGAGATGCAGCTTTTTTCTATCCCCAGAATGCCGCATAAGGCTTCCATAACCTTGGATGTAAAATGAGTCCCCCTATCACTTTCTGAGACTTGGGGAAAGCCCCATCAGGAGAAGATTTGTTCCCACAAGATTTTTGCTGTGGCCCCTGCACTATCATTCCTAAGCGGAAAGGATTTCACCATTTGGAAAACATGTCTACCACAACTAGAATGTATTGGCAACCCCCTTTTGCAGGCGGCAGAGGTCCTACAAAATCCATCTGCAGATTTGACCAGGGATCCTCTGCCAATGGTACCCGACCTAGAGGGTACCCTTTTTCCTGGCTTATTGTGGTTTATCTGGGCACAAATCAAACATGCCTCAAGCTGCTGTTTCACCTGTTTCCCCATCTTGGGCCACCAGTACTTTTGAGTTAACATTTGACATGTCTTATGTAGCCCACAGTGCCCTCCAATTCTATGGTTTTCTCTTATGATATCTGCTCTTAGTCCCACTGAGGGAATCCATTTTCTTTGCCCTGGCTGCTGTTTCCATACCAGGGTGTCCTCCCAGAGATTCACATGTGCTGTATTAATCTCATTGCCCTGGGACAACTGTTGTTTCCAAGTAACGAGGACTGGATCAGAGTCCTGGATTTGTCCTAGACTGGGCAGCTTAGTCAAAGCTGCAATCCATTTTTCATGATGTTGATCAAACTCATGCATCTCCCACAAATGCTCATCTTCCTCTCCTTGTGGGTCCTGCCATTTCTTACCCTGTTTCGCTGCAATCTTTGCTAACCCATCCACTATGTTGTTATTGATTTAGTGAACATCAGTGGAATTTTTCTGATGTGCTTCATGTAGGGACACGCATAAAGTTTTAACTTTTAACATAGCATTTTGAAATGCATGAAGGTCAAGTTAACTTGCCAAAGGTCACACAGTGTGCAAACAAATGTCACTGGGATTCAAACCAGGCTGGTTTTGCAGTGCCTTTGAACACTACTCATATTGAAGTGTCTTTTCAATTTGCTGGCTGGGGCAGTACACTTAATAAAAAATAAATGCTTTTCACAACTCGTATGATTAGATTGGCTTATTATTTGACACTGGTTTACTGAAGTAATGCCCATATTTTCATTAGAAAGCTGTAAAAGTGGTTTAGATATGATAATGTGCTGCCTGCTGCCTATCTTGCAACAAACTACAACTAACTTAAACCAACACATTTATATATCTCCATGCCACATCTTTCCAAAATAAAACTTTTCAGACACCTTCCAACCACTTTATAAAATGAGCCAAACAAGACAGGGTTTTAAATAATTGATTCGCATTTTTTTTCTTGGGACAATACTAACTGTACAAAAAGCATTTATATAGGTTTTCTAGGAGTGTTATGTTTGTTAAACACAGTGAGGCAAGTGCTATGCATTTTTACAATGTTTTAGCACTTTTATGAGCAAAATGCTAATCAAATTTTAGAGTTAAATAAAACCCTGCAAGATCTTAATTAAAAGACAGTACAATACATCGGGCTGGATATTCAAAAGGGTTGCGCCATGTGCAATAGGGTTCCGCATGTGCAAGTCCGAAATTGCGCCATTCTGCTATATTCAGCTGGAGGCAGTTGCGCCACTGAAAACAGCTGAGCAACAGCGCAATGCAAATGAATGCATGCTGAACTGGCGGGGGAGGAACCATGCATAAACTGCGCAGCCCGATATTCAGCTGGGCTGTGCAGAGTTGTGCAGGTGCAACCCCCAACCTGCGCCAGCACAACTTTGAGCCCAAAAAAAAAGGCTTAAGTCGAGGGCCACCCACAGGTGAGCTGCTGCATTGCAGGGCGCAACACAGCAGCTGCCACCTGTGGTTGGCCCTCAACCCACTCTCTGCCCCCCCTGCAGCCCGATCGGGCAAAGAGGTAAATCCCACCACCACCCCACTGGCGGTCATAGGCATAGCACATTCCCCCACCAGCCTGATCGCGGGCAGCAATGTGTCTCCCCTCGAGCGTATCCCTGGTGGTCCAGTGAGACTGAAACTCCGATATCGGGATTGAGAGCAACCCCCACCTCCACTATATCCCGTGGGTTCAGTGACCAAGATCCTGATCGAGGAGAACAACCCTTCACATCCTGAGACCTAGTGTCTCACCACTCCACTCCACCCAGCCCACCACTCCCACCCGGGCGGGCGGCAGTATCCCACCCACTTCCACACCTGTCACCATCGGGATGATCAAGTTCGGACTGCCTCGGGGTTGCGACCAGGATAAGAGCTATCGTAGTATGCAGTTCATGGTTTTACATAAGACATGTCCATATATGTGAATGAGCTTTCATTCACAAATCTGGACTGTCTTAGACGTGGTATGGGCTGCACGCCCATTGGCTCTTGCTCTGCACCATCAGGCGGCAGCCTACCGGCAGTCAGTCGGGCGGGCGGCGGGCAGCAGTAGGGTGGATGCTGCCGCCCGCTGACTGTGGGGGACAGCAGGGGTGGTGGGGCCTTTGGGTGGTGGGTGGGTGGGGACACTAGATCACCAGGGATGTTTTGAGGGGTTGTTTGCACACTCCATCCTGCGATCGGGATCTCGTCCACTGGACCACCAGGGATACGCTCGTGGGGAGAGACATTGCTGCCCGCGATCGGGCTGGTGGGGAATTACACCATGCCCACGATCGCCAGTGGGGTGGGGATTCTACACCGTTTTGCCCATGATTGGGCTGCAGGGGGCGTCAGTCCCCGATGGCTGCTGCCTGGCAGGACGCCAGGCGCAAGCCCTCGGGATTGGCGACCTGCATGCTAATGGCATGTAAATGAAAGATAATCAGATGCAAATGGCACCCCTGCACCTTGCATGAATTATGGCCCCATTTGCATGTCACCTTTTGAATATCGGGATTTTGGCGATGGCGAATGGTACTTGCGCCACCCAGTTGAATGCTCCACTCTGACAACTTGCGGTGGCACAAGTTCCACTGCTTACGCATTAGAGTTAGAGTCAAGATATTCAAAGGAGTTGCTCAACAGCGCAACTCCTTTGAATATCACCCCGGCCACACCCCTGCGCAACTATTTTGCACAGCGCAAGGGCTTGTGCCTAAGAATAGCACAGTTTGAATATCCAGCCCATCATCTGTAAATGAAGACACATCTAGGATACCATGCTTACACCCTTTGGCGCATAGCCAAAATATGGCACTCGGCCATTTTGAAATCTTTGTGCAGAACATTTTATTTCTGTTTTGCAAAGAGTTTTTGGTTTTAACTAGCAGTATGATAAAGCCAGTCATAGCTGCTAACACATTACATTTTCTCCTACCAGTTCCTTGGCACATTGTCTGCAAACTAAAAATCTTTCTACACATTACAATCTATGACGTCATATCTCTTCAGTCTCAAAATGACCTACTCCAACCAACAATCTACATATGAAAGTCCTTCACTGACCCTATCTAGGCAGCACAAATTTTTTTTATTTTAAAAAAGCTAATTAAAACAATCAGACATAAGGCATAAAAGCTTTTTTTTTTTCATTTTACTGTAACATTCTGTGCTGCAAAGGCAGTCAGTGCTATTTTTAGAGCAACCTTGAAAACAGAACATAACCACAGAATACAGATATACGCTGGAAAATGAGAGAGAGAGAGCATTATTGTTTAGTGTGTGTATATTACAGAAATAAAGCAGACAGACAATTCAAGAGAAAATGTTTAGGATAAAATGCATAGTATTTCATCCCCATGACAACCAGCGTTTAGGATAAGATACACAAACTTAACCTGTGCCAAGGCATTTCTTTTCTTTCTCTGCCCTGATACTCCAGTCTGGGAGAATGACTGCAAAACCTTGACGATCACCTCCAAGTGCTGCAGCTGTTAACCCAAGTGCTGCAGACATTAGCCCTTTTAAATCAGGTTTCCTTTTGGTCATTTCAGGAACCTGCCAAACCAAGTCTTTTTCTAGAGCTGTGGTTTTCAGTTTAACAGTGTTCTTTTTGTTTTGGAACTTAATATTTTCGTTTAACTGACTGCTCAGTATTTTTAAATTACAAATTTCTCCTTGTAGTTGGGCAGCCTTAAATCCCATTTCCTTTTTTCCCTCACTGCATTTAGCAATCTCCTTTTTATGCAGTGCTATAGTCTTACTTAACTGTTGCTTATCTTTGCAAATTTGTTCCTTGTACTGACAAAGTCTTTGTTCCATGCTCTCTTGATATTGTACAAACATCTGGCAGATATTCTCCAGTTTTGTTTTTTCTACTTTACATTTTTCATTTCTCTCCTCACACTGTCCTATTAAACAAGGACCTATGTCATCTTGTTCTCCTAGAGAACAATATGGTCCCTTTTTGAGGTGCTTTTCTAAAAATTTACGTAATACAGTATCCTTACTTACGTATTTTCACAGACAAATCACGTCTGATTCTGCCGGTGTTCTCAAACGAGTCCCATTGGACCCAATTCTATCCTGATTGATCAGATCAGTGATAGCAAGGTACCGCACTGCGCACTGTTTCAGTTAGTTTAATGCCTTAGTAACCGTTAAGGTTAGCTGTAGACATTCGAGTCATGGCACCAAATGTAAAGCAACAAAAATCACTTGAGACCTTTGCTCTCTTTACTTGTTTGGTATTTTATTTATGGTTACAGTCAATAAAGAATCTCTGCCAAGCTGTCCTAAATAAAGAAAGATGGTACAGGAAATGGAAAGAGATTAGAAATAAAATAGTAAAGGATTGTTAGATGTAGAGCTTGTATGATACAATGATTGGTAAGCAGACTATTTTGAATCACTAATATTGCTGTTTTGTTTAAAGCAGGAATTTGAATGTCCAACAAATCCTGACAAATAAAATAAAAGTTACAGTACATAGCTCCTAATGCATGCATCTAATGTATGGCTTTTAACAAATGAGAGATTTTTGATTTACTTGTGGGCAGATTAATGTAGATGATATGCTGTCAGTTACCGGTGGTGAACCATCAGCATGCTTTCCGCAGCTCCCTAGAACTGGTTTACATCCTGAGGGACTTGAACAATCCCTCCAACTTGTCATGCAGAATCACTTTTGTCCCAGTCCCATGAGGGCTGCAGGCATATGGCAATGACATAGATACAGCACATGTAAAACTGAATGGACAAGAAATTAAAGCTTCCCTTTAACTGTGGGAAAGAGCTGAGGGAATCAGACCCCCGATCCACCCATTGCCTAGCTCCCTTACCTGCCTAACCACCAGTACAGGTCAGTGTGCCAGCTTACTCACAACAATCAAAAGGGGGTCACTCACAGAGAAAAATGCAGAGTAGGTTTAGGCACCTAGTGAAACAATTTTGCTCCCTTCTGCCAGGCCTTCCAGCTACAAGAATGAGTTGGGGGACCATGCAAATGGGCTGGGAGACCTGCGTCACACACCTTACTTTTTGATTAACTTCCAACAAACCCTTTACAAGTGACATCCATCAAGTTTCTGAAGCTAAGGGGGCAGTAGTACCTACCCATTGCAATGCCAGCAAGATAATTGCAATGACATAATGCCTGTTTTTTTTATATAATCTGGCAAACTGAGTCCACCCAGAAGTACCTGCCAACATTAATTCTGCAGATTTAATCTAGCTGGATCAGACTGCCAAATAATTTTTCTAAGGGTCTTAACAATGGAATCACCTATCCCCTGTCTGAACTGGTACATTTTCCAGAATGTAGTGCTTTTATTTATTTTTTGTTTATGCTCCCATTTCCACGATGATCCCCATCAGCAGACAGTACCTCCTGTGAGGAATCCAGCACCTGAGGACTGTCAAGCATGCGTGCATAACTGCTCCACTCTGGGAAATGTCCCCTGCTGCACTACCTCCTGTGGTTACCCTGGTGGCAGTGTGGTAGGGGAGACAACAACTTCCCTCCAAGAAGAAGGAGAGCATCATGGGTGATCCTTGATACTTTCTCCCTGTTAGCCCTCTGACAACTCGGGCTCAGTCCTAAACCATGTCAATGACAGTGTGAGTGGTAGTGTTACTGAGAAAACAGACCAGAACATCATGTATTTTGGATCCAATACAGCACAATGGCAGTGCTACTGATGATCCAGACTAGAAGATCAAGTATTTTGGATCCAATACAACTCAGTGGCAGTGCTATAGATGATCCAAACCAGAACATCTTGTATTTTGGATCCAGTACAGTGCAAGGGTAGTGCTACTGAAGATTCAGACCAGAACATTGTGTATTTTGGATCCAATACAGTGCAAGAGCAGTGCTACTGATGATCCAGACCAGTACATTGTGTAATTTGGATCCAATACAGTGCAAGGGTTGTGCTACTGATGATTTAGACCAGAACATCATGTAATTTGGATCCAATACAGTGCAAAGGTAGTGCTACTGATGATCCAGACCAGAACATTGTGTATTTTGGATTCAATACAGTGCAAAGGTAGTGCTACTAATGATCCAGACCAGAACATCATGTAATTTGGATCCAATACAGCACAATGGCAGTGCTACTGATGAGGAAGACCTGAACATCATGTAATTTGGATCCAATACAGTGCAAAGGTAGTGCTACTGATGATCCAGACCAGAACATCGTGTAATTTGGATCTAATACAGCACAATGGTAGTGCTACTGATGAGGAAGGGTTCCAGCCCAACCAACCTCAGTAAAAACAGAAAAAGTGATAATCAGGGAGTAGCTCCTTACCAAGTCAAGGCTAATACTAGATAGAGAGAGAGAGAGATATGTTCATGATAGAGCCCACTCACCCAAAGTGTATAAAGCTTATTTAATCAATAGTTTCTTTCATATCGACAATTATATTCAATTATGTACAGTGCCTACATCAAACATTTTGGATTATAATCCTTCATCAGTGATAAAGCACTGAACTAGAAAACATTAAAAATATATATAAATATAATTAGCACAGTTTTAAAGTATGAAAAGTATATAAATTTAGACTTGGAACAAATAACCTTACCATACAGTGGTAATCAGGCAAATGTTTCTTGGAAGAGCGGTACCATTGAATAACATGTATACTGCTACCTCGCAATGACGTGCACTGCATGGTGACGGGATACCTTTACGTGATTACCACTGTAGGTTGCTTCACTGTGACTTGTATAGTTAAATCATCAACAGTAAATTAAACTCCTATATAGTTCTGTGTGAACAAACAGAACTACCAAACTAAATACTGTCCAAATTAAAAAAGGAGAGTATTCAAAGTTCAGAATCAAACATAAAAGTGTATCTCACCATATTATTCAAAAAACTTTCTTTCCATATTTCAGATTATTTTTAGTGGTGCCCATATTTCTTGAGAGACGTCAGTATAAAGTCTAAATAAACCAGATATAAGTTACAATCTGTCTTTAGGTATCATTAATAAATGCTTAATTATGTATCTCTAGTTACAACACTATTTATTTATGTTCACTTTCAAGTCAAGGACAGTTGAAATCTGTTATTATCTGGTATCCATCCATAAACCCTTTCCCCGGAAAGAAAGCACAGACACAAATTTTGGAGGAAATGGCTGCAGCCATGCATTTATTGATTACAAACCAAGTTTAAGAGCAGCATTCGCACATGGGAGGATCCACAGTCCGAGGTTGTAAGAGCCAAGGTTATTCAGCCACCCCTGTCAGGCACAGCTAGCCTTACAGGATAGTTGTACCTGCTGGAGGTAGACCTCTACCCCTCCCCCAGGTCAGGATACTCAGCTTCCACCTCCACACCAACCAGAGCAGGGGGGTCATGAGCCCTTCTGAAAATCCAGGTCATTACCCCACCTACCGACCATTCTATGCCATCGTGATCCTTCTGAGATGCCACAGGATGGACAACGTCCAACCCCCCCACTGGACCTACGATGTCTGATCCCCAAGCCGCTTGCTCCCTAACTCCTCCAAGACCCGGCCTGGATCTCCAACCCAGCTCTACCCCTTTTGGGTCCAAAGCATGTCTCGGCCACCTTACATTGGCCAAAAGCCTGTGTCTGTCTATGTATTTTTCCTGGGTCCCCCGCATCCTTGCCTGACCCTTCCCGCTCCACCCTTGAGCTGATCCAAGGAAGGGCCCATGGAAGAAGATCCACCACTCCCCCTCCATCCCGGTACCCACCCGATCAGCTCAGCCAGGTGAGCAAGGCATGTGATTGCTGTTCACCCATGGTTCCCCTCTTCATTCACCCAAAGCAAGTCCAAGGTCTTCCGCCTTCCAGCCACCAGTTGGCACCTTTGGATGACCCATTCCAACAGAGCTGCCTTGTTGGCTCACCAGTCCTTGCCACATGAAGGTCTAGCCACTCAGATCGAACCATCCACCTATGGAGGACCCTGGAAAAACAGAAAAAACTATTATTGCAAGTGGAGGTGTACATCCCTCAAACTGCTGGAGACTACAATTGCCCCAGGACCTGAATCCAGCCATCTGCACCACTCAGATACGTGGCAAATGTGACTGACATCATTCCCTCTTCCCCCGTCCCAAGGGAAGACTCTCCCCAGCCTTAGGGTACCCCACTGACCCTTCCCCTCTGCAGGGTGCATACCCATGTCCACACATGGCCAGCATACTCCTGCCCTGGGTGAACCAAGGAGGAAACCAAGTGCCTGAGCACAGCCCTGCACTAGTTTTCCATGAGCCAGTTGAGCCCTCCTGGCTGTAGCCACCAGGCCTGATCCTTGGTCCAGCTGACCAGCTTCTCCACTGCACCGCGGAGGCGCTCATCCTTTATTCACCACTCTTGTCCCTTCCCTGTAACTGGCAAGAGACAGCCAAAAGTTAGTGGCCCCTGATCCCCACCATGAATTTACCTGCCACTCACCTTACCTATCGCACCATGCCCTCTTGATTCTGCCCCAACCGATAGTGCCTCTACTCTTGGCTCATGCCCTTGACAGATGCCCCTGACAGACCTGCTAGGGCCAACCCCAGGTCTCCCATTCTGCTGGCCCCCGTGCCATGAAGCCTACCAGTCTGCCCACCCAGGCGCCTCCTTGCAGCAGTCCACACCTGGCCCTCACCTCCCTTTTTTTTTCTTTTTTTTTTTTTGATGCCCCTCCATGTCACGCTCCTCACACCTGAATAACCTGGAGTGGCAAGATCTACAAATTTCTATTCAACTGATCCCCATCCCAATGTGTGAGGAAGCTGCACCCCTTGGGGTACACTCATGCCCGAATGGGCGCTGCCCAGCTGCAGCGCTCCAGGTATGAAGAGACATGCACAGGAAATTATGATCTATGCCCTCGCCTGTCCCAAGTCTCCCTCCTCCTGGTGACTCAGTCAGACCAAGGTACTATGTGGGTGGCGTCTGAAGCATAGCCACTCACACCAATAACAAGTGTAGCCGTACTCAGCTGACTGTCGCTCAGGCCTGGAAACATCTGAGAAAGTCAGCAGTTATTTACCTAAATCTTATGCAAACAAATTGCTTAGCAGTGACTGCATCACACCCTTTGCCTGCCATACTCCCTTTAAGGCATGTGTCTCGCACCTCCAAGGTTACTAACTGGGTAATCAAACTAGCAATTGCCCAAATCAAGTTCTGGTGGCGTCTCTCTCTTGCAGGGTGGATGCTAACAGAGCTTACCTCAGCCAGTGGAAACCATGTATTTCCTTAGAAATTTACATCACAGTCACAACTGTTTAGTAACTACATATCTTTTTACTGACCAGAAAATGAAAAGAAGTATTTCAGGATATCTGTTTCCAACCACAGAGAATAACCCTGCTGCAGGAAAAGTAAACCACTGTTTTTAAATAACAGATGGCAAAAGAATAAAGGCTATTACTGCAATATGGTAGTATTAAGCATACCCTTCATCCAGCCTTTCAAGAGAACTCTGGACCCTATGCAAACCGCCAGCTCTCACAAACATGGCTAGAAGGATAGGCCCCAGGCCTAGTTCTTCCTTCCACTTCCATATCTATAGGCTGTACTATCAAGCCCCCAATATGTTTTTTTTTTTTTGAGAGTGTGTTAAATAGCCTGTTTTTGCCAATGCACTGCAGCTTTTGTATTCTCATGTTTCCCTGTAGGATCCCTAGCTGGGATATCTCATGTGTAGTGGCCTGCTGTTATCGCAGGCTTTGGTCTCATGCAGTTCTATTACATTGTTGCATGCCATGTCTAACCATCATCATTTAGGCAAACCTGCTGGTTACATTTTTGCTTGTTCACTGATCCCCTAATGTCAGCGTGACTGCTATATTTCTCAATTAACTTGACCTTTTGACTAATGACACTATTGATTTAAGTAAGACCCAGCATCAGAGACATACCTCAATGCACCAGCCTTTTAACATACTACCATACTAATTGCCAGCAGATTAGGCCTTACGGTCTATCGAGTCTGCTCGAACCTCAGATCCCTAGTTGGGTGCCGAGGCCCTGCCCCCCCTTGTGTTCCAGAAACCCCTATCATCCATCCACACCCCCCTGGGCCAGGCCATCATCAGATACATCCGCTTTCTGTGTCTGTCCCACCCTCTCTTGAAGTCCTCCACTGTGGATCTCTGAACCAGCTTGCCAGGCAGCGCATTCCAAGGGTCCACCACCCTCTCAGTGAAAAACCTCCTCCTCTTTTCCCGCTCACCCTTCCACCTTCCAACTTCAAACCATGCTCTCTGGTGATACCTCCCTGCTTTAGTCTAAAGATCCCCTCCATGTTTACCCTATTTATTCCCTTGAGGTACTTGAAGACCTCAATCATGTCCCCCTGTCTCTCCTCTCCTCCAATGAAAACAGGCAGAGCTCCTCAAGTCTGTCCTCATACGTCAAATCCCCTAGTCCTCGTATCATCTTAGTTGCCCTGCTCTGTACCCTCTCCAGGAGCTGTATGTCCCTTTTCAAGTGTGGTCTCCAGTACTGTACACAATCCTCAAGGTGTGGTCTAACCAGTCCATTGTACAGCGGTAGAATCACTTCTCTGCTCCTAGAGGTGATCCCCCTTACAATGCATCCCAACATCCTGTTTGCCTTGCTAGCCACTCTCCTGCACTGCTCAGAGTTATTAATACATGCATCCACCATGACCCCTAGGTCTTTTTCCCCTGTTGAGGCCTCCAGTGCCTCCCCTCCCAGGGTGTACCTGTGTTTAATGTTTCCCCGCCCAAGATGTAACACCTTGCACTTGGTGATATTAAAATTTAATTTCCATGTGTGAGCCCAGCTTTCCAGGGTGTCTAGGTCCCCTTGCAGAGCCAACCTCCCCTCTTCCCCCTCAACTACTGCTCCCATCTTGGAGTCATCAGCAAAGAGACTCATTTTACTACGCTTACTGTGCCCAGTTTACTGGAACTGACCATTGATCACTGTCCGGAGCAGCGTCCAGTTCCATGTGTCCACGCAGAAAGTCTCAATCACTGGAAGGACTCTCACTGGTAACCACCTGCTGACTACAGCTGTGATCAAGAACTTGATCTTCCACATGCCAGGAATCTACAAAGTCACTGGACCACTAGTTGGGAGGTGTGAATGCCCCCTTTTTATTCATTTTATATATATATATATATATATATATTTTTTTTTTTTTTTAGCCACAGGTAACTTTTCCTTGTTCACTCAGAATAGCCTATAGCCTGGATGACTCACAATATCTCTTTTTTTTTTTTTTTTGAGGCCTGTTTTCACCCACTTAAAGCTGGATGAACGAAAGGGGCTCCTTGTAGTGTAATTTGAAAACTGGGCATACTGGTTTCAGCAATTGGCAGTGCTTCAATATTACTCACTAACCAACGGCATGAGGGCCTTACTACCGGGCCACACGTAATGCCGGCTGCCTGAGTCCCACTCAGCCAGCTCCATTCGTGCCACCCTGGGGTGCGACCTAATGTCATTTCCCCATGGCTCCCCTAGCTACAGCTGCAGCCATCCAGGTTTCTTTTTAAATACATGTAGTTCTAACTGGACTCTGTTTTCCAGCCTGAGTTCTCAGCTGTTCCAAGCCACTCACAAGCCGTAGCAGCTTGAGTGCCCCTAATGTGACTAACAAACCCATCCAGCAAGTGCATCAGCCCAGAGACTCACGATCGGGCCCAAGGAATGCTGTTAGATGACTATGGGGGCCAAAGGTGAAATGGTGGTTAGATGCCACGAAATAGATGGCAATGCCTTAACCATATGCGTGTTGTAAAGGCCACTAGGACCTTTTCTATCCTCATCAAGGGCAGTGCTAACCTTCCCTACAACACCAAATATTCAAGTGCCAGCCCCCCAGTTATTTTTTGGTATCTCATGACTGCATGGTATGCAAGTGGTTGTAGTGGGATTCAAACCAAATTCTCCGGAATCCCCCAGTTCACAGCCTAGCACCTTACCATTGTGATATACTCAGTAGGCCCAGCCTCGATCTCCCCCATTTTAACTATTAATTTTGTCTTTTGCAGAACCACACCCTGCTACTGGGTGGGGTGCACATGCTGCCAAGGAAGAACAACTTTTTTTTTTGCATTGTTTTGGGCTGCCTCCCCTCCCCCCCACTGGCCCCAGGCCCAATCCAGGACCCCAGACCCTTGGGGAAGGGAAAAGCATTTTAATTACTTATGTTTCTGTTATTTTTGTATTTATTCATTTTTTTTCATTCCTGTTATTGTCTTTTGTTTTTTTAAACTGTTAAGGAGTGTGCCTTGGCACTCTTACTACCCCGTTCCCTGGGTCGCCGGCCAAAGCTGGCTAGGCTACCTTCCCATGGGCTTCAGCTGCTACCTAGCCCCGAATTCTTACCAGGGAGGGGGAACCTAATGTGCACTCCAGTGTGCCGCATGATGAGCTGTTCCTACCAGCTGAATGCCCTCCCAAGATGGTGCTTGCCTGCCTCAAGCATTCTCATGAGATCTGCAAGGGCTATATCTTCTCTAAACCCAGATCTCACAGGATGCCCCCGAGCAGCATGAGTACGCCATCCAGCCAGTCCTCAAGCACCACAAGGGAATGCTGGGATGCGTGGTCCTACGGAAGGGTGCTGTGCCGAACCCCCGAGCTGGTGGACCTGGAAGGGAGCCGCATGGAGGATGGGACAATCACTTCATCCCTGCTGCCCCATCTGGCTCAGCCGCAGGGCATGTCATGGCTGCCATGCACCGGAGCCGCGTCCCGCTGCATCCACAAGACCGCCGCTTGCTCACCGCCTATGGGGCAGAGGATCCAGCTTGGAACCACTGGAGCTGCAGGAAAAGACCTCACAGCAAGGTAGGCCCTCCAAAGTCCATAACTACAGGCCTGCAGGTCCAGTAATGGCCTCTCCTCCCCATGGGCTAGCCCTTTCTGCTTCCTGTACCTTTCATTTTTATCCAATTTGATATATGTATATTTTTTTTCTTTATTTATGGAAATCTTGGCTCCAGGGGACCTAGGAAGGCTCAGGAGCACCCCAGGGCTAATGGAAAGTGCCTGCCCCGTGCCTGACCTTGGCAGGCCCTCCTCCATCACAGACCCCCAGGTCAGACCCCCAAGGAAGAGCCGCAGAGTGCTGTAGGGTGTAGAACAATGTCTGCACTCTGATAGGAGCACCTCAGTAGGGACACACTGGCAACCCTAGCCCCCCGAGCAGCGCATCCCTCAGAGCCCTGGGAAACCCCCTGAAACTGCCAACAGGGATCTACCCTCTTTCTTTTCTTTTCTTTTTTTTTTTTTTTTTTGAATTTTCTACCCAGGATGACCTCTTTCCCATCCCCAGCCATGCAACCCCTGCCTTGCAGGCAGATCAGTCTAGACCCCACTGAATAGACCTTCTACACCACTTGACCCTTACCTCAAGCATTTCCTGAGGGTCCTAGACATCTTGATTCTTCGAGGTGGAGAGGAAAAAGAGAAGGAACTGCTGGCTACAGTTCAGGATACTCTCTCTCTCCTCTCCCCCCACAGGATGTGACCCCCCCCCATGGGAAAGGGAGGCCTTGGTAGTCCCGGCGACCAATCACTATATTCCCCCAACTCCCCCTCGGGACCATCCTCTCATCTTCTCCCCCCTCTTCCTGTGTCCAGGGGAGGATGGCCCCAGACAAAATATGGCTGCTGCCATCTGTTGCAGCCTCTGCAATATTTCCTAAGCATTTGTAACCCCTAGATGGCGCTATCCCAGGGGCTACTACCCCTGCCTGATTTGCCACTAACAGGTTGAGGGGCCTGGATCCAATGGCGGGTGCCTCCACCCAGAGGTCAGGGTTTGCAATAGTTAAACTAACTTGGTCACAGCCCTCTGGGACACTGCAACCCCCCTTTCTTCCCACTAGTGGCCCACACAATATATCAGAATTACCTTCACAGTATACACTTACCCCCAGGTCTGGTTCCGCACTGGGACCTCCTGTGAAATGAGATACAGTGCAACAATCACAGTACAGTACTTTAACATAGACAAATACCTCAGGCAGTATAACTTTGCTGAAACAAGCAGCTCTGATTTATTTAGGGGATATAACAAGGACGGGAAATCAGGTTAATTAGCTTATCACTCTAATAATCTATTTATGGCTCTGTGCACAGGCCTATCCCTATCAGTTACTGTCCCTTGGGTACCCAAGCCCTAGTGGCTAGTCCAAACTGCGGCAGCTAGGGGCCCTTCTACACAGAGAAAAGGAGAATTAAACAGTCAGCAGTACAGTAATTCCATTTGGATTTAATGTGGCAATCCAACAGGGAGCAACCCTGAATTAGTACTCACGACCTCCAAAAATAAGATAGGGTCCTTCAATGTCAGCAGGGCTCACTTGAGGTACACAAACCTCTTCACACATCCATATAAAAGAAAGTACTATACCAGGCAGGCTGCATCTGTATCCCGATCGCAATTACTGCACAATACCCGGAGAACACACAGCAGATTCAGTTCCTGACAGACCGAGTGCAATTTTCAGCAATTCTTCCAGTCTTCTACAGGGTGAGCCTGGTTTCTACTCTTCAGAGATCCTTTGATTCTTTTCACAGGACGGATTCAGTCCTAACAAGCTGTTACACAGCTGCAGACTGGAACTCTGGGCCTTACACACGTTTTTGACTAAAACTGCACACTGAAAAGCACAGGGCTCCTTCCTTCTTCACTGCCAAAGCTCAACTGAACTCCAACCGACAAAAACTGGCACTTCCTTTGAGTTCCTCCCAGTTCTTGACTGGATTGGCTGTCACTCACAATAGACTGCTGCTGTTGGTCCAAAAGGCACTGAAGTCTAAACTACATCTCCCAGAGTCACTGCCCATACAATCCTCTTGTGGCTGGCTCAGATTATGAGTCCAAGTTCTGATTCGTCCAAGGCACCATTTTAGAGCTAGCTTACCCCACACTGATTGGTCCAGTTCAGCAGTTCAAAACTAGAATGGGGAACTAGCAGACACAGTTCTGACTGCAAAGAAAGCAGGTTAGACAAACTGTAATTTCATTATTACTCTAAATAATTTCTGGTAAACAGTTACATCTTTCAGATAGGTTCCTTTGCACTCCTAGTGACTGCAAAATTAAGTGAATTGGCAGCAGCTCGAGTGGTACTCAGAGAAGCACACAGTCCCCCTATAAACTAATTATGTCTGCAAGCAGACAGCTCTTAAAGAGACAGTACCAGAGGCTCTAAAACACTCACTGATAAATGGCTTAAATGCCAAACACCATTCAGGCTTGGAGCATTCAAGCAAGCTCCTGGAAGTCTTTTGGGAACCCCCATTTGCAGGGGGGTTACACATTCTTTTAGGGTATATCTCTCCTAAAGAAATAATGAAGTAAAATACACAAGGTAAACCATCAACATTCTTTCTTTAGCCTATCATTATGAAATCTGTCTCTGTTGCTGACTTCAGAATGAATGCAGGTTATGTTAAATGTTCAAATATCCAAATGGTTATAGTCTCCCAAATACTTTAATTCATTTAAATAGGGCATCTCCTCATGAATCATTGCTACACAACAATGATGAATAGTGAGCTAGTTATTATTCTAAATTCACCATATTTGCTCTAGGTTGCATACATAAATCATTAGTTTACTGGTCAACCGAATGAGTACATTTGCATAGCTATTTCACAGTTCATTTTTTAACCAAAGAAAGAGACCGCTACAGCTTTCTTATATTTTCAAAAGTAGTTAATACTTGCAGTTGTCTGGCATCTTTCGCTAACTCTGTTCCTTTAAATGGCTGTACATTCTGTTTAAATAATGTTTACTTTTAAGCTTCTTTAAGCAGTACTTACTGTTGGATGAAATGGCTTTCTCATATGGACCCAGTTGGCTCCCACTTCTCTTTTCTAAGGGAGTTGAACCTGATCTCCTACACAGTGCCTTTTAAAGATTCTGCTGCAGGAGTGATTGAGCAGTAACCGTCACATGACTGTGTGACTCATAGGGCAAAGGGTAAATGTTACTTAGCAACTCCAAAAGCTAAGGAAACATTTCTACTGTTTGTAAAAGTTCTTGAAAGTGCATTAGGGGTTTCTCTACTTTTAAATTATTTAAGCAAATGTGCTCAGAAGAATCGGGCAAAGTGGAAACCATCAGAACACAGAAACCTGGTGGAAAACCCCTGGGCACCAACCTGCATATTTGTAGCACTTGGATGAACTGGTCCAAGTGTCTTCTGAGTGCTTACAGCGTGCTATCCTTTTTTTTTTAATTTGCCCCCATGTTGCCTAGATCACCTCTGTCACAAACTTATGCAGCAGTGAATTAACATAAAAGTTTTTCTTTTGTACACTCACTCAAAAAATGAGTGCTAAATAAGTGTGTGGTCTTCACATTTTTTAAACTAGAAAGGAGAATTGAAACTGGGGAACAAACTGACCACTGAACCTACTGGGGCTGGGTTGCCCTGCACTTCCACAATGGAGGGTCGACGGGATCATGAGCATGTCTTTACAAATTATTCTGTAAACTTTAAATAAATACTATAGTTCTCCTAAATACTAATGTGATCTATACTCCACTCCCGGACCAGGTTTCTGTTGCCCTTCATTTCCACCATGGAAGGTCAACGGAGTCACGAGGGTGTTTTTACAAATTATTTTATAAACTCTGAATTAATAATTGCCCCCAATACTGAGGCAATCTACAACTCAGCCCTGAAGGGGGTGTAGTGTCTCCCTGTAATTCCAGCTATAGAAGGTCAGTTGGGTCATGCGCATATTTTTATGCACTATTCTTTGTTCTCTAAGCAAATAATTCTCCTAAAAGTTAAGGAGATACACAACACTCCTCCCTAATGAGTGTGGTGTTAGTGTCCCCTGGGAATCTGAGGGGAAGGCTGCCAAAGCTTAATCTACCAGCAATCTATATCTATCATTATTAATACAGTTTATATTTACTGTGCTGGACAGATCTCTGTCCTCATATTTCAGACTAGCTACAGACATTTGAGGTCCCCAAATCTCTATCTGTTGCATGAAGGGAGCTATTATTGCCATTTGTTGTTTAGCAATGTATTCTCATATCTGGAACCAAAATCTTCTCAAAACTTAAAGCAAGTAGGCAACAGAAATGGCGTTGTCCCTGGGTTCTGCAGGGAGAATTCACCACTAACATGCCCACCCCTAACCAGCAGTCCTTACGGTCAAATGATGGGCTGCCAGTCTATGCTGTCATTGAGCTCATATTTGGGATTGGTGACCTGAAATCTGTCAATGTAGTAGGCTTCTTTTAACTTCTTTTGGGCTGACAGTATAGCCTAGAGGTTAGAGGTTAGAGGTGTGAATGAGCTTGATACATCCAGCAGACCAGAACTGAGTTTGATTCTCACAACCTCCACTTGCATACTGTGTGACTCTGGGCAAGTCACTTAACCTCCCAGTGCTCCCAGGTTGCCCCTGAAAACAGGCACTTGTGCCTAGTGGGCCTTACCTGGTTACCAAAGACTAAAATAAAAAAAAAAAAACAACAATTGTGTTCTATAATCACCCCCTCTTGGATTGGGGTCAACTTTTTCCAAACCAAAGAATCTAAGATAAGGCAGTAGATGTCATGGTTCAATGAAATGTCTCACTATGGGTAATGTTAGGTTCAGTCTCCTAATGTCTCTCTTATGTTCCCCCATTCTACTGTTTAGTTGTCTTTCAGTTTTCCCTGTATAGGTCTTGTTGCAAGGATATTTCAGGAGATATACTACTCCTTCTGTTTGACAGCTAATAAATTGATGTACTATGTCTTCATCATGAGCAGTGTTCTTACTTTTTACGGCAGCATGGTGATGTCACCATGCTGATGTATTGCTGTAAGTAAGGGGGCTGAGAACTATTTAACAGGGCAGCAAGAGTGTTGTCTTCCATTTAGTAATTTGGATGGCTGTATGACTTATATTACTCTGCTGTTCTCTCCATTTACCACAGTGTGTGTGTGTGTGTGTGTGTGTGTGTGTGTGTGTGTGTGTGTGTGTGTATGTGTAACCCTGCCTACAGTATATAGCACTGTTTCTACAGCCCCTTAAATAATTGTGCCTGTTAAAAGAGCTTAAGGTAGTAATGGCTGTAATTTCTATTGAAACACATTCATCATTTTAAGAGCATGTAAGATAAATAGCTATGGAATAGCTAACTTCCATAAGCAATGAAAATATTATTTCTTTTCAATGGCACTTCTTTTCCTGCACTCTAGTACTGCATTCCATTGTGCAGTAAAATTCCAGTCTTTGCTTCAGCTTGATTTACCATTATAGGATTTTGCCTTTAAAGAGTTTGCTCCAATTATGTGCTTATAATTTTTTTATTGCTGCATATTTACCTGATTCTGTAGTATATGTGTCGATTTCCTGCAAAATGTGTCTTTAAAACAATGATATTAATAATAATATATAGTTAATGAGGTTGTGTGCCTTTTCTGGTGTTTTATTGGTTTCAACTCCCCCTGTTCTCAGATTACCTTGCAACACATATGAGTTTTAACCTTTGATTATGTTGTCCATTAATCTTCAGCCTTCTTGTGTACTTTTAAATGCATAGAAGCTGACATTTTATTTTCTTGTTCAGTCCCATAATGGCATTGTGTCTTTGCAGAGTTTTTTTTGCAAATTCCTCACATCTTTCATTTAATTTTGCTTTCCAATGTCCACCTCTACATTTACATTTTTTATTTCTATTTGATCAAGCTTCACAACATGTAAGGCAAGCAACAGTGGCAGATCCAGCTTCTGTTGGTTAACAGGACACTGGCTGAGCACTACAGTAGTAAGCCAGGGCATCTATTGAAAAATGGAATGGAAAGCATATGTACATATTTATACTTGCCTGCTTCTTGGAGTATTTAAACTAATGATGAATGTTATGTTTCTAAAAATAAAAATGCAAATTCCATTTTATTTTTTACAGGGAATGGTCCTGCTTCTCCTGTCTTGGGGATGGGGATACGGATGATCTGGCTTTTCTTGGCTTGGGATATATGGCTCTGCTTCTCCTGGCTCAGGGGGAATGGCCCTGCCCCCTGCTTTCTCTAGCAGGAGAAGCAGGACCACATGACCCAGAAGATAGGGCCAACTCCCAAGCCAGGAAAAGCGGGGCCACCCCCCCAAGCCAGAAGAAACAGGGAGGTACCCTTCCCCTAAGCCAAAAGAAGCAGGGTCATCCTCACCCCCTAAGCCAGGAGAAGCAAGGCCTCCTCCCCCCATCAGGAAAAGCAAAGCTATTTCCCCTGGGGCAGGAGGAGAAAAGCCATCCCCATCACCCTAACAAGAAGAAAATGGCATCCCAACCCTTTCCAGCAGGTATCCACCTACCAAAATGGTCCTCAATGGATTGGCCACCCGTAGTGGCAGGCCAGAAGACAGAGGGCTATGCATTCTCTCTTTTGAGTCTCTCCCCTCCTTACAGTACTGAGACATTTTCAAATAAATCCAGCCTCGTACCTTAATAAAAAGGCACAAGCAGTCACAGCCCTGTCTCTGTGGTTCTGCAGGCAGTTTCTTTCTTGGCTGTTTTTGCTGCTGGCAGGACTTTTATTTGAGGGTCTAACCCTGTGCTGCAGCTACTGGCTTGGCAGGGTGGCTAGCTGGTGCTGCACTCTCTCATTACTGACCAGTCTGTGCTCTAGTATTTTATGAAAAAAGCACAGCATAGTACAACTCTTCTAAGGTTAGCTATACTGCTGGGTTGAGGGGGCTTCTGTGCTGCAGCTTGCATGCAATGGCAGTGCAGTTCTGGTTTTGTGGGCACAGTTGGCTGGGTGACTACTGATTCAAGCAGCTAGGCAGTCACCAGGAGCCATACCGCAGTGCCACTCCCTACCCCCAACACTGGGTGCCCAATTATGGGGTTGGATGGTAAACTAAAATGCAAGCAAGCAGCCACTTGCTGCTCAACTCTGTTGCCATCAGACTTCCCCAATTCTGACACCAAGTGCCTAAACCTAGAGTCAGACAGTAAATGAAAAAAAGTAAGCAAACAATGACAGCCAAACCCAGGTGCTGCCTACTCTCCATTCTAACACTTGGTGCCCAGCCCCTGGTCCAACAGCCAATGAAAAAAAGTAAGCAGACAATGGGAGCCCATCTCCAGTGATGTTCTAGAAAGAAACGTTAGTTGTTTTCCGCATTAATCTATTGTAGCATTGTTCCCTGTTATTCATTGTACTATTGCACATTGATCTACTTGCCACTTGTACATCAAATAAAAAACAGTGTTACTCCATAGTCAGCAGTAAAACTTTAACCCGCTTAATAGAAAAGCATATGGGAATTCATAGGATGAATACTAAAAACAACAAAAGTGTAGTAGTGCAATGAATATCAGGGAGCAATGCTATGCCAGACTGGGGCAAAAACAACTAACGTTTCACTCTTGAAGCAGAGTTTTATCAGAGTTAGTAACTTAATGCAGAAATGCACTTATAGTATCTGGCACTAGGTCTGTATAACACATGTATGAACAGAGCTGTCAATAACAGCACCTTCCATACAGCACTATGCAGAACAGTGGTAGGAACAAATGCCGCAAGTAAAGGCAATGCCACTGGTAGCAGTCACAAAGCACACTGAAGACTGCTACCAGTCCAAACACTTATTTTAGTGGGTGCTCTGCCCCCACACCCCTCTTAACTAAAATAATCAACTCCAAGTTGGAGTAGGATTATGGGAGAAAAACAACATTTTGAATGCCAGGATTAGAACCCTGATCTCTACCACTATTGTGGCCAAGCAGCTCCATGTCTCAGTCCTCTCTGCCATGGGAGCAGCTCATCCACCATTTTTGATTTCCCAGCCCTTGTCTTCTTCCTAGTGCTATGGACAATGACCTGGGTAGTGCTTACTGTACAGCACTGTTTAATCGCTGTCACTGTCTGTAGTATACAATTTGGACATCGCTGCTTTTTCCTTATGGTATATTTGTAGCACTATTGTAACTGGTTATTATATTATCCACCAGCAGTGATGTGTACAAATTAAAAATTTAAACCAATGAATATGATGCATCCTCAGGCTATGAGGAGGCACTTACAAAGTTACAACCAGCAATTAAGGTAATGAAAAGTATAATATCAAACCTAGTATAAACTACCCAAAGGCATATTTTCACAGTTGGTTAGTGCATGCAATTATAAAAAAAAGCCTTACATATAAACTGCAGTATCAGGAAATATAAACCATATAGAAATCCATTTTATGCATGTTGGAGTGAAGCAATGAGGATATAAAATTGACTGGTATTCATTGATATATCCCTTCTCTTGAAAGACATTTTCTTTAGGATTGTGGAACCAATGAACTCTGCAGTACAATGATTCCAAATATTAGGAATCTATTCTAAAACATTAGATAAAAAGTAGGGCATTATTATATCTGATGATCAGCCATGATGGATCTTTACCTAGGGGGCTCGCTATAGCCCAGGTGTGAATGATTGCTTTGAACTTGCGCACGTTCTGTAAGATTTCTATAGAGAATCTTTATTTCCTATATATAAAGATGGCAGCCATACTTTGCAATATAAGTGTTTTTTTATTGTATTACAATGGTAGTTATCTAAAAGTTGCCTAACTCGAGGTACCACTGAGGCACTTAAGTTACAATTTGCAATGACTGTAATGTGATTCTGCCTCAGTATACCTAGGTATACCTCAGTAGTGAGAAACGTCTAGGTATACCGCAGTACTGATAAACTTTTCTATGGCTACCACTGTATGATTATGACTAAATGAGCATCTGATATAATAATGTCCTGCTTTATATTGTTTTTTAGAATACATGCCTGATATTTCTATTTTGTATCGCAGAGTTCATTGGATCCACAGTGCTAGAGAAAATGTCTCTCAAGAGAAGGAATATATATGAATGAACACCTAAACATTTTATATCCTCAGTGCTTCATCCCATGTGCAAAATGGACTTTGATATAAATTTATGTTTACTGATATTGTGATTTATTTAATACTTTCATCTACTAACCTACTGTTGAAAATATACCTTGTGGGTAGTTAATACCAGGTCTGATTTTATACTTTTCATTAAGTTTATTGCCAGTTGTAACTTTATGAGCCTCCTCGTATCCTGAGGATGTGTCACATTAGTATCAGACTGCTAGTGTCGCTTTAATATGTGATACTGTATGCCATTTTACATGTAATATGACAAATTTTAAATAGAACCTTGAACAACAAAACAATGTGCTAATTCCTGATATCATGAACATTTACTCAAAATAATTTGCTGCCGTATTGGCTCTGAGTAGAGGTTGTTTTTAACCTTGTAGGTATCATTGCAGTGTGTACAGTGGCCACATTGGTAGTTTCCCTTTATGTTTAAAGAGCACATAAAGTACGTGGGTCTAGTTTCTGGAATCTGATGCTCAGTCCTAACTAATCTATTGGCCAGGTTTCTATTCCTTTTGGGAACCACCATGGGGGATTTTCAAACACTGTGGCTCAGGATGGATTGGGTCTAAGTATGTCCCAGTGTTGTTCACAATTCTTTTTATATCAAAGAATGAATCATTGTACATTGTGGAAAAACTACCTGTTTCTGTCCCTCCATATTAGCATTATCCTGTTTCCTAAGAAACAAAGTACTTCTTTCCCAGTTGTTAATCTTTTCTTTTGAAATTTCTATAATATCTTTACTGTACCCTCACTGAATAAATCTTTACCCTATCTCTTCTGTTGCCTTCTTAAATTCTTCTGGTTCTGTACAGTTTCTCTTGGCCCTAATCATTTGTACATGGGGATGGAGTCCTTCAGTTTTCTAGGGTTGTAACTCTCAGTTCTGAGTAGGCAGTTCTTATCTGTAGGCTTTCTGTATAATCTGGTAGCAAGTCTGTTCTCCTGCTTATATACCAGTGAATCAAAAAATGGGATCTCTTACTGACTGTGCACAAACAATAAACCTGTCTCAACTCTTATTAGGTAAAAAACTGAATTTATATAGCTGTATCATACAATATGTATTATATTTGTGAATAACAAAATATCTATTAATATAAAAAGTCTTGGCAGTAAGACAAAGCTCTAAGTGGCTCCACTATATATTTTATACATTTCTTGTGATGTTTCAGAACATAAGTTCCTTCATCAGACAATGGAGCTTTTTATTCTGCAAATAGATCAGAAAAAAAGCTAATGAGTTTGACATTCTTGTGTATATAAATTAGAATTTCTTTAATAATCTCATAAAAACAGGTGGAACTAATCTGCTAATAATCTGTAAACTTAATGGGTAAGTCTGTTAATGTATGGCGTTAACTTGAAATGGGGGAGAGAGCGGAAAACCCACCGCAAGTCATTCGTATTACCAATTGCCCCAAAATGTATTAAGCTATAAAAAAGAAGAAAATAAATATATAATGCTTCAAAGATTTGAATATTTTTCAAGTATGTTGCCAATATTTATATATAACAACGCTTCTTACTTAGTGCGTTATATTTATTATTAGTGCGATGTCTAGGTCCTCCATACTTAAAACTGAACTTTATTATCTCTCTGTAAGAGGAAACAAAATATATTGGGAAAGAAAATATATCAACATCCAGATTTGTTTGTAAAAAATTCATTAGATGCTGTGTGTTATCTGAATAAATCGAGGATATTACCTCTAGTCAAAAAAGGGGGTTCATCCTACTTAGACAGGATTCTACATGTCTCTGCTAGATCCAGCATCCACTAAAAAACAAAAATGTTTTAATTGAAATATCATGCCTTAGGTTGCTCGCTTCTTGTATAATATGAGCTAAGGAGAACTCTTACCATTAAATATATATGTTTTGTAAAACAAAAACGCACTTCAGTTTGAATAATCCAAGACAGAAGCAAAAAGAAATTTAAACTGCTGCCATTAACAGACCACGCCAGGTAACTCTAACATGCACCAAACAACCTGAACAGGTGCTTAATGAATGAAGAAGAAAGGGGCCGAGCCAAACAGGTATACACGCTAACGTGTAAACGTCACAGTGTGACGAAACCCTGGGCAGTCCGGTCATATAAATGAAAACTCTACTTCATAGTAGAGCTCCCCCTTTCTTTTATGTATTTAACTTAGTACCATATTCTACATTAGTATGATAGAAAAATCAAAAACAGCACCATCAAGCCACATAGATCAAATGTTATTTAAATTAAATATAAATATGTATAGAGAAAAGGGGAGTTCATAAGATACAGAAATATAAAAATTAAAGGACTATTACAAACCAAAACCCAAATGAAACATGTTAATAGTTATTACAAATAAATTTGGTTCTTAACATATAAAAGGAAAATAATCATAACAGGTCCAATTGAGGATTTCATTTAGTCCATATCTTGGCAAGTGGGTCCTAAGAATGAATATCCACCACGCTTCTTGCTTCAGTAGAATTCTTTCTCTGTCACCACCTCTTGGTAACTCTAGTACTTTCTCAATTCCAAATAATTTTAAACTCAAAATTTGGTGATGTCTTTCAATAAAGTGCCTTGCTAAAGGAGATCATAAATCCTCTCTTCGTATGTTACTTTCGTGTTCTGTAATTCTGACTTTTAAAGGTCTAGTAGTTTCACTGATGTAATATAGAGAGCATGGACAAACTATATAGTAAATAACATAATCTGTGCTACAAGTTATAAAGTCCTTGATTTGGTATTCTTTGTCATCCCATGTACTTTTGATAGTTTTTGGTTTTTTACCATTATTGCAATGAATGCAGTTACCACAAGGAAAAAAAACCTTTAATGTCACTTTTAAGCCAACCCATTCCTTCTTTATTTTGTCTCCAATGTTGTGTTTTTACTATTTTATTATGTGTAGTTGTTGTTCTCTGTGCTGTAACCCAAGGTTTTTGTTCAAAGATCTTTTGTCCAGTTTCACTGGTTTGTAGAATGTTCCAATTTGATAGAATTATATGCTTTATTCTACCAAAACTATCAGAAAATTTAGTTGATATGGTAATTTTTTCAGTGGTGGGACTAAAACTTGTTACCCTTTCTGAAAGTAAGCTATTATGAGCTTTTGAATTTACTCTTTCCCTTGCTACTTCCGGAGTTTCTTTAGAGTATCTTCTGTTAACAAATCTTTCAGTGAGATCATTAAGATTTTTTTCATAATTTTCAGAAATACTTGAATTATGTTTAACTCTTAGCATTTGACTATAAGGAATGTTTTGTTTCAAATTTTTGGGATGAAAACTTTTTGAATGAAGTATATGGTTTTTGGTGATTTTCTTCCTGTATAAATCTGTCAGAAATTTACCATTTCTTTTTATAATTTTCAAATCTAAATAAGCTATTTCATCAGGATCATGTGTTATTGTGAAACTCAAATTCTTATTTGATTGTTCCAAATCGTTTTTAAACAGGTAAATTTCTTCTACTGTTCTATCCCAGATAATTAAAATATCATCTATAAAGCATTTATATAAAATGATTTTTGATGTATATGGGTTTACATCTGGTTCTATATATTGTTTCTCAAAATATGCCATATATAAATTAGCTTATGTGGGGGCTAAAGTTGCACCCATTGCTGTTCCTATCTTTTGTAGAAATTGTTGATCCTCAAATTGAAAATAATTATTTTCTAGTACCAATTTAGTTAATTTTAATAGAAATTCTTTTTCCGGTTTATTTTCATCTCTTGTGGATAAAAAATAATCTAGTGCTTGTAAACCTTCAGAATGAGGAATACTAGTGCAGAGATTTTTTACATCTAAAGTAATCAAAAGACAATGTTCAGAAGTAGTATTTACTTTATTTAAGTCATCGAGAATTTGAATACAATGTTTACTATCTTTTAAATGAGACCATGTGTTAGGTACTAGATGATTAAAGTAATAGGCTACAAAAATAGATTTGAAAATTCTAAAAAGAAATGGTAAATTTCTAACAGATTTATACAGGAAGGAAATCACCAAAAACACTATACTTCATTCAAAAAGTTTTCATCCCCGAAATTTGAAACAAAACATTCCTTATAGTCAAATGCTAAGAGTTAAATGTAATACAAGTATTTCTGAAAATTATGAAAAAAATCTTAATGATCTCACTGAAAGATTTGTTAACAGAAGATACTCTAAAGAAACTCTGGAAGTAGCAAGAGAATGAGTAAATTCAAAAGCTTGTGATAGCTTACTATCAGAAAGGGTAACAAGTTATAGTCCCACCACTGAAAAAATTACCATGCCAACTAAATTTTCTGATAGTTTTGGTAAAATAAAGTATATAATTCTATAAAATTGGAACATTCTACAAACCAGTGAAACCAGACAAAAGATCTTTGAACAAAAACCTTGGGTTACAGCACGGAGAACAACAACTATACATAATAAGATAGTAAAAACACAACATTGGAGACAAAATAAAGAAGGAATGGGTTGGCTTAAAAGTGACATTAAAGGCTTTTTTCCTTGAGGTAACTGCATTCATTGCAATAATGGTAAAAAAACAAAAACTATTAAAAGTACATGGGATGACAAAGAATACCAAATCAAGGACTTTATAACTTGTAGCACAGATTATGTTATTTACTGTATAGTTTGTCCATGCTCTCTATATTCTATAAACTACTAGACCTTTAAAAGTCAGAATTACAGAACACAAAAGTAACATACGAAGATAGGATTTACGATCTCCTTTGGCAAGGCACTTTGTTGAAAGGCATCACCAGATTTTGAGTTTAAAATTATTTGGAATTGAGAAAGTACTAGAGTTACCAAGAGGTGGCGACAGAGAAAGAATTCTACTGAAGCGAGAAGCGTGGTGGATATTCACTCTTAGGACCCACTTGCCAAGATATGGACTAAATGAAATGCTCAATTGGACCTGTTATGATTATTTTCCTTTCATATGTTAAGAACCACATTTATTTGTAATAACTATTAACATGTTTCATTTGGGTTTTGGTTTGTAATAGTCCTTTTATTTTTATATTTCTGTACCTTATGAACTCCCCTTTTCTCTATACCTATTTATATTTAATTTAAATAACATTTGATCTATGTGGCTTGATGGTGCTGTTTTTGATTTTTCCATCATACTAATGTAGAATATGGTACTAAGTTAAGTACATAAAAGAAAGGGGGAGCTCTACTATGAAGTAGAGTTTTCATTTATATGACTGGACTGCCCAGAGTTACGTCACACTGTGGCGTTTACACGTTAGCGTGTATACCTGTTTGGCCCGGCCCCTTTCTTCTTCATTCATTAAGCACCTGTTCAGGTTGTTTGGTGCATGTTAGAGTTACCTGGTGTGGTCTGTTAATGGCAGCGGCTTAAATTTCTTTTTGCTTCTCTCTTGAATTATTCAAACTGAAGTGCGTTTTTGTTTTACAAAATACATATATTTAATGGTAAGAGTTCTCCTTAGCTCACATTATACAAGAAGCTAGTAACCTTAGGCATGATATTTCAAATAAAACATTTTTGTTTTTTTTAGTGGATGCTGGATCTAGCAGAGATATGTAGAATCCTGTCTAAGTAGGATGAACCCCCTTTTTGACTAGAGGTAATATCCTCGATTTATTCAGTTAACACACAGCATCTAATGAATTTTTTGCAAACAAATCTGGACGTTGATATATTTTCTTTCCCAATATATTTTGTTTCCTCTTACAGAGAGATAATAAAGTTCAGTTTTAAGTACGGAGGACCTAGACATCTCACTAATAATAAATATAACGCACTAAGTAAGAAGCATTGTTATATATAAATATTGGCAAAATACTTGAAAAATATTCAAATCTTTGAAGGATTATATATTTACTTTCCTGTTTTTTATAGATTAACACATTTTGGGGCAATTGGTAATACGAATGACTTGCGGTGAGTTTTCCGCTCTCCCCCCCCATTTCAAGTTAATGCCATACATTAACAGACTTACCCACTAAGTTTACAGATTATTAGCAGGTTAGTTCCACCTGTTTTTATGAGATTATTAAAGAAATTCTAATTTGCATACACAAGAATGTCAAACTCATTAGCTCTTTTTTTCTGATCTATTTGCAGAATAAAAAGCTCAGTTTTCTGATGAAGGAACTTATGTTCTGAAACGTCATAAGAAATTTATAAAATATGTAGTGGAGCCACTTAGAGCTTTGTCTTACTGCCAAGACTTTTTGTATATATAGATATTTTGTTATTTACAAATAAAATACATATTGTATGATAGAGCTATATAAATTGAGTTTTTTACCTACTAAGGGTTGATACAGGTTTATTGTTTGTGCACATAAGTTCTCCTTTTTTCCTTTCTCCGCTTTAAAATTTTCAAATATATTTCAAAAGGAACCTTGGGAAACTCTTATGATTAATGATTTTATCTCTTGCTGACTGTCATGTTGAAAATCAGATTTTCTGCACAATTGTTCAAAGATACATTAAATGACATTAAGGCTTCATCACTGCCCATTCAAATACATTTAATATTGTCAATGAACCATTTCCAAAGACAAATGTGATTACTGTAGATATTCCTGTCACTGACTATATATACTCTCAAATCTGTCCATAAAGATGTTAGCATAGGATGGGGCCATACTAGACCCCATTGCTGTCCCCTGTATCTGGAGAAAACAGTGTTTATCAAATCAAAAGTAGTTTGTGTTAAAACTACTTCTGCCATCTTCAAAAGTAAAGAATTTGGGTGTTTTACTTCCACCCTCTGATTTTCTAATAGTATTTATAATGCCTGGAATCAATCCCTATGAAGGATGAAGGTGTATAGATCTTTAAAGTCCCATGTTACTAGCTGACAGTTCATGACATCCAGATTGGTGTCATTCTGAGCTTCTTTTGGTTCTAGAACATCTGTGCAATCCTTTATGTATGTGCAAGTATGTTCTACAAAGGGTCTAATGTGATGGCCAATGTAAATTAAAAATGGTTCCAGTACTGAATTAATGCCAGAAACAATTGGCCTTCCTGGTGGATTATGTACATCTTTATGAATTTTCGTGAGGGTGTAAAAAATGGGAATTGATGGAGTGTTCCCAAATAAAGAGTTTTGCTCCCAGTCAATAATCCATTAATTTTCTCTTGCATTTTTCAGAATAGTACCCTCTAGATCTCTAATCTTGTCAGTAGGATCTTTTGGTATAGTCAAATAGTTTCTACTGTCCTCTAGTAGTCTTAAACACATAGCTCTGTATTTGCCATAGTCCATGAGCACTATGCCACCGCCCTTGTCTGCACTTGTGATAATGATGTTAGGGTCATTTTCTAGATTCCTTGATGCTCCAGATTGTGCCCCTGTAATGTTAAACTTAGTTCACCTATCAGTATTTCTTTCTTTCTTTAACAAGAGTTCCACATCCCTGTTGACCATATTAATATATGTTTCAGTCATGTGTGGCACACCCTGTGGAATGAAGCTAGATTTTAAATGCAATTTCTTACTCAAGACCATCTTTTTTTTGTTGTTCTTCCACATCTTTTTCTTTTTTTCCAGGCTGGGTGTCAAAAAATATCTAAGCCTATGTTTCCTAAAAAAAACTATTTAAATTAAGTTTGAGCTCAAATTCATTGATTCTGCTGTGAGGGCAGAACAACAGTCCCTTAGATAGCACTTCATTCTCTAGGGGTGTGATTGTCCTACTTGAGATGTTAAAAACTGGCTGGTTTTCAGGGTCTGGGATCAAGTGATTTTCTTGCCTTGGTGTACTTCTACTTGCTTCTTTTCCTTTTTCTTCTTGCCCTGTACATTTGTCTGCTTCTATGACTCCTAAGGGTCCTGTTCCTTCTTTGTGTCTCCCTATAGCTCCTCTCATGGGGCCTTGTGTGTATTGGTATCCCATTTTTGTCTGCCCCAACAGGATCTCCGGCCTCCAAACCCCCCACCCAAAAAAGCCCCCTTCTGCCGCTAGGTGTGGGTTGTGTACCCTCTGCCTCACTACCTGAGGATTGTGCAGATGAGTCGGTGTCAAATTATATCTATAAGTAGTGTCATATCCTATTTTATTTTTATTATCTGTGTATACCTGGTTCTCTTTATAGTCATTCAAAATCCCTTTTAAATGTCTTCAGTTTAATGGCTCTTAATTCCTCCTCCTAATTATTTAAATGAGCATTCACTTATTATTTTTATTTATTGAAATTTTGGATGACATCTTTGAGAACAAGCTCATTTCATAGGTTCCACATCAGACGAACAATACATATTGGAAAAGTATGAGACAGAGAACAAACAAAGCAAGGAATTATACAAGAGATTACAAGAGTGTATAACTAGATAAGTTCCAGTACATGTGGCATTGTACAAAGTATTATGCCATGGTGCATATTTGGTTAAAACCCTTGAATTCAAAGGGTCATATTAGAGGGGGTAGGGTCTTATGAAATGACCCTTTACAGGAAAATGAGGACAGACTCTGCCTAATATCTAATAATCAACAAGGTAAGGGATGGCATCAGCCCAGGGGCCTCGTCAGAGGTGAGAAGGTATGGGACAAAGCATTTTAAAGTGAGCAAGGGAGCTCAGGAGATATAAGCTCTTCTACTGAGAACTTATTCTTTACTTCTGTCTCATTTTGTTTTAAATCAGGTTCAATTTTCTGTAGTTTCCTGGTAATTGACTCAACAATCAAAAGCATAAAATCTTTAGAACATCTGTTCCGAACATCGTCCTATTTAGTATTAAAATCAGTATCAGTGTAGCCCATATTGGCTTCCACAGAGATTCTAAGCTATCTTGTTATCCTTTTTTCCTTAATGTATCGATATATTATGAGGACATGCCACTCCAGTCTAACTTGTTTTTGCTTAAGATATTCGAATTGATTCGTTGTTGAATGGACAGAGGTAGAGCCACTAAATTCTCGATTGGTCTTACAATTTTGTAAAATTCTTAGTTCCTCTTGGTCATTTATGGACAGAGGAAGTGATCTATTGTCCATCTGTTTATCAAGTTCATTGACGTTAATCATATTGATAGTTGAAAATGTTCTATGGTCATGTGGTTGGTAAAGAAAGTCCCCTGGTGTAAGCCTCCCAGTAGGTAACCACAAATGCATTTGATAAGCAGTGAGGTCAATCCAATAAAGCTGAGATCAGAAATGTTCCAAGGAATAGGGTGGATGATCCGAGAAGTTGGACTTCTGGGAATCGCATCTGCCAGATGCTAATCAAAACCCAAAAGGAAGGGTTGCAACCCAGCCAACCTCAGTAAAAACATATAAATTGATAATCAGGGAGTAGCTCCATGCCAAATCAAGGCTAATACTAGATAGTAATGATGGAGCCCACTCACCCAAAGTGCATAATGCTTGTTTAATAGGTAGTTTCATTCATATAGACATTTATATTCAATTATGTACAGAGTAGCCCGTGTATTCAGTGATCGCAATTGAGCGCTTTCAAAAAGGGTGACTCAATAATGGCACTTTTACACAGGGCTACTGGGTAGGGAGGGTGACAGGATAGGGGGTTGGCAATTATAACGATGGGAGGTTGCTATATGTACACGTGTGAGGGGAGGAACCATTTTGTGCAATGAGTGGAAGGGGAGGGAGGGTTTGTGGGATGAAGTGCAGCAGTGGGCTGCCGAGCTGGCCATGTGGCACGGAGGGTTGGTGGCAGGCTAGGGTTGGGAGGGTCTGGGTTTGGTTCTGGGCACGTGCTCATTTTTTTGTGCTAATCTGGGTAATTTCATTTTCCACCTTTTTGCACCCCCCCGGAGTTCATAATCCTTTATTGGGGGTGGTGGTGGTGGGTGAAGCCCCCCCGAATGGGTGTGGTGGGTGCAGCCCCCCACATAAAAAGAAAAATCCAAGTGTCTGACACCCTTTCGCTGAGCACTGTGAGTCTATATCACCAAAATTCATTTTCGGCAATGCAGACTAACCCAAACAGCTATTGTTATTACACGGTTGCCGTTATCACATGGAACCACGTACAGTGCCCACATCAAATGTTTTGGATTATGATCCTTCATCAGTGATAAAGCACTGAACTAGAAAACATTAAAAATATATATAAATATAATTATAACAGTTTTAAGGTACAAAAAATATACAAATTTAGACTTGGAACAAATAACCTCACCATAGGTTGTTTCACTGTGACTTGTGTAGTTTAAATCCTTAATAGTAAATTAAATTCCTGTATACTGTAGCTCTGTGTAAAAAACAGAAATACCAAATTAAATACTATCCAAACTGGAAAATGAGACTACGCGAAGTTCAGAATCAAACATAAAAGTGAATCTCACTATACTATTCAAAAAAACTTTCTTTCCATATTTCAGATTATTTTTAGTGGTACCCATATTTCTTGAGAGAAGTAGTATAAAGTCTAAATAAACCAGATATAAGTTACAGTCTGTCTTTAGGAATCATCAATAAATGCTTAAATATGTATCTCTAGTTACCATTTTTTTTATATTCACTTTTAAGTCAAGGACAGTTGAAATCTGATAATATTTTCTTTTCATTCATTTAGGGTATATCTCTCCTAAAGAAATAATGAAGCAAAATACACAAGGTAAACCATCAGCATTCTTTCTTTAGCCTATCATTATGAATTCTGTCCCTGTTGCTGACTTCAAAATGAATGCAGGTTATGTTAAATGTTCAAATATCCAAATGGGTATAGTCTCCCAAGTGCTTTCATTCATCCAAATAAGGCATCTCCTCATGAATCATGCTGCGTGACAGTGCCAGTGGGCTTGTCGTTATTTTACAGTCACCATATTTATTCTAGCTTGCATATATAAATCACTTGTTTACTGGTTAACTGAACGAATACATTTGCATAGCTATTTCACAGTTCATTTTTAACCAGAGAGACCGCTACAGCTTTCCTATGTTTTCAAAAGTAATTACTACTTTCAGTTGTCTAGCATCCTTTGCAACTCTATTCCTTTAAATGGCAGTACATTCTGTTTAATCAATGTTTACTTTCAAGCTTCTTTAAGCAGTACTCACTTTTGAATTGAATGGCTTTCTCATGTGGACCCAGCTGAGAAAAACTGTTTAGGAACATTCCATCTATCCCCATTTCTTGCACCTTGGATTGGATTATTACTAACAATATTTCCCACATTATTTCTTCTGGAGTCTTACCCAATGGAATTAATGATCATTGTGGAGTGTTTTGTAGTTGGTCTGCCAAATTTTCCAAGGGAAAACCCCAAATAATTTCCTATCAAAAGTTGGATGACCTGGATGAACTGAAACTTCGACAGGAAATGTTAGCAAAGGACTGGTCATTTTTTGATAATACTAACAACACAGATGAGGCATATGACACCTTTTGGCATCACTTCACAACTATTTGTGATAAGCTACTTCCCCTGAAAAGGTTAGGATCAGAGGAAGTAACAATATTTGGATTACCCCCAGCTACTTAAGTTAATGAGGAAACAAAAATAAATACTTTAAGCAAATATTGACCAAACAAAGAGGGAATACTAAATCCACGTGGAAAATTTTAAATTCTATGATGGGAAACTCAAAAGGTTCTGATTATTTTTCATTAGACTTAGGTGGCATCTTAAATGATCCAGTTAGACTTCTGGTGTTACAGAGCACCTGAAAGCAGCTTCATCTATCAGCTCCAGCCATCCGCCATGTTTTATGTACATTTTTTTAAATTACAGCCTTTCTACTCCTGCTAGAAGCTGAGCATACTTGCCTAGTACTTCAGTCAGCTGAAACAGGATGGCCACCAAAATAAAGAAGGCACCTCCATGACATACTCCCCTTGTCATGCTGGAGAAGGCCCCGAAGAAGCCTCGGTCCTCTCGCACGGTGGATACGGTGGTGGCGCATCTCCCAATGGATCAAGAGTTGTTTACCTTCAACAAATTCCTGGAGGAGTGCAGACCATTTAAAGAGGAACTCCAAAGCAACTCCTCTGAGATCAAATTGCTTTCTCAAGCAATGGAGGAAGTGTCACGATGCACCACAGACAATGACGGCCAACTCTGTTCCCTTGATCGGGTAGGCAGGGATCTGATAGAGTGGAGTCATAGCCTACCCCCCAGACTAGCAGGGAAGGACTCAGGATGGCCAAAAAAGGAGGGAGCAGAAGGGAGGAGATGGAGGCTAGTGAAGGGAAGGGGGCATTATGGAGGGTGGTCTCATTGAATGCATGAAGCCTAGGAAACAAATCCGCTGAGCTACAGGCACTCTTAGCAGTGTGGAGGGTGGATATAGCAGCTGTCACAGAAATGTGGGCAACTGAGCACCAGGACTGGGATCTGGCAACCCCAGGATACAAATTATACAAGATGGACCGTAAAGAGGGGAGGTGGGTGGGGTGGCGGTCTATGTGAGGAACGGGATCAAATGCACAAGGGATGAGGGAGAAGAAAGGAGAACAGAGGCAATCTGGCTGCAGCTCCTAGACTCAAGGGGGTAGGAAATTGAGGTTTGGGGTGGTATACTGGCAGCCGTCCCACTCTGAGGAGCTTGACAGGAAGTTAGCGGGACAAATTAAAAAGGTATGTAGAAAAGGGAAGGTGGTCATCGTGGGGGATTTCAACTTTCCGGGGGCTGACTGGAGCATTCCAGTCACCTCCAGTGCTAGGGAGCAAGTGGTCCTGGATGCAATCCAGGAGGGTCTCCTGACCCAGTTGGTTACTGTACCTACTAGGCTAAAGAACACTTTAGATCTGGTATTGCCAAATGGGGAGGCAGTGAAGAAAATAAAGGTAGAGGACCCACTAGCCAACAGTGATCACCAAACGGTGTGGTTTAATATCATGATGTGCGGTGAGCCAGAGAAATCAGTTACTCAGGTGGTAAACTTCAGGGGGGCGGACTTTGAGAGGATGCAGGAAGTACTGAAAAGGAAACTGGAGGGCATAAGGCAGGAGATGGACATGGAGCAGAAATAGGATATTATTAAACAGGGGGTTACAGAGGCAACAGAAGCCTGAACCAAGGCACAGAGTAAGAGGAGCAGAGCAAGAAAACCATGCTGGTTGAACAGTGAGGTTGTGGAGGTGGTGAAGGCAAAACGAGTGGCATCCCAGAGGTTTAGGAGGATGGGGAAGGAAGTGGACATGGAGGAATATGCAAGATGGTCCAGGGAGGTGACCAGCAAAGTGAGAGAAGCTAAGGCCCAGAGGGAGTTGAGATTAGCATAGGGAATTAATGGAGGAGAGAAAGACTTTTTCAGATACATCAGGGAGAAAAGGAAGTGCAAGGAGACAAAAGTGAGGAGAAAAAGGGGTGGGAAGTGGACAGAAAAGGGTGAGGAGCAGGCAGAAGCACTGAATTAATACTTTTGCTCAGTGTTCACAGAAGAAAAGGGGGGACCACTACCAGCATGGGCTAGGAGGGTGGGGACAGGGGAAGAGGAGGTGGCAGATGGAAGAATTGAGGCAAATAGAGTCCTAGAGGGACTGAGGGCACTGAAGGTAGACAAGGCACCAGGGCCAGATGGTATCCACCCCAGGGTGCTGAGGGAGATGGTGGAGGTGTTCGTGGAGCCACTGACAGATCTGTACAGCACCTCACTGGAATCGGGATGTGTGCCACTGGACTGGAGGATGGCACATGTAGTACCATTACACAAGAGTGGGCCAAGGGATGAACCAGGTAATTATCGTCTGGTAAGTCTCACCTCCATAGTGTGCAAACACTCATGGAAATGATACTAAAGGAAAGACTGATGTCACACCTGGAGGACAATGGCCTCCAGGATGTGAGGCAAGTTTGTTTCAGGGAAGTCTTGTCAAACCAGCCTCATACAATATTATGACTCTGGTGACAGCTGAGCTGGATAAGGGTCATGCGGTGGATGTTCTTTACTTGGACTTCAGCAAGACCTTCAGTTCAGTGCCTCATGGGTGGTTTGGGGGGAAACTAACTGGTGTAGGGGTATGGGGCAAAAATGATAAACTGGATTACAAGCTGGCTGAGTGGCAGGCTGCAACGGGTAGTGGTGAGAGGGGATCCCTCAACTCCAAGGCTGGTGATGAGTGGGGTGCCACAGGACTCTGTGTTGGGGCCAGTATTTTTTGGGCTCTTCATATAAGACATTGCACATGGGGTGGTGAGCAAGGTAAGTCTGTTAGGTGACGACACCAAAATCAGAGCAGTGGTGGATGGAGAGGAGGGATGGAAGCAGCTACAGGGGGACCTACGCAAGCTAGAGGAGTGGTCAGAGAGGTGGCAGCTGGGGTTCAATGCAAAGAAGTGTAAGGTTATGCACTTTGGGGTGAAGAACCCAAGGAGAGAATACTGGCTGGAGGGGGGTAAGCTGGGGATCACTGAGGAGGAGAAGGACCTAGGGGTAATGATAACAGGGACCATGAACAACACTGCCCAGTGCAGGAGAGTGGCTGCAAAAGTGAACAAAATGCTGGGGTGCATAACCAGGGTGTTTTCATCCAGGTGAAGAGAGGTGATCTTGCCCCTCTATGGGTCACTGGTAAGGCTGCACTTGGAGTATTGTGTGCGGTTTTGGAGGCCATACCTAAAGTGTGATATCAGGCTACTAGAAGGGGTGCAGAGGAGGGCAACAAAGATGATATGTGGAATGGAGGGGAGAGACTATGACAGCAGGCTAGGAGACCTGAATATATACACCCTGAAGGATAGAAGGGACAGGGGGGACATGATAGAGACATTCAAGTATCTGAGGGGAATCAGTAAGGATGGGGTAGATGGGGTCTTTAAGTTAAGGAGGGGGAGTGTCACCAGAGGGCATGGGCTAAGAATAGGGGGATTTAGGAAGGAAATGAGGAGACACTATTTCACAGAGAGGGTGGTAGTAAATGAAACGCCCACCAGAATGGAAGGTGGTATGTAAATCTGTGAACAGTTTCAAAAGGGCATGGAACAGGGGAGAGTAAGGGTGGGGGTGGCAATGGGATGACAAAGGGGGGGTGGGGCAGCTGCAAACTAGGGGTGTTGGTTGCACACTTGAGCAGACTTGGCTAGACCAGGTGGTCTGTTTCTGCAGGCACATTTGTACGTTCATATGAAAAGTGAGCAGATAAAGTTGATCCTGAGCTGGTCACCACTAGACAATGGATGGCCAGACTGGAGCTCAAAGTGGAAGACCTAGAGGGCCACAGTTGAGGAAACAATGCGGTCCTAATAGGTCTTCCAGAAAAAGAGGAAGGCATGGACACAGTGTTATTTGTCAGGAAGCTGGTGGAAAAAATCACTGGTCCCTCTCCATTTGGGCCCCAGTACATCATAGAAAGGGTGGACTGATCCCTTCGTCCGATGCTTCCAGCCGGTGCCCAACCATGGCCACTGATCTTTCGTTTTCTTAATTTCTTGGAATGCCAGCATTTTTTGGCCAAAGTCCGTGAGCTGCAAGAAGTTAGGTGGGAGGGCACCAGATCTTCCAGTAACTGTGAGACAAAGAAGGGGCAGCCTTTCATGCCTTAGTCTCGAAACTGATAGCGACTGACATAAAGTTTAAAATGAACTACCCCACATGTCTTCAAGTACAAATAGCGGGCAGCTGAGCATCATATGAGGATCCCATGAGTGCACTTACAAATCTGAAAACCTCCCTCCGTGATCTCTTTCGTGACCCATGATCTGGGAACTGGGTTGCCAATGAAAATGTCGATCTGCTTATTTATTCATTTATTTATTCATTACAAATCGGATTTACAACCTTTGAGTCAGAGACTCATGTACAAAGGCACCTCGACACGGGGGGGGGAGCAGACATCAAGACAGTTATTACAGTGCAGATTAAAACAGAGGATAACATTACAGGTGCAGTAAAAGGAACATTTAACATAGATACCCTTAAGTTACATAATGTAGTAGTTTGTATGTTACTTAGGTTACATAATGTTACAAAATTGTGTTACACTCATGGATATAGTAGGTCCTCAGAGAAGACAGTGGGTTACATCCTTGTTTGGACCTAGTAGGGAAGGAGTGGTTCTGGGTGAGGGAGAGGCTGACCAGTGGACGTTATCGAGCCAGGGGGCAAGGTGGGTGGGTACCACAGGTTACAACAGGGGATTAGTTGCACCTACAACAGCGAGTATTAAAGATATGGTTCCAAAGGGCTGTTTTGAAGGAGCCAATTTTGGCAAGTTGGAGATGCAGCTAGGGAGGGAGATGAACCAGGTGGAGGCTTGGTAGAGGAAGGATCTCTGGGCAAGAGAGGTCTTGGTTCTGGGCACCTTGAAAGTGGCTTTAACAGAGCTACAGGTGGTGACAGACGATGATGATTGCTGTAGGGAGGTGGACCCCAGGGAGGGGGGGAGAGTCCTAGCAGTGATTTCTTAGCAGGAAGGCAGGTCTGGTAGAACAATCACTCCTCAAAGTTGAGCAGATTGGTGGTAACATAGAGAAGGCAGGTGTGAGTTCAGCTGAGGGCACCGGTCAGGAGCCTACAGACCTTATTGATGGAGAGTTGGATTTTGGAGAGGGCAGTGTTGTTAGCTGTGATGTAGATGGGCAAGCCATAGTCCATGAGGGACAAGATGGAGAAAGTGATGGCCAGCCTGAGGGCAACCTGAGGCAGGCAGTCCCTGTGCCGGTATAGCAGGCCAATCTGAGAGTTAATGGTGGCTGACAGGGCATTAATGTGGGTGTGGAAGGAAAGGGCAATATCGAACGTGATGCCCAAGTACTTGTATGTGGCCACTTGTTCTAGCGGGTGCAGAGTGCTGAGGATAATCAAGAGGGGGTTATTTTTAGCTTTATTTTGGTGGTGGGAGAAGAGTATTGATTTGGTTTTCTTTAGGTTAATGACCAGTCTGCGGTCGCCAAACCACCTTTCAGCTTGGTTGTATGCTTGCTGGAGGGATAATTGGAGGGAGGCGGGATTGGGATTTGAGGCAACAAAGACTGCATTATCCACGTAGAGGAGCATTTTACCAGTACATGAGCTGGGGAGGGTGTTGAGGTAGAGGCTAAAAAGTATTGGACCCAGGATGGAGCCCTGAGGGACCCCAGAGTGAATGGGAAGAGTGCTGGAGAGGGAGCCGCTGATCTTGACATGCTGGGATCTAGCAGAGAGGTAGCTAGAGAACCAGGAAATGGGACCACCATAGAAGCCAAGTTGGGGGAGAGAGTCGAGTAGAAGGGGATGATAGTGTCAAAGGCCTTGGAGAGGTCAATGAACACTGCTTCTGCAAGGCTGCCAGAGTTGAGAGCAGCATGCAGGTGTTGGGAGAATTCCAGGAGAGCTGTGGTTATACTGTGTCCTGGGCGGAAACCATGCTGCTCTGGGCACATAATGTCATACTTGGTTAGGTATTCGGAGAGCTGCATCAACACCACTTTTTCAAGGGCTTTAGTGAGTGGGGGGAGGGTGGAGATCGGCCAGTAATTGTTGGGGGTGGACCGGTCCCCACTCTTATGTATGGGTGTGATTTCAGCAGTTTTCCAAGCACTTCGGAACTGACCCAGGCATAGAGACCAGTTTAAAAGGTCAGTCAGGGGGACTAGGACTTCGGTCAAGACTATATGGAGGATCCTGGAGTCGAGGGGGTCTCTGCTGGGGTTATTGCTGCCTAAGGCTTTTAGCAGGTGTGGCCTGGCTTCTCGGGGGGATAGGGTGCGCAGGTAGAATGGTGGGTGATGCAGGACCAGAGGGAGAGAGAGGTGGGGATTGAGTCAAAGAAGCTGCTGGGGAGGACCGAGCTTAGGTCAGAAAAGGCAATGTTAAGGAAAGCAGCTATAAGGAGTGGATCTGTGGTAGGGTGCCATTGATGGAGAGCTGAGATGGTGGGGGAGAGCGGGACTTCCTGACATTATGACATATAGGAGGTAATACGTTTGCAGTGGGGATGTCTGGCGCTGGGTCTTCGATTCTATGGTCACACAGTACCTTCTTGCAGTGTGGATTTATGCTATTAATCATCTCAGCATTCATGGACAGTCTCCTGATTGATTTACTCAACTATATGGACTGTGGAATGGACTGAAACTTTGCCTCAAGGTTACCAGAGTTGTCGTGTGGGGTGTGTATTCTTTTATTTGCACCTGGGATCTTTGTAGCGTACTTTCATCCTCCTCGTAATTGCGCACATTCATGGAGCAATCAGCCTACTTGCTTAACTTGAAGCAGTGCGCGATCAGAGTCGCTAGAGGGAGCATGAAGCTCACGTTTCGTGGTTTGTCACAGACTGAATGATTTATGCAAAACGGTCTGTCCGCCAAATTTTGCTGGAAGTTGTGGAGTATGTACAGGAAGTATTTGAGACTGGTTTACCCTCTATTTTTCCAGGTTGTTCTGTATTTTGACTGCTACAGCTGAAATGTGTTCTATTCCTGTTAAACTTTCATTGGCATTTGATCAACAGTTGCAGTTTTGCAAAGGAAGAATTATGGGGACTAGAGAGAATTTCTGAGTCCAAAGCCTGCTGTGATTCTTAAATAGATGACTGTTTAGCAAGGAACAAGTCGGATTTTTCATTTTCTTTTATGGCTGACGTTTGACCCAATTCATTCTGAGGGTCCCTTATTTAGTTTCATATAGATGTTTATGTTTAGATAAGATACGTTTACAGCTAGTACTTTTAGAAATGTTCCTCTTACTGGATATACATAGCATGGTCATAATAATGCCAGCTGGGGTTAGTTAATTATATCGGAGTTTCAGTTGGTATTAATTCAATAATATATAAGAAAAACTTTATAATAATAGTTGTGGGTTCTGTTTAGGGTGGCTGGAGAGGAGCGGTAATATGGTGTACTGCAGAACACAGATTGTGTCAGGTGGGGGTGGGAGGGAGGGTGTTCCAACTCAGGGGTCTTCTTGTTCATCATTTCATGTTCTGGGTATTGAGTTGGGGGGTATCATGTTGTGGGACGGGAAGGGAGATTGGGGGGGTGGAGGCACAGAAAGAGTCCATGAAAGGTTATTCTGGGTAAAAGTGTGTACCAAAACCCTAAAAGAAGCAGGTTCTTGCACTTATTGGGCAAATGGCTGGAACACTCAATTTTTCCAAATGGAATGTTAAAGGGGCAAGGCAGAAATTAAAGCAATACAAAATACTTAAACACCTGAATTTGTTGAAGACTGATATTACATTCTTGCAGGAGTCCCACTTGCTTAATTCTGAAGCTATGAAGCTCAGAAGGCAACAGATGGGGCAGATCTTCTCAGCCGGTTGGAGCACCCAAAGCTGTGGGGTTCTAATAATGATTGCAAGATCTGTTCCATTTGTTCCCATTCAGACTATCAATGATCCACAAGGTAGATTTTTGTTTGTTAGGGGTACCTTGTGTAACCCAGGGCCGGTATGCCATTTGAATCTGACAGCAATACCAGGTGGGCTGGGTTCAGGGAGGAATAGGTCACTCGGCACAAAGGCTAGGTTTGGCTACTCTGCACAGGGGCACCTAAGTAATTCTGAACACAGGAGGCAATAACTGCAATGTCCAATACCAGAGTGGTATTCTAAAGTGTGGCTTTTATTCACATCCAAACAGAATAAACAAAGCATAGATGGACCCCCACGGGGGATACCTTTCTGGTAATGCAGATTAAAAGAAACAAGAACACTTCCTCAACACTTAGCCCTCAGGCTCTGAACCCACCGAGCACACAGCCTGGACTTGCATCCTGCTTTGGGTACACAGCCCAAACTTGTACACTGTTCTGGGTTTTCCTTGGCTCGGCTCCCTTGCCAGCCACTTGGACACCTTCCATACTCCATGGAAACATTTTCTGGTGGCTCCCCCTAAACCACCTAAGAGCACCTCGGCTCCATCAGGGAATTCTTCCTCTTAATCCCATGTCTGGGTACTTTCCTCAGGCACTGGCCAAGTACCTGAGAGAAAGTAAAAGGTGTCTCAGAGCAAATCCGTAGAGGTGAATTTGGTTATTACTGATGGGGGTCTCCCACCTCTCGCTCCCACAATTCATACCCGGCCATTTCTCTGGACAGTAAACACCTCATCCTGTAAAGCTTTGCAATGTAGATTCTTGCTAAATGTATGTCACATTCCATCTACTTGTCTTGCTTCCCATTTGTGCTGGATTTGAACATAATTTTAAGTGGCATTGTCCATTTCTCTAGACCACTCCCACTGAGTTAAGCAGTCCAATCCCCACTTTCCAACTGTTCAGGTGAAAAGACACTTGGCCCTTTTTTCAGAGCAAACTCATCCTTTGGTTGTAGGTGCCCCACAGGCGATTCCTCCACAAGGAATTTCTCTCTCAGAGCTTCTGATGCCTCAGCACAATTTGAATAGGCAGCTTCTTTCCCTTAGCTGGACACAGGAGGGTTGCCCCTTGAAATCAGGCAAAAACCTTTCCCCCATCCCCCCGGTTGCCCCTGGAAATCAGGCAAAAACCTTCCCCCCATCCCCTCAGGGATGGGGCTCTTGAACCATTGAAAGCGGTCTCCAACACTTCAATTACCAGTTCCTGTGTTCCTCTTCAGGTGGAAACACACACCTTCCAAAGGTAGCTCTAAAACAGAGCTTAAAGCTCTGAGACCCTGCACACACTCAGCTGTACTACTGTCTTTCTCTCTCTCTCAGACTGCACACAGACTGAATTCAAAATCCCCAATGTTCTATACTAACCTCCAATTGCAACATTCCAGTGTGGCTAATGCAGCTGCGAAAGTTCTAAGATGATGTCATCACTCAGTCTCAGCTGAGACTGAGAACAGAGTGAGACAGTGTGAAATCCATTTAATTGGAGTTTCAAAAGCTGCCTTCTCTGCCTACCACTGGGTCTTACTGGGATTTTAGTAACCCCGGGTAACAGGGGGGTTACACTCACCCTGGGCCAGGAAAATGGCTGTCCGCAGTCATTAGTTACCCAACCTAGGCCATCCTACCCTATGGTGTTACCTACGGAGAGCAGTGATCAGGCACCCTCCTACCATATGCTAGGCACAGGCAGGCAACACTAAGGGCCCAGAGGCCATTGACTGATGCATCAGCCTCCTCTCTACCCGCTGACTATGGGTACCCAGTGGCTCTGGAAGAACTGTCCAGAGCGTAGCCCTAATAGATCAGCACTGCAGTCTCTACAGCCATTCAGGACCACAGCCTGTCCATCCCCTCTAGCCCTCTAGGGAAAACCTGACTGCCTCTAACTCAGATCCCAAAACAAAACAAACGGGACCTCCCAGACCCTGGACACCATGCAACCACACACCAGGAGCTAATACTATACCATTGCATTACTCCCACATCCCCCACCATACCTGTGGAAGAAAAAGGTTACACACAGTAACAACAACAGTACTTTAAATACTACACTCTAAAGTACTAGTGAGGAACTCCAGTGAGCCCCTCCTCCTCTTTTTGTCTTCTCTTCTATCTTCTTCAGGAACACCTGCAAGAAAAAAGAAAGACAACATACACTCCTAATCTGCATACACAGTCTACCTAAACCCCTTCCATCAAAACACTGGAGAATCCCAAAAATATTTTTTTTAGAAAAGGTAGAAAAACAGTACAAACATTAGAAAACAGTAGAAAACAATGACATTATTTACAATACACCATTTGGGGGATGGAGTGCCCTGAAAGTCCCATCTAGTGACCACAGTGCCCGAAGGCATGTCCATTAAAGAGTCTCTCCTGGGCTGGAGCCTGGTGAAGCATAGTTCTAGCAGGCCAAAGTCCCAAAGGGGAAAGTCTTTGAGGTCAGTTCAAACATCTGGAGTCTGCTAGCATAGGGTGTGTACTGCAATGTCATAAGAATAGAAAAGTCTGGACTTACCAGTCCCTTGTAGAATGAAAAAGGCATTGACCTGGTCCTCAGCCAAAGACTCTCCCTGGCAGCATTATTCCGATACAGCTGGGCAGACATCTTCCAGGAATGACGGGGGGGCACATCTGGAAACTGCTGGGTTGATGTCATCTCTGGAGATGGAACCTTGGAACAGGAACAAAAAGGAAAACAGCTGGTCTGAAGTCATCCAATTACCAGGCGATGAATCAGGATCAGCTGGGCTGGTGTCCTCTCTGGATCTGAAGTCATCTGATGGGCCAGTCGATGGATTCTGGAAAGTCAGTACACTGTAGAACTGATGAATGTGGGGCACCTGAGTCCTGGACGTCCACACTGGTGGAACAACAAAGGCACTGCAATGGCTGGAGTGGCAGCACTGACTACCACTGCTCTGCTTTCCATTTGGTAGGCATGGGCACATTCAAAGGGAGGTCTTTGCATTGTGGCCAATAGCACAATGGGTCAGGTGCTTGAATTATTACCCCGTCTGGGTGCACATAATTCACACTGTGAAAGGTTTCACGTCCCTCTCCATCCACTATTCAAACAGTGTCCATTAACAGTGTCCTGCCTCTTTTCCACTGACTGTATTTTTCATGAAACATTCTGTTTCTGACTTGCTTGTTTGCACCAGGATGCACACATTTCATTGTTTCTGCCCAAATCCAGGACTTACTGTTTTGTTCAATCTCCTCCCAGACTCTCCGAGGAAAGGTAGGAAAGGACATCCCATAGATTTCATTCACCTTCCTATGAACCAGTCTTTCCTCTTTACTAGCTTTGGTCAACTTGAGACCTCTGGCCTGGCTTGGGGGTGGCCAGTCCTGGTTCTGCCAGCTATGCATTCTCTAAGACACAAAAAATGGATCCCTGACTTCTTCTTGCACAGCCAGGGCAGTGGAATCACCACTCTCTTCCATGCATTTCTCTGAGGCAACAGCTTGAGGCTGTGTACCAGTTCCTTTTTCACAAGGCCACACAGGTTCCCCGTCTTCTTCTTCTTCCTCACTGAGAATCTGTGTCCAGGAGTGAGCAGTCATCCTCACTCCTGAGAGTATCCACTCTTCGCTAGGTGCGGAGGTCAAAACCTCCCATTCAAAGGCCTCCCTCATCTCATCTTCTCCTATGAGACTTGGGCTAGGCCCCACTCTCCACAGGTCTACTGATACTCTTCCTGAATTGTCTCTCAGCGATTCAGAATCTGTAAAATCAGCACCTTGTTCTGTCTGTAAATCTGCACCCTCTAGCTTTGTGCCACACTCTCCCAAGGGGCCTTCTCTAACAGGCTCCTCCTGGTGCTGCGTGCTGCCAACTGCAGATTCTTGAATGTTTATCCATGTGGGAACCAAATGAATCTTGGGTACTTTGAATAAACCATATTTCTCTAGGCACCCAGAACAGTGAGGTACCATGAAGACATCCCTTCCAACATTTAAGCATATTAAGCACACTTGCACTGGATATCCAGGAATTGCCACATGAGGAGGCAGTTGTCCTCCATAGTAACATCTCTCAATGTCCCTTAACTTGTTTACTTCTACTGCTACCACAGCCCAGGCATGATCTGGGTAGCGGGCTGGTCCTGAGGCCATGACTGCAGAGAAAAACAAACGCACGCTCACTGTTATTGAAAGTCCCACATCACTGAACACTTTCTTTCACTTTCAAAATGGCGCCTCTGCTGCTGTGATTACATTACTACCCCACCCTGTAATGGCGGTGGCAGCTCTCCTACGCATCAGCATTCTGAAATTGGGTCAAGCCACTGGGCATCCGATTTACACACACTACTGATAACTTTGCTCAAACTACACAAACTTGCACTGTTCTTTTTCCTAGCACATTTATATGATTTACCATGGACTTTTCACTTGCTGAAGACATTGCTCTAGCTCGCAGTCCCTTAAAGCCTCAGTATTTCAAGCACAGGATTGCCTGTAACTCTTGCTGCATATCTTGATACAACTCACAGTCTCTCTCATGGCTTTGAAACTTACACCGATGCTGAACCCATAACTATGCTCACAGTCGATGGCTTAAAAGGCTTGCTTTTGCTGGTAAACTTAACACAGTCTTTGATTGCATAGCGACTACACTGCTGCACACAGATTCAGCTGGCTTTTGGCAAAAATCACTTGTTTGAGCAATTATTTCTGTTGGTATTCACTGTTATCAGTAGCTGTTTGCTGCGATGGAAAACGGCCTGCAGCCATTCTTGGAGGCCTCTGAACAGAAGCGGGTTGGCAGTCCTGCTGATCATCCTTCTGAACACCACACTCACAGTCCAATCGATCGAGATGCAGGTTGAGCCCGAATTTAAACAGAAAAATCATTTTTTTACTCTTTTTACAGCGCTTTCAGTCATTGCGATGCTCCTCCTGTAAGCCAGTACGCGCACACTACTCACACTCCCTCTCGAATGCTGGGCAGTCGCTGTAGAGCTGGCTTGGGGGCTGGACTGATTGCAGTCTCACCAATCACATAACGCCATGCAAATGAGCCTCTTTCCTCTTGAGTGCTCTTCTCCTCACGGCGATCGTCGAGCAGGCAAATTTAAACTGCAAGACCACACTTTTTTTTTTCTCTCGACTGACTCTATGGCAGGAGCCCATTTCAACTATTTTTCATGCCCATTAACACAACAAGGCTCTCAATTCACTCAGAAAACATTTCCAATGTCCAGGGCACAATTTTCCTTTTGTTACCCCTACTTTTCCACACTTTTCTTTGTCACAACAGTTTTAAAAAGCTGGCAACCACTGTAAATTTGATGCAGGACAAGGGCATACACTCCCAGGCTTTACTGCTCCTTGGTAAACAGTTGGCATTTTAACAGCAGCACATGGACAACAGCACACAGTGGCACATTAGTTAACCTTGCTTCAGATTTTTGGGCTACCCACTGCCAGATAACCAAAACGCTAGCCCTTTGCCCGAGCACCTTTCTTGCATTCCTCCCTAGATTCCAAACCCAAATCCTCAGTGGTGCCTCCATTATTGTAACCCAGGGCCGGTATGCCATTTGAATCTGAGAGCAATACCAGGTGGGCTGGGTTCGGGGAGGAATAGGTCACTCGGCACAAAGGCTAGGTTTGGCTACTCTGCACAGGGGCACCCAAGTAATTCTGAACACAGGAAGCAATAACTGTAATGTCCTCAGGCTCTGAACCCACTGAGCACACAGCCCTGGCTTGCACGCTGCTTTGTGTACACAGCCCGAACTTGTACACTGTTCTGGGTTTTCCTTGGCTTACCTTGCCACCCACTTGGACACCTTCCATACTTCATGGAAACATTTTATGGTGGCTCCCTAAACTACCTAAGAGCACCTCAGCTCCATCAGGGAATTATTCCTCTTAATCCCACATCTGGGTACTTTCCTCAGGCACTGGTCAAGTACCTGAGAGAAAGTAAAAGGTGTCTCAGAGCAAATCCGTAGAGGTGAATTTAGTTATTACTGATGGGGGGGGGTCTCCCACCTCTCGCTCCCACAATTCATACCTGGCCATTTCTCTGGACAGTAAACACCTCATCCTGTAAAGCTTTGCAATGTAGATTCTTGCTAAATGTATGTCACATTCCATCTACTTGTCTTGCTTCCCATTTGTGCTGGACTTGAACATAATTTTAAGTGGCATTGTCCATTTCTCTAGCCCCCCCCCCCACTGAGTTAAGCAGTCCAATCCCCACTTTCCAACTGTTCAGGTGAAAAAACACTTGGCCCTTTTTCAGAGCAAACTCACCCTTTGGTTGCAGGTGCCTCACAGGCGATGCTGCCACAAGAAATTTCTCTCTCAGAGCTTCTGGTGCCTCAGCACAACTTGAATAGGCAGCTTCTTTCCCTTAGCTGGACACAGGAGGGTTGCCCCTGGAAAACAGGCAAAAACCTTCCCCCCCATCCCCTCAGGGATGGGGCTTTTGAACCACTGAAAGCAGTCTCCACCACTTCAATTACCAGTTCTTGTGTTCCTCTTCAGGTGGAAACACACACCTTCCAAAGGTAGCTCTAAAACAGAGCTTAAAGCTCTGAGACCCTGCACACACTCAGCTGTACCACTGTCTCTCTCTCAGACTGCACACAGACTGAATTCAAAATCCCCCAACATTCTACACTGATGATACACGTTGATTTTATCTGTTTTTATTGTAAAAGCGCCCTGAGCTTGGGAAGGGCGCTTAATATAAATAAAATTTTACTTACTTACTTACTTACACTAACCTCCAACTGCAACATTCCAGTGTGGCTTATGCAGCTGCGAAAGTTCTAAGATGATGTCATCCCTCAGTCTCAGCTGAGACTGAGAACAGAGTGAGACAGTGTGAAATCCATTTAACTGGAGTTTCACGAGCTGCCTTCCCTGCCTACCACTAGGTCTTACTGGGATTCTAGTAACCCCAGGTAACAGGGGGATTACACTTGCATACCACTGAGATCCTGGTGGGCAATATTTGTGGGCTGAATGCTGACTCCCCAGGGTTCTTCATGCAGCTGATTAATGTACTGACTCCCTTTTTGTCACTCCCTATGGTACTAGGAGGGGGACCTGAATTTGGTTTTTGACCTGAGCATGGACCAAACAGGTCTTACCCATAAGGACCTTTCTCCGGCACAATGGGCACTTAGAGATATGGCTGACCAGCTAGGTTTATGTGATATCTGGAAAATCCTACACCCCACAGACAAGGGATATACATTTACCTCCCAGGTACATGGGACTTCATCACAGATTAACTATATATTTATGTCTCAAATACTCCTCACAGAGGCATCAGATTCGATCATTCACCCAGGTCCCCCATCTGATCACTCTCTGGTTTCCTGCCAACTCTCATTTTCCTCTCTTCCTAAAAGTGGAGGGTGTTGGAAGCTGAATAACCAGCTCTTAAAGGACCTAGGATTAGACAAGTACATATCAAAACATATTACCCAATTTATTTCCACTAACCAGAATTCCACGGGGAAGGTCAATGTGGAGTGGTGTGCATTGAAGGTGTACTTAAGGGGGCTGTTGATTGGCCTTGCTTCCAAAAGGAAGAAGGAGAGAGAACAGAAATTATTAGCTTCTCTGTTGCAAATCAGAAAGTTTGAGGCTAGGCTTTCTCCACATTTCCCTGAGCAACTCAAACAGGACCTTATCAAACTGAAAAACACTTATTTAGATCTTCTGAGGGAGATAGCAGAATTCTGTATTTTAAAAACCAATTTCAACTATACAGACCAAGGAGAGAAGGCAGGAAGATTCCTTGCACTGAGAGTTAAACAACAAGATTCTTCTAGGCTTATTGCGGCAATTCAGTCATCTGCAGATGGTTCCTTAATAACTTGCCCAGCTGACATTGTACAGGAATTCAGATGTTACTATAATAAGCTGTATAGTTCAATGGCAGAAACCCCCAACAATGCAGACACTGGATGAATATCTTGTTAATTCTCATCTGCCTTCTCTCTTAGAAGCACAACAACTCTCTCTGTTATCTCTGATTTCTCATACTGAATTAGCAAACATTATTAAAGAACTTCCCTTGGAAAAAACCCTGGGGCACGATGGCTTTTCCCCTAATGCTTAAAAAACGTTTGCAGATCAGTTAATCCCTTTGTATCAGCATATTCCTTCTGAGGGCTCAACGGATACATGTCTGTTTGAAGCCCTGATTGTTCTCCTGCCCAAGCCTGGTAAGTGCCCAGAATTAGTTTCTAGTTACAGACCTATCTCCCTCCTAAATCAAGACATTAAAATCCTGATCAAATTGTTAGCTAGTCAGATCAGCACAATACTTCCTGACCTCATTGGGCCAGAACAGGTGGGGTTCATAAAGGCCAGGTCCTCAGCTGATCATTTACGTACCCTTTCACTCATCTTCTCGGCTTCCAGAGATGCAGACTTACCAGCAGTTTTAGTTTCTTTGGATGCCGAGAAAGCTTTTGAAAGGGTTGACTGGAAATTTCTATCTAGAGAGTTACATGTCTACAGTTTCCCTCCTGAATTCCAAAATTGGATACAGGCCCTTTACAAGTCCCCGACAGCCCAGATATCCTGTAATGAGGTAATATCGGAGCAGTTCCCCCTTCGCTCTGGTACGAGGCAAGGCTGCATCCTGTCTCCATTACTTTTCAATTCGTATTTGGAACCCCTAATTCGTAGATTAACTGACTGTCCCCTAATGCAAGGTATCACTATTCAGAGTCACGAAATTAAAGTACCTGCTTATGCAGATGATCTCCTGCTTCAGTTATCGTACCCAGCATCCTCCATCTCCCCCATGCTGGAGATCATCAATGAATTTAATAAGTTTTCCCATTATAAGTTGAATCGGGAGAAGACAGTAATGTTACCTCTCAATCATGTAGCTCTGAAGCTAGACATTATCACTTTGGAGCTTTCCTGGGAAGCCAGGTCTCTAAGATATTTGGGGATTGACCTCACCAGAAATCAGACTCATCTTCAGAAAAAGAATCTAGATTCACTGCTTGTTACACTCAAGCAGGATTTAAATAGATGGTCTTTCCTTCCTATTTCATTTTGGGGAAGGATTAACCTAATCAAAATGAATGCCTTCCCTCGTCTCTTTTACCCACTTAACATGTTAAATGTATGGCTTCCCCTTTCTTGGTTTAAAAGAGTTCATGGTCTCATTACCCACTTCATGTGGGCTAGTAAAAGGCCAAGGCTAGCATTCCACAAGTTAGCAGCTCCAAAGCCTAAGGGAGGCCTGCATCTCCCTCATATAGGTTTGTACTACTGGGCAAGTCATACCAGCAAATATCTTAGATGGTTGACCATGAGGTGATCTAATGACAACAGTAATTGCACTCCATTATAGCTCGGACTAGAAATAGCTCTAATCAGATCTCATGGTCTTTCCCCTTCTGCACTTCTATATACCAAGGTTAAATTTCTTCCTACCCAAGTACACACTTCACTGATAGCTATCTCTATCAGAGTCCACTCCCAACTTTGTGCTTTCCTAAAGTATAAACATACCCAGGACTTGGTGCAACCTTTTCGTGGCAATCCCAATTTTAGGATACAGGGTAAAATCATCTCTTCCCATTGGCTCCCTCAGCTAAGGGATTGTTCACTTTCACAGTTGGTTAAAGAAGCTGGAACTTGGCTTTCTCCTCCCAAAATTATGACTAATTTAATATCTTCAATGTTTTTCAGCTTCAACACCTTGTAGTAAAAGACATCGGGGCTATTCCCCCACAACATCCAGGTTTATCTTTTCAACATGATCTAACCCCTTTTGCAGGTCTCCCACAAGCAGTGTTCAAAATGTTCAGGTACTTATATGAGTGGATATATCCGGATTATTTTGGCCCATCCACCCATTGGTCTTCTCTACTCCCGAATGCATGTATAGACTGGTCTATTCTGCAGCATAATTGTCACAAATTTGTCACTCAGGATAGGCTTCAACTAATGCAATATCATATCCGACATCGTTTATATTATTCACCACACAAATGGCTAGATTGGGAATGGTTACTTCCTCCACTTGTACGAGGCGTGACTTAGAGGAAGGCCCTTTGCTTCACATCGTTAGAGACTGTGCAAAAGTGACCCCCTTATGGGCTCCTATCAAACAAAAGATGGACCCCCTGCTAGGGCTCGAAGACTTATTCACTACAGAGATCTGTATACTTGGGGACTTCTCAAACATTTCAGTCCAGTAATCATATGTTTCATATGTCTTTAATTTCAATGTCTGTTAAGAATTTGGTACTACGGCATTGGAAAGACAAGGAAATAATTACTTATACTGAATGGTTATACAAGCTGTTGGCTAACTTGAGAACAGACAAGGCAATTGCAAGCCTTCGCCACAACCCGAAAAGATTTACCAAAATATGGGGCCCCTTACAAGCACTTTAGTCTCTATGATTTGTTTGTACTGGGTTTCCACATCAGGGCCTACAATAATGTTGACTCCTTTCTGTGCAGGGAAGCAGGGAGGTGGGGGTGGGATGAGGGAAAAGGTCATTAAGAAAGTTATGGGTCATGTTGTGTAATTCATGTATCATGTTGACCTTTTCTTTGTACAAAAGATAATCTTCAATAACATTTGAATGGAAAAAATAAATAAATAAATGATCTAGTTAGTGAAGCTAATGCATTTGTCACTTTACAAATTTAGAAAATTGTAGGCCACAAGTACAAACTAATAGTGGACCCCTGGATGATAGTTTACCATCACAAATATATAATTATTCTATTAGAAAAGCTGTTAGTGGGATTCCTAAGTTTTACTTTCATGTTCTATCACCAGAGGATGTACTATTATATATTAATAAAATTAATCTGAGACCAAGTCTTGGTTTAGATAAAATTGACTTTAGGATTTTGAGAAAGGTTGGGCACTTGTTTGCCCTCCCCTTGACCAAACTGTTTAATTTTTCACTTAGTTATGGTGTTTATCCCACCATATGGAAATGCACTGTAATTAAACATATATTCAAATCTGGTTCTAAGTCTAATCTCAACAATTTTCACCCCATATCTTTGTTGCCCCCCTCCCAAAGGTGTTGGAGAGAAAACTAATATCAGACCAAATGACCAAACATGTTGTCAAGTATGATCTTTGGTTTGGGGCACAGCATAGTTTTAGAGCTAATCATAATACAGAGACTGCCTTGGTGAGAATCACTAGCCAAGTGAACAAAGCATTTGATGAAGGTAAATATGTTGCCTCGGCTTTTGTGGACCTCACCAAGGCATTTGATCTGGTTGACCATGCTGTGGTCCTAAACTTATTAAATAAGGTACTGTATTTTCTCCACTAAAGTTATTTCTTGGGTGGATCAATATCTTAAGAATCGGTCACAAAGAACACTGATACGTGGATTTTCATCTGTAGATTCTGATCTTAAGTGTGGAGTACCACAGGGATCCATACTTGGACCCCTGTTGTTCTCTCTCTTTGTGAATTCTGTTTCTGAGCTCTTTACACAAACTGAATTACTTTTATATGCAGATGATGCAGTCCTTTTTTGCTCAGGTAATAATATCGATAAACTACAAGAAACCCTACAAGATTTCAGTATTCTATGCTCATGGTTTGAATTGCATAATTTGGTTTTAAACTCTTCAAAAACAAAAGTTCTCATTTCCCGCTGTTCTAGGAACCCCCATCGATAACTTTTTACTCCATGACAGCATTAGGAATAATATTGCACAAATAACCTCGTTTACATATCTTGGTTTAATATTGGATCAACATCTCCTGTTTGAACTTCATATTACTGACTTAATAAGTAGACTATACAAGAAACTAGGTTCATTATATCATATTAATAAAAGTTTCACTCCTGAGACAAGAAAAATACTTACTTGCAGTTTTTTGCTTCCACTAATTCATTATGGCGCTAATATTTACTCATTCTCAACCAAAAGAATTCTTAATAAACTCAGGTCAGCTTATAATAGTATCTTATGTTTTGCATTGGGATTGCCCAGACAGACTCATCATTGTGTGCTGTATAAATCTTTCAGATGTTTACCTCTTACCGAATCATTCTGTTATGGTGTATTAGTATTTATGCATAAAGTGCAGTTAGGATTGGTGTCTGATAGTATTGTATCTTTGTTTTTGAAAAATAACTCAGTACTTTGTACAAGAACTCAAGGTAGAAAACTTTTTAAGGTTCCTTTTTTCCATACCACTTGTTCACAAAACTCTATTAACTTTGCTGCAGCCAAACTGTACAATTATTTACCAGACAGTATCATAGGTTGCACTAGGTTGTCAATATTTAAGAGAATGCTTAAATGTTAATTTTTAGATAGAACTGTTTGTAACTGTTATGACAGATTTCTGTCCATTTGATTGACATGTCTGATATTGTATGTAAGTGTTTGAATTTTAAATAGCCACTGACAAGTTCCTTTGTGTGTGATTTGCTCCCTGGTGTGTATCTGTGTGCCGCAGACATGATATTCTCAGTGAAAAACACGCATTTTAATAAGCTTTTTATCTGTTTTTTAATAGTTTCTCGTCGTGTCTTTACAGGCAGCCCATCTCAGTTCATCAGTGGATGCGTGCTCACGATGCTGTGTGGAGTGACGTCAGGTGGTGAGCACTGCTGAAGGGCTGAAGCTGAAAGGTTGAGGTTGAATGCTAGGACTTTGATGAAGCTTATGTTAAAATTGATTACCCTAAGTAAATAAACATGTCCTCTTTTGAGAACTTTGATACTAGTAATAGTAATGAATTGGACGGTAGTACAGGGTCAATGTCTGACAACGAATATGAATATGAGGAGGATGGTGTTGGCGACGTACAAAGTGGGGGCACATGGCCAAATCTGCTACATGTACAGCCCTACATGTATGAGCCAAAGCCCAGGTCAAAGATCATGGTGGATAGGCTGAAGTCTCACATGCAGCTTCTGAAGATGTCCAGAATGCATGAATGGGCAACACTGATTGGTAATTAAAATGCAATCTTTTTTTTTAATCTCCTATGTGGTTTGGCAATGGCTGTAAGCATGATGCCCCCCCACACACACACACCTTACATGTAAAAAGATATTGCAGTGCATTCCTACAAGCAAGTGATGGTGTCCTCTGTTCTTTGGTGTGTAACTCTTTCTCCTGGCCTTGCACTGTCTACCTATCTTCTCTTCCTGATTATGTGGTTGTTAACCCTGACCGGAACTCAGCATAGTCTTATATTTATCCAGCCTTTGTACCTAACCCTAGCATGCTTGAATCCATCAAATGCAAATCTCTATCTATGCAGTCCATTAGTCAGGCAATTGTATGAAATCACAACCCTTTTAGCTAATGAACGCCTCCTCACAATTCACATATTTTTGTCTCACTGCAGACTAATATTGTTACTTTTTTCATCTTGTTGCTGGTCTGTAATGAAATATGCACCTCAAATATTGTTTTGGTGTGACTTTCAGATGCTTTTAAATGTTATACCATGTAATCATCGACTCCCATGTGTTCCTGTGAATACATGTTGTGATCTGTTTTCCACCTATGCCATCTCCAGTGCTCCCTGTTTCAACTGTCTTGCATGTGCCTGATCTGCTTTCAACCTGCCTATGTATTTATGGAGGTGAGGTGCGCAGAACTGTGTACAGTATTACGGATGTGGCATAACCAGCCATGTTGCTGGTACCTAGATCTCTCTTGTTAACACGGCCCCTCATCCAGTCTGCTGTGGGTATCCCATCACTGACTGATTTCCTCTATAGGTCTGGTAGTTGGGGATGTATGTGTTTCCGAAGTTACTGTAATACCCAGTTGTGTAATCCATCTGTTCACATTGCTTTTTCAAACTGTACCTTACTGAGCTCTTTCAGTACTATATCCTGGGTACATGGGTCTGTACTTGTATTGTAATTCCATATAGGGGTGCTTCACATTTGTGGTCATTCACAGTTCCCTTACATAGTGAAGTCTGAAAATAGCTGGTTGCCCAGTAGTTCTGCCTTTCCCTGTTCCATTTTTACAGTCTTACAATCATTAATGTCAGTATACATTTATGTATAGGCATTGTCAACCTTATTTATATATTGTTATTATATAAATATATAGAAATAGAGAATCATCAACCGACACATACATGTATAGAGAAACAGATGTAGACTTTGATGGACAGACCGATGTGTTTATATAATCATATTTTGATGTAGACATATGTGATTACATTTATAGATACAGTATATAGATGTCTATGTACATAAACAGATATATAGTTAGATGTACAGATAGTCGGAGAGATAAATAGGTTGTTGTGTAGGTAGATACATAGATTTGTAGATAGATAGATGGGTAGGAAGTTATATTGTTAGACTGGTGTAGAGATTGATGGGTAGACAGATGGATAAGTAGTCATACACATACAATAGATAGACAGACAGACATAAAAACAGACAGACATTGAGATTGGTGTGTACATAAACTGGTAGAAATATAGATACCTATTTTGGAGAATTGGTCCTCACAAATGTATGCAGGGATGCGAAGTAATTCACATTACTTACTTCTTTTTCTGTAGCTATAACATGTTTTATTTATGTTTATGTGTCTGCAGGTGTTTATGTTGCTGCCAATCAATGACTACTGCTATTGAGTCTGGGTGCTGCAGAGAAGCCCCAGAGGTAGTGGGACGCTCCGAAGAGTTCAGCTGTATAATTCAGCTTCCTGGATTTCTTGCTGTGTGTCTGGACAGATATGTGTTACAGGCTGCCTGATTCACATTTAGACAGCAGTATGGTCCACAGGAAGACACCCCAGTCAATGAGTAAGTATGCTGTTTGTGTTTATTTTATTTATTTATTTTTTAATATTCTAGGTTCCTCCGGTCAATGGTGTCCTGGGTATCTGTTTTGGATTGTCCACTTGGCATCATCTCTACTGCCCACCACTACCCCTCCCCTGAATGAGGACTCATGTACTGGATCACCATTCTCCCGCTGACCCAAATGGGAGGATGTAGGGACCATGGAAAGTCAAGTGGTGATGTGGTCTGGCATTGGGCGTGTGGACTCTGCCACTTACTACCCATGCTTGTCACATAGGAAACCGTGGTTTTTCCACATTGCTTTATCCCCTTCTATGAGTCATAGATGAGCAGTGACATGTTCACTGAGGTCATATCCTCAGCGGATGACTGCAGTCACCTATCCATCTGTTTTTGGCACTTTCATGTTGTACCCCCAGTCTCCACCAGCGGATGTCACAGAGCAATGTGTCTCCAGATAGAAACATAGACTTCGACTTTGATTGCAGATAAGGACTGCTTGGCCCACCTAGTCTGACCATTTCCCTACCTATTGGATAAGCTGTAGATCCTAGTTAACCAACAACCTACTTCTCCCTAACGTTCACCAGAATTGCATTATGTCTGTCCCATACATTCTTGAATTCCCCCACTGTTTTTGACCCCACAGCCTTATCAGGAATGCTGTTCCATTCATCCACTATAGATGTTTAACCCATAGAAACATAGATTTTGATGGCAGATAAGGACCGCTTGGCCCACCCAGTCTGCCCATTTCCCTACCTATTGGATAAGCTGCAGACCCTAGTTAACCAGCAGCCTACTTCTTCCTACCCCCACCCCCTAGAATTGCCTTATGACCGTCCCATGCATGCTTGAATTCCACCACTGTTTTTGACTCCACAACCTCCTCCGGAAGGCCATTCCATGCATCCACAACCCTCTCTGTGAAAAATACTTCCTTAAATTACCTTGAGCCACCCCTTTCTATCTTCAAATTGTGCCCCTTGTTCTTGCACACCATTTTTTTGAAAGATGCTACCTCTTGGACTTTGTTGATTCCCTTGAGATACTTGAAAGTTTCTATCATGTCCCTCTCTCTCCTTTCCTCGAGGCTATACATATTCAGCTCCTTAAGTCTCTCTTCATATGTCTTCCTGTGCAGACCCTGTACCATTTTAGTTGCTCTGCTCTGGACAGCCTCCATCCTGTCTATGTCCTTGCGGAGATTGGGTCTCCAGAACTGCACGCAGTACTCCAGATGGGGTCTCACCAACTGTCTGTACAGAGGGATAATAACTTCCTGTTTTCTGCTGGTGATGCCTCTCCCTATGCATCCCAGTATCCCCCCAGCCCTCCTTGCTGCCCTCTCACATTGCTTGCCCACCTTTAGGTCATCTGATATGACTACCCCAGGTCCCTTTCCATTTTTGTTGTTGTTAGTATCTCACCCCCCATTGTGTACTCTTCCCCTGGGTTTTTGTTTCCCAGGTGCATTACCTTGCACTTCTTAGCATTGAATCTAAGCTGCCATACATTTGACCATTCCTCTAACCTTGCCAAGTCCCTTCTCATCCTTTCCACCCCATCTTGTGCATCAACTCTGTTGCAGATCTTTGTGTCATCTACAAAGAGACATACTTTTCCTTCCAGTACCTCTGCAATATCGCTTATAAAGACTTTGAAGAGGGCCGGTCCTAATACTGAACCCTGCGGTACCTCACTAGTAACCCCCCTTTCTTCAGAGTGGACTCCATTTACTATTACTCTCTGTGTCCTATTCTCCAGCCAATTCTTTACCCAGGCTGTCATCTTGGGACCCACTCCCAGGCTGGCTAACTTGTATATTAATCTTTTGTGTGGGACTGTGTCAAATGCCTTGCTAAAGTCTAGGTAGACCATGTCCACAGCCCCTCCCTGATCTACTATTTTGGTCACCCAGTCAAAGAAATCTATCAGATTTGTCTGGCATGACCTTCCTGCTGTGAATCCATGCTGCCTTGGGTCCTGAGTCCCTCTGGCCTCTAGATACTCAACAATTCTTTCCTTCAGAAGTGATTCCATCATTTTCCCTACCACTGAGATTAAACTAACAGGTCTGTAGTTTTCTACTTGCCTTGTCTCCCACTTTTGTGAAGGGAATCACATCTGCCCTTCTCCAGTCCTCGGGTACCACCCCATCCTCCCATGATTTGTTAAAGAGGGTAGTCAGTGGTGTCACTAGTTCTACCCTTAGTTCTTTTAGAATTCTGGGATGAATCCCATCAGGCCCCATTGCTTTGTCCACCTTCAGTTTTAAGAGTTCTTTCAGAACCCTTTCTTCTGTAAATGGGCTGGTATCAACTTCTGTATCCAGAGTGTTTCTACTGTTTGTTTTAGGTACCTCCTCCACTTCCTTTGTAAATACTGAGTAAAAATATTTAACCCAAATAGTGGAAAGCTGTCCTCCTTATGGTCGGTCCTCTCTTTGCCTGCTGATACATGGTACCAGAGTCCATTAACGAACCCTGGCCTACAGCAAGGCGTTAGGTTTGGCATCCATATGAATATACAAATGTGCCAGCAGAAACAGACCACCCAGTATACCTAGGTCTGCTCGAGTGTGCAGCTAGCACCCCTAGTTTGCAGCTGCCCACCCCCTCCCATTTGTCATCCCACTGCCACCCCCCCCCGTCCAGTGCATCAACTATCTGCCATTGGGATGAGCTACTGTTTGTGTATTGTGTGTCTCTTACAATCACTTCCCATTGTAGTACACCAAGTCTCCAGCAGCAGACACCAAAGTTCAGTATACATGAGTTGCAGTATAAGGTAAAGTCTGACATAATGTATCCTATAAGGGACGTATAATCATCAAACCACGTTCCATTTTTGATTGTTCATCATGTAATGTGATGTAGGTTTGTCATGTTTGCTGTGAATCTTGTAGTTCTGAATGAACAAATTTGTATTCAGTTGACAGATGAAAATCTATATATGAGTTTTCAAATTGAGTCATGAACTTTGGAGTTTTCCACTGGAGATTTGTTGCCTTGCTGTGACATTTTTTTCCCCAAGAGAACACACTGTCCATGATGAATACATCTATACAGTTATGAGTTCACAATGATGTTCTTGTTTGTATACACGATTCCTATGTCGAGGGTTCATTCTCTTCAGCTGCTCACTGTTCAAGTTTACTTACTTCAAATTTGTACTGGTTTAACTGTACATCATACTCATTATGATAGGCAATGTCTGTTTAATCAAAACAATTTCTGAATAGGAGTTGTGAGTTGACTTGCAATACTCTAATATTACCGCTTATCATATCACACACACACCACACACATCCAAATGCCTAAATATTGGACACAATGTTCATGGAGATTACTCATGAGTTCTATATCACACACCAAGCTACAAGACTCAGTTGTAGTACGTAAAAAATGTTGGTGGAGTATATGATTTATGTAATCAATAACCCCACTACTGGGTGTATGGTTATTGGGGATTAATCAACACCCCAGTGCATTGTGAGTCACGATGCTGCAAACCAAGTGTCCTCACAGTGCCTGGGGTGTTGTTTAACCCCCAGTAACTACATACCTATTAGTGGGTTATTACTTTTATAATGTGGGTTGTGACAACAGGTGCAAAAAACATGAGAAAAGAATGATTAAACCATGATTACATCAGGAAAACATAGTAATTGTTTTGTGTGTTCTGCCACCACTACTGTGTTGCTGACTGTGGTGAACATCAATATATGTGCACTACTGAGTTTCACAACACTGAGCAAACACAGGGAAGTCAGTATCCAATGTCTGTCATGAATCTTTCAATCACAGAGTGACTTACAAGTGCTGCACAAAATCATGCAGAGGGAGAACAGTGCAGCAACTATCATTTCATGCTATCTCAGGCTCTGTGCCACTATTCAATCTCTCTCTCTCTCTCTCTCTTTCTGCTGTGCACGGTTATTCAGCACTGCTGCGTGACTCAGCAGAACTGTTCTATATCTAGATCATGAGTGCAGATTGTCTACCATTGTCTTGTTCTGTCTTGTGCTCATCTGCTACTTATGAAAATAATTTTTTTTTATCACATCTTTATTTTTGCCTCCTCCAGTTGGCCATCCCATTCCAACTGACTCTCCCAGCCCCATCCCCTGGAATAGTCAGTGCATACCTTGTACCCAGCCTGGGAGCGGAGCCTGTGGGGAGTCGGTCCTCATCCTGCTGCCTCCGGTGTTTTCTCCTCCGGTTCTTGCCCAGGAGCCCCAGGAGTAGGAGCGCATGCGTGTGAAGGTGCGCATGCGCTCTACGGCTCTGGTTACAGCTCCTTCCCCCACCCCATGGCCTAGCGCCCTGGCCCCCTCTAGCCCATGCTACTCCCAGCCTCCACTAGGAGTCGCCATTGGCTGAGGGGTGCCGCTTCACCTCCCCAGAGAGGAGACCATGCCTATTGGCAGCTCAATCCAGTTCTGCCCCCCCCCACTGTTGACCTCCAGCAACCCAAGCTCATTCCCGAACCTGCGTAGCCAGCATGCCGTGAGGTAAGGCATCCATCACCTCAGCCCTCAGTGCCACCAGGCTGACATGACAATAATTTTTGATGGGAATGCGTTATTTCATATTGTAGATATCACTTTCATGCAAGATGCGGTCGATGAGTAATGCATGAGGTTTCTTTTACCTTCCCATTCCACTTTTTCTCACACAGTAATGTCCTTGTCAGTGGACAACATCACAAGGGAAGGAGGTGCTTGACATGCCTGTGTCATGGGGAAAACCGACGCCAAGTCCCCACCATGATGAAAAATACCATCCGGTACAATTCCTTGAGAACTGCGTTGCTGCATGTGGTGGAACATTGCACAGACTGCTGTTTGGTGAGCCACCAACTGCTGTCTAGCATGGTAAGCACAGAACCGCATGGTGGGTGGATGGCAACAGAACCTGATCTCCATCTGGCTCTATCTCTCTCACTTGTGGGGGGGAGAACACCATGGGGGTCCTGGGTCAGAATGACAAGCTGCACCATCGGGAGAGGGGAGGTGGGCAAAATGCACGGACCTCATAGCTGCTGCTTCTGACAATGGAACATGGCACAACTGCTCAGTGAAACAGAAAGTCACTGGGAGGATTTCATGGTGAGGTTCTCTGTGGTCCGCAGTGAGGGGGGAGAGCACAGGAGGAACATGTACCACTTCAGTGTACTGCTGGACAGATGTCCTGTGCCTACATGGATTTCCAAACGCACACATATTTGGGGTAAATGTTTGCACAGAAACAGCGCTAGATTAGTGAGAAAAAACAATGTCTGCCTATAATACTGATTTTCACAGTTGCATAACAAGACCTGGATGGCTCTATGATTGCTTTTCATGGACTGATTACTACTTGCCATGCACGTATGGTGACCCAAAAATTGCTAAATTATCTAATAATGTTTGTGGTATTTGACCGTGGAGGGAGTGGGACAATACTCAAGTGGGGAAAGCAGGGAACTGATTGAGAACAACCACCCGATCAGCCTCACTACGGTGGTGGGCAAGGTAATAGAAACACTCATAAGGAAAGGGTGATGGATTACCTGGAGGCAAGTGGGCTGGTAGGTGATAAACAGCATGGGTTTACTAAGGGGAGTTCATGCTAGGCCAATCTAATAGAATTCTTTGACTGGGTGACACAGGTGATGGACCAAGGGGGTGTGGTGGATGTGGTCTATCTGTACTTCAGCAGGCCTTCGACACTGTGAGCCATAGAAGGTTGGTCTATAAACTGTCCAGACTTGGTGGCCAGTGAGCTTGGTTACTGCACTGGCTGGCTATTATGCTGTTATTTGAATAAATTTTGCAAAGAAATTCTGCCAGAGTGTGAACATTCTAATTTTGGAGTGCTGAACCTTTCCAGACTGTCTGCATCAGGTTTGGCTAACCTTTTTTCATGCCCCCTCCCCCATCTTGTCGTTCGCAGTATACTCTTTTTTGTAAACTGGTCTATAAACTGGAATGCTTAGGGGTGGGAGATAAAATAACTAGATGGGTGGAAAGTTGGCTGTCAGAGAGGACCCCGAGGGTGTTGGTGAATGGGGTGAACTCAGGGACAAGGGTAGTGACAAGTGGGGTTCCTCAGGGGTCAGTGCTGGGGCCACTCCTCTTCAGTATCTACATAACAGACATACTGAACAACCTCAGAAGATGCGTGGCCCTGTTTGTGGATGATTTGAAAATCTGAAATAGGGTGGACACAGTAAGCGGCACAGAAGATATGAAGCAGGACCTGAGGACTCTGGAGCAGTGGGTGGATGCCTGGCAGCTGAATTACAACACCAAGAAGTGTGCAGTAATGCGCATGGGCAGCAGAAACCCGCAGCTAGAATACACATTTGGGGGAGAAAATCAGGATCACGGATCAAGAAAAGGATCTGGGGGTATTAGTCACCAGCAATCTAAAGCTGGGGAAGCAGTGCACCAGGGTCATTGGGAAGGTGTATCAAATGCCAGCTAGTATATGCAGAGGAATAACAAGCAGGAGAAAGGAGGTCCCGAGGACCCTGCACTGAGCCGTGGTGAGGCCGCATTTTGAGTACGGTGTCTAGTTCTGGAGGCCTTACCTCCAGAATGACATAGAGTTGATGGAAAGGGTTCAGAGAACAGCACCTAGATGGTACTGGGGATGGAGGACAAGCCACATGAACAGAGATGCAAGGAACTAGGGTTCTACACATTGGAGACTAGAATGGAGAGGGGTGACATAATAGAGACCTTTAAGTACGTCAAGGTGATCCATAGAATGGAGGTGGGGTGGTTATTTCATAGGAAGGCAGGCTTCATAAAGTGAGGGCACAGACTGAGACTATGGGGGGATTTTAGGAGTAACATGACGTGGCGGTTCTTCACTGAGAGGGTGGTGGAATCCAGGAACAGGCTGTCAGAGGAGGTGGTGGGGGCTGAAACTGTCTCAGGCTTCAAGAGAGCGTGGGATAAGCACATGTGGTTACTGGGAGGAGCACCAAAAGGTAGGGGGTGGACTATGGGGTGGTGTGGGGCAGACTTTTTTTTCTTTGGAAATTTAATATACTTTATTTAATTTTTACCAACAGGACAACAGAGAGCATATGCAGAGGAAAACCACATACAACAGTACAGTACATATTACAGTGGATAAACAATGTTACCCCACCCTCCTGCCCCCTCACCTACACCTACCCTCCCTCCAAATACATCCCCATGGTCCCCCATTACTTCCCCTCCCCCCTCCCTGAGAGTCTTTGGGAGACAGAAAAAAGAAAATAGAAGGGGAAAGTGCCAAAGTCTTAGATTAGTGGCATTTATAGGTTGTTACTTGAGCAATGACCACAAGTATTTGGGTCCAAAGGCCCGGTTATACAGTATTAATTGTGCTTATGTACTTGAGCAATTTATCCCAGAGTTATCCCCTGCCACCCTAAGGGGCAGAAACAATAGACCAGAGTGCATGGATTTTCTCCCACCTTGCCTGGTATTGGGGCATTCTACCCCTGATGCTGGCAATTGTTTTTTCTAGCTAAAGGTTGTGGAAAAATTCAATGATCCATTCCTGATAAGAGAGTGTGAGCTGGTCCTTCCAATGTTGTAATGTTAATTTTTTGACAGAGAAAGAGATGAGGTTAATATAACAGCGTCTTTCCTTCACATAAACTGAGGAGAAATCACCCTGGAGACAAATGTGTTGTGTTAACAAATTTTGTAGGCCCAAGAGGGGATCTGCCTTGGCTTGCAAAGTGGCCCACAAAGGGGCCACTTTAGTGCATTCCCCAAAGATATGCAGTATTTTTCCTTGGTCTTGCCCATATCTGAAACAAGTTTGTCCTGGCAATTTCTCCATCCCATACATTTTGACTGGTGTGAAATAAATGTTATGTATAATATAAAACTGTCTCAGTCTCAGGTTATCATTTGTGATATATGAATACACATTCTGCCAAATTTTTTCCCAATCCAGATTTTTAGTGGGAAAGACGGCGGACCAGCATGGGGAGTGGCCTTCTACCTAGGAATTAAGAGTAACGTATAAGACTGATACCATTTGAGACACTGCATGGGGCTGCCAGGCTAAAACTTGTAGTTCCTGGAGAACGTCTACTTGGTTTGTAACCCTTGGGCCAAGACCAAACCATTTGATTAGCTGTGTCTAATTTGAAAAATGAGGAAGGAGAATTTCCTCAGTACGTGGAAAAGCTCCAGGAGCTCTTCCACTGTCTTCATCTTCCCTTGGGTGACCATATCCTGAATCATGGTCTGTGGAGCTATAGGTATCCTCTGCAGCTGTAGTATGCACCCACCCACCCACTTGGAAGTTGGGATTGCCAAACAGGGGTTGAGAAATGTCCCTTTGATTGTCATATTTAGGGGTTTGCAGAATTGTTTATGGACCTTAACAGATGTGTATATGACCGTAGTATTCAGTGACTTTGGTAGTTTTGAGGGAGCCAAGTACAGTAGGGTTACAAGTTTGAGGTCCAGATCTCTGATAATGTGCCGCTCAACTTGCAACCACAGAGGAATATATTGGGATTTACCATTTTCTTGGGGATGAACATTCCTCCTTATGTATTTGGCCATATGACTAGCCAAATAATACAGGTAGAAGTTAGGGAGTTTAAGCCCTCCAATGTTCTCAGGGGCACAGAGGCAAGTATATGACTGACGTGGAGGCTTACCCTGCCATAGAAACTTTGAGATAATTCTGTGCAGTTTACAGAACCAACTCAATGGTAGATGTAAGTTTAACATATTAGGCAGATAAAAAACTCTAGGTAAAATATTCATTTTGGTGACATTTACCCTGCCTTGGAGGGACAAGTAAAGGGGGACCACCTGTCTAAATCCTGCTGAATAGAAACAATAAGGTCGTTCAAGTTAAGTTTACTGAGAAGAAAATTTGTGGTTGCCAAAGTAATGCTGAGATACCGAAGCCTAGTGGTCCAAGTCATAGAAAAGGCAGCAACATCCTCTCTATGGACATGGGGATTTAGGGGCATGACCTATGTCTTACTTATGTTCAACTTGTAATATGGATAACTGACTAACCATCAATTATTTGCAGGGCTACCTGGATGGAAATGACAGGGTCCGTAACATGGAGGAGAATGTCTGCATGAGCAGACAATTTAAATTCAAAAGGACCAATACTGATGCCTACCGGAGAGGAAGAGGAGTTGAAGTGGTGAAGGAGAGGTTCTAAATATAAATTAGAGTAGTGGGGATAATGGACAACCTTGTCTAGTTCCAGATGCCAGAGGAAAGTTAGAAGAGAAGACACCATTACAGTACACTTTGGCACTGGGTCTAGAATACAATGTTTTAACCCAGAAAATAAATTTATCAGGGAAGCCAGATTTAACCAGCGCTTCAAAAAGGAAAGGCCAACTGACCCTGTGAAAAGCTTTTTCTGCATCCAGAGAGACCAGCGCCCTCGGGGTAGCAGCCTCCCTTGATACGGAAATTATATGGGCCAGCTTCCTAATATGATCCGAGAATGATCTACCCTGTACAAAGACAATTTGCTCCTGACTAAGCAATCCTTCCTAAACCTTTACTACCCTGGAGGCTAGAATGTTTGCAAAAAGTTTTATATCATAGTTCATCAGAGAAATGGGATGATAGTTTGTTACTCTGTCCTTGGACTTGCCAGGTTTTGAGAAGACCACTATAATGGCATCTAACAGGGTAGGGTCCATGATCCCTTCTGTACAAATAAAATTAAATAGCAAGAGGAGTATAGGGGCCAATTCCTTCTCAAATACTTTATAAAAATTAGATGGGGAAACTGCCTGGGCCAGGCGCTTTATCATTTGAGAGGGAGCGAATGGTGGCCCCCTATTTGAGCCTCCGTAATAGGGGGAAACAAGAAGAGCTTGTTGTTCAGCAGTAAGGGTTGGAAGAGAGGTACCAATCAGGTATTCATGTATGTCAGAAAGAGAAGGGGTATGTTCAGGGGACTATAAAGTTGCCGGTAGAAAAGCTCAAAATCCCAGACTATCTTCCTGGGGGTAGTTAGTACAGTATTATTTGCTAGAGATGATAGAGAAGTAACTAATCTTGATTCCTCTTGTTTCCGAAGTCGCAAAGCCAAGAGGTGGCCTGCCTTTTCCCTTTGATCTACATGTTGAGCATGCATTTTAAAGACAGCATATTCAGCTTTTTCCCTGAGGGTTTCTGCATATTGGTCTCTAAGCACTGTGAGACGCTCAAGATCTGTATGTGCAGGAGGATTAGAGAGCGATACCTCAAGGCATTTAATCTCCTCAAGCAGAGTTTTGGAAGCTGCTTCCTGTTTATGCTTCTTAATTACAGATAATCTAATGAGTTGCCCTCTAAGAGCACATTTCAGGGAGCACCAGACCTGATCAACAGCTAGAACAGAACCCTAATTTTGCTCCATAAACTGAGATATAAACACTTTGGTCTTCTTAACAATTTCTTCTTGGGACAGAAGTTGTAAATTTAGCTTCCATGTGGTATCTTTGGGACTATCTGAAAATATGTTGCCCTAAAGCCAGATCAAAGAGTGATCGGAGATAACTCTGGGTGATATACCACAAACTTTCAACCCTAGAAGTACCGGTTGGTTGGTAACAAAAAAGTCTATACGGGAGAAGAACTTACGGTAAGGAGAAAAAAAAGTAAATTCCTTAGCATTAAGGTTATAGAGACGCCATGGGTCAATTAACTCCTATGATTCCAATAACTCATGAAGTACCCATTGGGCTGGAGAGGGAGCATTACTTTTCTGGGAGGATTGGTCCAGGCTTGATCCAAGGGTGAGGTTCCAGTCTTCTGCCAAAATAATGGGAAAATGACTAAAAGGGGCCAGGATGAGTGTCAGACTCATAAAGAACTCTGGGGAGTCCTTGTTAGGACCATAAATACTACCTAACAAAATTTATTTTTGGTCAAGGATGCCTCTCAGCAAGATAAACCTGCCTTGCTGGTCAATAATTTTTTGTAATTTTTGGAAATGTGTCCCACTTGCAAACAGGATCGCAACCCCACATTGTGCCATGGAGCTGCCCACTGCATACACAAGTCCCACAAACCCTCTGTGAAACAGATTATTTTCAGATTCTAACAGGTGGGTTTCTTGTAGCATTGCATCGTGAGACCCCAACAGGCTCAGGTGCTTAATAATTTGGATACGTTTGACCCGTGAACGGGCCCCTTTAATATTCCATGAGACTATTTTTATGGTCTATAATAAGGGAAAAAGTTGCACCAAAGTTAGATAACTGACCAAAAAACCAAACCCACCTACTATTAATAAAATAAGAGCTCTCAGGACCTACCCACCTCCCCCCAACCCTCGGCCCTCCCCCAGTCCCACAGTATTAAGCAACCAAGAACAAGATCTCCCTTCCTCCCTCCCACCCCAACCAAAAATAAATGAAAAACTATGCATTACAACACACCAAATAATGCAGTAGATAAATGACTACCCCCAGTCCTAAAGATCGAACACCGTTTTCCTCATTTGGCTCAATGACGGGCATGCTGCTTGCCAGATCCCATTTGCTCCACCCTCCCCACCAACCTTAGCATCATAAGATGTATCTAGAAATATCTTATTCCCAACACTCTAAAAATATTTCTTTTTAACTACTAAGATAGGCCATATAGAATAATACCCAACAAACAGTCCACCTCGATATTAATTAACTTCCAGGCCTAAAAAAATTAAACTAAACATTAGTCCTTAAACATAACTCCTGTCAGTCTATAAGGAGACCAAGTTCAAAAAAACAAAGTCCATTCTTTTTAAAAGTGGGAACCAAGGGCAGCATTGCCTGATAAATGTATATCCTCCCCCCAAAGTCTCCTGTTAAAGTCAGAAAATGAAAATTATACAGGCAGTTAGTTAAAGGAAATAAGACCTCATCAGGTCCAAACAGCTTCTTCCAGCTGGATGCCCAGAAAACAAAAATATACAGTCTTCCTGGGGAGAGTGTCATATTGAACTAATGTTCATTTATTCAAAAGAAAAACCTTCTGTAAGTGTCCAGCTAACATCCACACTAATATAGAGTCCACGATTTAACCATGTGGATCCATCAATGAGTGAAAAGTAACGGAGCCCAGATCGCATTAAAGAGCCCCCCAGTATAAGAGGCCAAAATGCAGACAGAAATGTGATGCAGATCCTTTTCTCTGCCACTAAGTGGCACTGTGACAACAGGGAAGGATAGGCACATATTTCATTTTATTAGGTCTGGGTACCAGGTTTTACAAGACTCAGTAGCCGATTCCAAGGATTCAAAAGAATTCCAGTGGCCATCCTTAAGCACTTGCAGGACAGCAGGATATCTAACTCGGAACTTGATGCCCGCAGATATAAACTTGATGACCAAAGGATGCAGGGCAGAACATTTTTGGCACACAGAAAATGGTAGGTCTTGTGCTATGTGCAATTTTTTGCCTCCCCATTGAATTTCCTTTATGTCTCTAAGCCGAGTTAACACATGTTGCTTGTCCAGAAAATTTAGCATGTGAAAAAGGAATGGTCTCGGGGGTGATCCATCTGGAGGCATGGGCCATAAAGATCTCTGCGCCTGTTCTGTGATGTATATGGGCCCATTAGGAGAAGGTCCCACTAGCTTCTCGCACAACTTTTGGGTGAAAACAATGGGAGCTACTCCTTTCCTCACCCTCTGTAAGGCCCAGGACTACTAAGTTATTTCAGTGCAAGTGCCCCTAGAGATTCTCCAGGATCTCCTAGGTCCTCTTCAACCACTGGCGAAAGGTAGCAATGTCTGGTTCCACCCTGCCACTCCAATCATTGAGGGATGAAATTTGGGCCTCATTGTCTTTGGTTCGAATGGTAAGCTGGGCTGATGGAAGCTTTCATACTCTTGAGTTCAGATGCCAGCATGAGCAGGGTTTCCTTCATCAGGGTTAATTCCTCCAGAAACCTTTCCTCCAAAAGCACTCCTTGTGCCCCTGTGTGAGCTGCTGGTTTCTTGACACCTGCCTTGGCCTACTTCGAGGCCTTCTCTTTTACTGGAGTTACCGGTAGGGTGTGTCTGAGAGACTGCTTATCAATCTCCACGTCCATTTGGGGGACGATTTGCAGAAAGAATCAGTATCAGGAAGCCAAGACCCTCGATAGCAGACTAAATGCCCAACAACAATGTGGTTTAATTAAGTAGATTAGCTAGCCAGGTCAGGGAGCTGAAAACTAGGTGACTTAACAGGCAGCCATCATGCTTGAAGTCTCGGGGTGTGGCAGACTTGATGGACTGAAGGGTCATTTTCTGCCATCAATTTCTATGATTTTTAATTTTCTGTCTGTGAAAGTGTTGGGGTAGTGATGTGTCACTATAGTACGGCAAAGTGAAATGTATCTTGAATTAATAGTTTTTTAGTATTGACTAATGTAACATGATTATCCAATATAATGTTTCGAACTAATTGATTTATACAGTTTTTTTGTTTGTTTGTGTTTTACAGGCACTTCAGGTATACAGCTTACCGGCAGCTCATCTGCTGGTGCTGGGGTTATCTTGGGAGAGAAGTGAGGGTCCCCATACCATCATATGCCATACACCGTATCCAGAATGCTTTCCCATCTGCTCAATACTGTGGCTTCCAATACCTGGAAATCTAGCTCAACTCTTTCCATTTGCTTACAGTTTTAGTGATTAATTCAGTTCAACATGTATTGTTATTAGTTTAATTTATGTAGTATCACACCACAATTCTGGTGGATGTTGACTCAGTTACTTGCACTAAATAATTTTTTTGTATGACAAATTGTATGAACACCATTTATTATAAGGAGGTTTTTAATTGCACTTTTATAGTTCTGTATGCGGGGTAATCACAAGTAATTGAAAGTAAAAAAAAAGGCAGCATATACTGTGTTTCTTATTCTACTCCTAGTTTCTTTTAAATTTTATTTTATAAGTGTACACACCCAGTCTTTATCTTGAATTGAATGGAATTTTATGCAAGACAGGAATCAAACTTACAGAACATATACAGCAGTGTATGGTTTCCATACACAACTGCCATCTACCATACCCTATACAGAGAATACTGGATGTGCAACTATGCACAACCAGTGAATTCTACCACAGAGTGGCTGTGATTCACTGTGACCTTGAGAGCGAAGCTAGAGTGGTTAATGGGAATCAGAATATTGAGCTGACTGAACACAATGGTTGTGCACAGTTGCCCATCATGTATGTTCAATAGTGTATATTATTATATGAAATACGTGCATTGTGTATTTTTTTCATTCTCACAATGAAATTTAATTGCACAGTCATTGCATGTTCTAGAATTTTGTCATACTACAGAAGAGTGTAATCACAGTTCATGACCTTTGAGATGTTGTGCAACAGTATTTTCAAAAGGATGGATTTCCATAATGAGCAATGCTATACTGTATTCTATAAAGTAGAAATTCCCAGCCATGGTGCATAATTTAGCAATGAGGCATGACGGGGTGCATTACATAAGCAATAAGACATGACAGGGTGTGCGGTAGACAGTTCTAACACATGGCTAGGGGGCATAGTGAGGCAGGAGGCCGCAGAGAGTGCTTCCAGTCCCCTAGATGTGCGTTAGAGCTGTCTAATGCACATCCCTGGAGTGACTTATTGTGCTTATAAAATGAGTGTGTATTCTAAATGGGGTTTCTAGTTTTACGCGTGCGTTAGACACTTCTAACGCACAGCTAGTAACCAATCTAATTGCTTGAAATCCTTTGCCCATTTTATAAGGTGTGTTAATGACCCACCTCAGTTTGGTTGAAGCATTATGTGAATCCAAGTGCTTCACTCACCCGAGAAGGGTCATCAGCCCACCAAATTGCACTCCCTGGATTGCCCTACTGGCGATTATGAAACAGGTCATTTTTAGTTCATTGGAATTATTTTTGAAACATATTTTTGATGAGCCTCTTTCAGACGAGCTGTTGTGATGTGATAACGACACAGCTGAAAGTACTTCTTGCAAAATCGGAGTCCAGCATTATTTCTACCTATTTCATAATTATGCATCATTCCTCAAGCTGAGTGAGCAGAGTACCCTATCTGTGAAGAACAATGAAATACTAACCATTCTGTGGTTGCTAATTAAAGGTGTTACAGTCCACTTTGTATTGTACCATGGGTTTATGGTTCCAGTAATGCATCGTACACCACCACACAAAATGCAACTACTTGTACAAAAAAAATGCTATGGTTTTGCATGGTTTTGAATCTGCACACATATTTCGATATTACTGTCACTATTCATTGAACATATATAGTTAATTACTTATAGCTGACTATATGTATATGTATTGACAGCCACTATTTGAAGCATGTATGTACTTTATTATATATCAAAGTTGATAATGTTACATATATTTTGTTTGACAAACATCTTAAAAATCTACAGAAACCATCAATTGAAGCAAGTACCTTATTAAAATTTTGCAATAAATAACAGCTTAATAGTAAACATTATAAAATAAATTATCAAAACATAATGCTTCTCAGAAAGTTGCATATATATATATATATATATATATATATATATGGGATACATGATGGGCACGAGTGGAATATGGAAAATATTTTTCATATTCCATGATGTGCACATCATGTGTCCTATTTATACAATGGGGCCTCGCTGTTGCAAAATGTACCATTTTCGCAGCTTTGAGCGATTGCGCGACTTTAGTGCAGGTTTCGGGGGTGTGATAAATGTCAGTTCTTACGGTTATCAAACACCTGTGAAAATAACATGATTTATCACACTCATTTATCAGTCACCCCATTGTGTATATATACAGTCTGTGTGTGTGTGTGTGTGTGTGTATATATATATATATATATATATATATATATGTGTGTGTGTGTGTGTGTGTGTGTGTGTATCACAATACTTTATAAGTGATAAAAAATTATGTGCATGCAGTTCCATCTACAGTGACAGATAATCAGTGCATAACATTGCTAACCATGTATTACAATTCTCAACATTCGCAAGTTTACACAATGGCATTTCTTTATGTAAGGCAAGTTACGTACTGAATTAAAAGTTCAGTGGTATCATACCTTGATATTCATCACAATGCAAGTTTATTAAACTTAGTTTCGAGTAAACTGCTAAATAGACATAATGAAGAGTAACAACAGAAGTACAGTTAACTGAACTTTTTGATGAATCATAACATTCGGACTACTTATGTTGTGATAAAAGGTAGCCACCTCCATAAACATAGAAACATAGAGTTGATGGCAGTTAAGGACCACAAGGCCCATCTAGTCTGCCCATTTTTACTACCTTATGAATATGCCATCGGCCTTTACTCTGTCAATGGCCTGTCTATTCATACTCATCTGTATTGCTCCCTTATGCCTATCCCATGCCTGTTTGAAGCCCTGCATTGTATTCATATCCATCACTTCCTGAGGTAGGCCATTCCATGCATCCACCACCCTTTTTGTGAAAAAGAACTTCTTCACATTACCCCCTAATCAGCCTCCCTCTAATCTCATGCTGTGTCCTCTTGTCCTGCTATTTTTCTTATATTGAAACATGTTAGACTCTTTCACCTTGTTAATGCCCTTAAGATGTTTGAATGTTTCGATCATATCACCTCTCTCCCTCCTTTGCTCTAGGGTATACATATTGATCTCCATTAATCTGTCCTCATATGTTTTCTGATGCAGTCCCTGCACCATTTGGTTGCCCTTCTCAGGACTGCCTCCATTATGTTAATGTCCTTGTGCATGTGTGGCCTCCAGTACTGCACGCAGTACTCCAGATGGGGGCCTAACCAGTGTCTTGTAAAGAGGGATTATTACCTCCCTCTTACGACTTGTGATATCCCTACAAATGCACCCAAACATCCCCCTAGCCTTACCTACTACTTTAATGGTCTGCTTGGATGATTTCAGGTCATCTGTGATGACAATGCCCGAGTCTCTTTCTTCCCTTGTGATTGCCAGCAACTCCTCTCCGTCCCAACCTATAGGTGGCTTCAGGGTTTCTCTTCCCTTTGCGCATGATCTTGCATTTCTTTGCGTTAAACCCCAGTTGCCACTCTTCTGACCATTTTGCCAGTTTATCCAGATCTCTTCTCATACTGCCAACCCCATTTGGATCATCTACTCTGTTGCAGATCTTGGTGTTATCTGCAAACAGACAAACCTTACTCTCCAGTCCATCTGCAATGTCACTGATGAAGATATTGAAGAGGACTGGCCCCAGGACTGATTCCTGAGGTACCCCACTTGTGACTTGAATCTCTTCTGACTGTATACTGTTTTCTACCACTCTCTGTTTTCTGCCTACCAACCAGTTTGCCACCCAGTTGATCAACTTCTGACCCACCCTGAGCCTACCCAGCTTATTAATCAATCTTCTATGTGGAACAGTATTGAAAGTTTTCCTCAAGTCAAGGTAGGTCACATCAACTGCCCCCCCCTTGGTCCACCACTCTGGTTACCCAGTCAAAGAAATCTGTGAGATTAGTTTGACAGGACCTTCCTGTTGTAAACTGATGCTGTCTTGGATCCTGTGCTCCTAAGGATTCCATGTGTTGCACTATCCTTTCCTTAAGGAGTGCCTCCATAATCTTGCCCACTACTGAAGTAAGACTGACTGGTCTGTAATTTCCTGCCTCCTCATTGTGGAGTGGGATCACATGAGCCCTTCTCCAGTCTTCTGAGACCTCTCCTGTGCTCAGAGACTCACTAAACAGTTCTGATAATGGCTGTGCTAGTTCCACCCTTAGCTCCTTTAGTGCCCTGGGATGTATGCCATCCAGTCCTATTGCCTCATCCACCCTGAGCTTAGCGAGCTCTTGTTTGGACCCTTTCTTTTGTGAAGGGACTTGTGCACCCCTCCCTCCCCCATGTCCATGGTGCTGAGCTGTGGGCCCTGCCCTACCTTCTCCTCAGTAAATACTGAGCAAAAGTATCTATTTATGATAGATGCTTCTCCTTGGTCCTTCTCCACACACTCCCCCTTATCCCCATTGTTCTTAGCAATACCCCCTCTGGACTTTCTTCTTTCACAAATATATCTATAGAAAGCCTTGTCCCCTTCTTTTACTGTTCATGCTAGTGTTTCCTCGGTTTAGGCCTTTGCCTGCCTTACTGCCTTTTCTGCTTCCCTTAGGGAAGTTTGGTATGCCTCCCTGTCTTCATCCCGCTGTGTTCCTTTATATTTCCTGAAGGCCAGCCTTTAGACTCTGACCTTTTCTGCTACTACTGTTTCTGAGAACCAAAGAGGTTTCCTCCTTCTTTTGCTCTTGCTTTCCTCCCTAACACAATGGGATGTTGCTTCAAGTATTGCATCCTTAATGCTTGCCCACTTTGCCTGTACCCCCTTCCCTGTATTTCTTCAGTCAAGTTTAATAGTAATTTTCCATAATAAGTCTGTATGGTTTTGATGAGAATTATCATATTGCCTCAGCACACGGATACATTGTACGTGTCTAATTCTATTTATCTGCATTTAGTGCCATTACTCTTCAAGGATCACAAGTGGTTGTATCTAGATACATGTGCTTCTACAGCATCTTCCTTTTTTGGGTGTTCAAATGAAGAACATAGATACTCTGGAGTTGTATTTAGCTCTGTGGTGTCAGTGTCTTCATCACTGAGTCTAACACATGTATTCAGAACTGCCTCCATTAGTTCTTGCACATAATCTGCATGGTGAAACAAGAAAAAGAATTGTGAAAACCTTTGTGGGGGACAACACACAATTTATTTTTAATTAGGCATATATTGTCATTGTCAGCTTAATGAGAGGTACTGCTGGTGACTGAATTATATATGCGACCCATGGACTTGAGCATGCAAGCTGATGACTCACATAACATTATTTAAGCAGAAGTTAGAGGGGTATATAGTAACAAAGGTGGATTTAAACTAGGTAGGGAGCTGGTGAGTGGACAGCTGGAAGGTGAGAATCCTGAAGAGAGGAGACAAATTAGCTTACCCCCCAAACTAGCAGGGAAGGATTCGGGGAAGTTGCACATTGGTGGAATAGGAGGGAGTAGAAGCACAGAAAGGAAGGGAAGGGGTATAAATTTTACAGGAAGGATCATGTGGTGGGGATGAGGGGTGTTGTGGCAATTTATGTAAGGGATGGGATCAAATGTACAAGGGAAGAGGGGGAGAAAAGGAGAATGGAGGTAATTTGGATGCAGCTCCTGGACTCCAAGGGTAGGAAGCTGAGGTTTGGGGTTGGTGTACATGTTGCCATCCCAAGCAGATGAGCTGGACAGTGAGTTAGCAGAAAAAATCAGGAGGGTATGTAGGAAGGGTAACATGGTCATTGTGGGGGACTTCAATCTGCCGGGGTTGACTGGATCACTCCTGTCACCTACAGAGAAAGAAGTCAGGGGACTCACTAACAAAGGTGGAGGACTTCAGGAGGGCAGACATTGGGAAGATGTGGGAGATACTGAAAGGCCTTTGATTCAGTACCTCATGGGCTGCTTGGGTGGAAGCTAACTTGCATGGGAGTGGGGGGCGAAGATGACAAACTGTATTATAAACTGGCTGCATGAGAGGCTACAGCTGGTGGTGGGGAATTCTCAGCATCTAGACCAGTGACGAGTAGGGTGCTACAGTACACAGTGCTATGCCCGGTGTTATTTGGGCTCTTCATCTCAGGCATCACACATGGAGTGGTAGCGGGATAAGTCTGTTCGCAGACGATACCAAAATGGGTGCAGTAGTTGATGATGAGGAGGGATGGAAGCATCTGCAGGGGGACATAACCAAACTGGAGGAGTGGTTGGGGAGGTGGCAGATGGGGTTCAATGCAAAGACATGTACGGTTATACACTTCTGTTCAAAGAACCCAAGGAGTGAATACTTGGTGGTGGGGTGGTGAAGCAGGGGATCATTGAGGAGGAGAAGGACCAAGGGGTGATCATAACAGGAAGCATGAACAATTTTGCCCAATGCAGGAAAATGGCAGCAAAGGCTAACAAGATGCTGGGGTGTATAGTGAGGGGGTTCTCATCCAGGTGGACAGAGGTGATCTTATCCCCTCTACAGGTCACTGGTCAGGCCACACTTGGAGTACTGTGTGCAGTTCTGGGGGCCATACCTGAGGCAGGATATCAAGCAACTGCAGGGAGTGCAGTGGATGGCAACAAGAATGATACAGGGTATGGAGGGAAGTGACTATGAAAACAGGCTGTGGGAACTGAATATGTACACACTGGAGGAGAAGAGGGAGGGGAGGACATGATCAAAACTTTCAAATATATGAGGGGAATCAACAAGGATATAGCCATTGGGGTTACTAAAATGAGGAAGATAAAGGACACTAGAGGTTATGGGCTTAGAATAGAGGATGGCAGATTTTGGAGGGGGATGAGGAGGCATTACTTCACAGAAAGAGTGGTGCCAAAGTGGACCGCCCTACCAGAGAGGTGATATCATGAAAAACTGTGGGCAGCTTTAAAAGGACATGGGACAGAGAACTGGGGAGATTATGGGTGGGTGAGGCTGAGAACGCCAAGTGCAGACAAAAGGGTGGGGTGGGAAGGTAACTTAGTGGTTAGCAGTACACTCGAGCAAACAATGATAGACCAGGAGGTCTGTTTTTGCTGGCACATTCATATGTTAATGTGATCTTACTGTGTACCCCATTGGAGATATCAAATATGAATATCCAGAACAATACCAGTCCCAGTAATGATCCCTGCGGTACCATACTCGTCACCTGCCCCCAGATATAACCATTTGCTGCCATCCCTTCTGCCAATTGGTGATCCAACTTGCCATCTTTAATTCTTTGTCTGTCGATGGTCAGTTGAAGGGAAGGTTGTTGATGATTTGCTTCAGAATGGCATGGTATGCGATTATTAAAAATTATGACATGGCAAGAAACATAGAAACATTGACTTTGATGGCAGATAAGGACTGCTTGGCCCATCTAGTCTGCCCATTTCCCTTCCTATTGTATAAGCTGCAGATTATAGTTACCCAACAGCCTACTTCCTCCTACCCCTCTCTATAATTGCCTTATGTCTGTTACATGCATTCTTGAATTCCCCCACTGTTTTTGACCCCATGACCTCCTCAAGAAGGTGGTTCCATAAGTCCACCACCCTCTCCATGAAAAAATACTTCTTCACGTTGCCCCTGAGCATCCACCTCTATCTTCAAATTGTGCCCCCCCCACCCCTCGGTTGTGCACATCTCTTCTTCTAAAAGATGCCTTTTTGGACTTTGTTGATTCCCATGAGGTACTTGAAAGTTTCTATCATGTCAATGAGTCAGTGAGTTATTTGTGTTACAGTTACACCAGTTACATAAATTTGAAATTAAAAACATTGAAAATTAATAAAAGCAGAAGGAAGAAAGAACATCATATTCACCATGAGCTGGTAGTTCTGGAATGCTGCACACAATTAAACCACCTTTTTTGAACTTTGGATTGTGTAATGAGTAATGTTTTTGGCTGAAGGATGTGATTGCTTGTTTTCTGTGACAGTTTTCATTGAAGTGTAGAGCAGCCAGCAATGCTCTTACAAGTAAATGAGAAACACAATTTTTGATCTTGGTTGCATGACCTAAATAAAATAATACATTCCAAATACCTGCACTTCATCCCATTGTATGAAAATACAACCATTTGGGGGGAAAATTGACTTAATAGACTATAAGTTGCCTCCAGTTCAGAAGTCTGATATCGTCCTGACAGCTTGGCTACATCAATGCACAGGCGTTTGTTGCCGATAATGTTTTCAACATTAACCGCAACTTTCGATGCTGTAAATGGAAGTCATAGAAAGATGAATATGTTACACATTTGTTATGACTGATGTCATAGTGCAATGTATTTTCCTAAACAGTAATTTCTTTCACGTCAGAAAAGAATGTACATCAAACATAATAACCCACATGGGAGCAGCCAGTTTTTTGGGTACCCTTCCTGATGATATCATCATGCTGGCATTTTGGGAAATGAGGGTTATTGTGTTCATGTAAATTTTGAACATGTGATGCCACAGACTGCCACTTAGCCACTATTACATTCTCCTCCCCTACCGGTGTGGACCCCACAGACCAGTATAGGTGATTTACGACACTCTGTGTCCATTGCCACAGTAAGCCACAGTCTTTCTGGCTTGCCACTGATATCAGCTTTTTGTTTATACCTGGAAGAGGCACCATTGAACATGTGTGAACACATGACTTAGTTTATAAAAGCCATACAATTGAAGTAAAGAATGGTATCATGTATATACTTTTGTGTGAAATGAATAATTGTGGTTCTGAAACATCATTCTGAAAATGTGTGTTTAATAACTATTTACCTCTCAGAGAGTAAAACCGTACCAAACAGTAATTTATTTGGCATCAGTACAAAATGTACATGAAAAATATAATAACTCACATGGGGGCAGCCAGTTCATGTAAAAAAAAAAAAAAAGTTAGTGTGTTTGTCCGAGTTGGCTGAAGTGAATTATCATCTGTGCAGTTATCTAGGTGTTTGTCGCTGGTGGCTGAAGGGAATTGTTATCTGTGACATTAACTAAGTGTATAAAGATTTGTAAAGTAAGGGGAGTGGCTTAACTCGAAGGAAGCCAGGTTAAAGCCAGATTTAAACACTGCCCTAGATAGCTTCTGTCAGAGAACAGGCAGAGAACACCAGGAGGAAGGAGCTGCTGTTGTAACTAAACTTCTCTACTGGGACTATATTGCCCTCCTTCCCTCCCACCCCAAACCAGTTCTACTTTTATAGGCACAGGATTTGATTGACAACAGTAACTTCCTGTTTAGGAGCAGGAAGTGAGTGATCACAGAACCACCAAAGACTCACCATCCTAGAAGGGCAAGAGTAGCTCTCCATCCCCCCAGCTGCTGGAGGTCTGACTCTGAGCAGGTAAGGCGGCTACTGAGAAATATAGAAACTTCTTGTCTTAGAACAGGAAAATGAGGAGATTAAAGGGCACAGAGACCGTAAGAAAGTAGGGAGAAAAAAAATAAACAAACAGAGGAAAGAGTAAGTATTCCAAACAACAGTTAAATAAAACATGATGGGAGTGGTGCAGTGCAATGGCTGTGGGGCAGCAGTGTTCCAGGAGACATTCTGGAGACTGTGATGCTGCCCTGTTCACAGGGACCTCTCTGGTCGGAGGGAGAAGGTTGCCCATCTCCAGGCTGACCTGGCAAGGATTTGTGAAAACTCCCCCCCCCCCAGGGATCACCAGGGCCACCACCACTACCTCAGAGGTTGCCAGGAAAGAGGATCGGTTGGACCAAGGTGGGCTCAGGGAGGGAGAGTGTGGTGGAACAGAGAAGCACCCCTCCAGTTGTACCTCTCCACAATTCATATGCTGTTCTAGCAAAGAGTGGTTCCTCTATGGAGGCATCTGCAGTGGAGACCAAAGAGGATGCTGGAAACCTCCACAAAGGAGACCCACAGGAGGGTGGCATGAGACCCTACAGGGGAAGGAAACAACTCCTGGTGGGGGACTCAATAATTAGGGGGGGTAGAAGTGGGGGAGGAAGGGGATAGGGAGGTAAGGTGCCTGCCAGGTGCCATGGCATGGAGGAACAGGAAGCTAATCCTCAGCACCGAGGGAGCAGCTGCACGAGAGAGGCAGCTGGATGTCATTGTCCACCTAGGGACAAATGACCTGGCAGTGAATGGGATCAGAGCAGTGCAAGAGGAATTTGTAGAGTTGGGGAGGGGCCTTAGACAAGTAGCATATACGGTAACCTTCTCTGAGGTGCTGCCTGTCTATGGCAAGGATGATGCTAGGGTATTCCACACCATCGGATTCAATGAATGGTTGAAAAACCGGTGTGGTGCTCAGGGTTTTGGCTTCATTGGGGACTGGAGAGCCACCTGGAGGGATGCAGGCCTATAATGGTGCAATGCTCTGCATCTGTCCGGGGGTGGGGACCAGGATCCTGGATGATAAGTTTAAATGCTTCATTGGCAAGCTGGATATTTCCTTCCCTATGCAACACAGTGAGCTGCAGATGTTTTTGCAAGCTCAAGTTTAAAAAAAGGAAAAAAAACATCTTCCAGCTTAACTGGATACAGGAAAGCAACTATGCGGCAGCATTCCAAGCTGTTCTGCTATGTTAGTGAAGCCACAACTGAAGCAGAACAACATAATGATCTCACTACTGCAGCAGAACAAGCATATGTCATTCGTGGAGTTCCATGCACAATAGCATTCTACCATACGCTATACATATGCAATTCTTGTGGGGGGGTAGGAGGAAGTAAGCTGTTGATTAACTAGAATCTGCAGCTTATCCATCAGGTAGGGAAATGGGCAGACTAGGTGGGCCAAGCAGTTCTCATCTGCCATCAAATTCTGTTTCTATATAGGATAGTGGATGGGCAACTATGCACATCCAGTGTGTTGTGTCATTGAGGGGTTCTGATTCCCTGTGACCTTGAGAGTCAAGCTAGAGAGGTCCATGGGAATCAAATCCCCAAGGTGGCACAATACACTAGGTGTGCACAGATTTGCCCATCTGCTATTCTATATAGTGTATGGGCATCCATGCCTATTTTGGACATTGCACTCTGTTTCAGTGAACTGGTGGTTGGTGGGCACTTGAGGGTTGGTGGTAGGCTCAAAGCACTGGCACAGCGTGCTGCAGATGTTTCTGCAAGTTCAAGTTTAAAAAACAACAACTTCCAGCTTAACTGGATAGAGGAAACCAACTATGTGGCAACATTCCAAGTTGTTCTGCTGTAGTAGTGACATCAACACCGCCGCAGAACAACATAATGATGTCAATACTGCAGCAGAACAAGCACATTCCAGACATATAATACCGTCATTGCACCATACACTATAATCATGAAATCAGCTATAGAAATCTGAGAGTGTGAATGGAACCGGGTGAGGTTATTACTTAGATTTGTACACATTATGCACCTTTTGCAACATGTCACATATTAAAACGATGTACTATATGTGGCATGTTTTAGCACACCCACTTTGAAACTTGCAAATAACAGTCGGTGACTAACTCTTCAGTGTGAAGGTCATGTTTTTCCAGATTTGAAATGCAGCACTGTAGCCCTTCCAGTTCCATGTGGTAACTTCCCCCTCATTCGTTGCTCTGCAGGATTAAAATATACACAGAAAAATTTAAGGAATCTAATTTGATAAAGTATTGTCTCTATACTATCGGTCTCTCTCTGCTCCTGCATCTCCTACGCTCATCACACACGCAATCCATAGTGCATAATGCACAAAATTCCCATCACGCCTGAAATGCGAATATTGCTGCTGCACCCTCCAGGAGACAGACAGCAGGAGACACCAATTAAAAGACAGCTAGCAGCAGCAAGTAGAAGACAGTGCTTACTCACAGCTCCCAAAATAAACCAAATGTCCAAGCAAAGCTTCTTCCGACTGAAAAAGGTTTATTATTGTACAAACTCCACTGATGCCACATATATGTGCAAGAAAAATGAACTGATGTTTCACCTCCTTCAAGGATTTCGCAAAGCCTCATACTGTATAGGCCGCATATAGTGTATGGACTTCAGTACTGGTGTCCACATCTCAAAAAAGACATTAACCTGCCGGAGAAGGTCCAGAGGAGGGCTACAAAGATGATAGTGGATCAGCAGGGTAAGGCATATGAGAAGAGATTGAGGGCAATGAACATGTACTCCGTGGAAGACAGAGAGAGAGAGAGAGGGAACATGATTGGGACTTTTAAGTACTTGAAAGGGATAAATAAGGTTGATAAGGAGAATCTCTTTTAGCTGAGTGACAACCATACCACGAGCGTGGGAACAGTATTAAGCTAGAGCGTGGGAGGTTTGGGAGGGATGTCAAGAAGCACTTCTTCACAGAGAGGGTGACTGACACTTGGAATGCGCTGCTGGAAGAGGTCACCTCATTTAAGACAGTGGGCATCTTTTATTTATTTATTAGATCATCTTTAAGAGAGGCTGGGATAGGCATTGGGGGAAGGTAAGGATCATGGATAGGGAGGATGGGAGGAGTGGGAAGGGAGGGCAGGGACATTGGCTGAAGCTGTGAAACCTGCAATATGAGCAGACTTGATAGACCAAATGGCCTTCTTCTGCTGGCTTATTCATATGTTTGTATTAAACATAACACAGCATTGGTTGTGCATGGTCAACTGTTCAATCTTTTTTTTTTTTTGCAATATTTTTCCAAGTGGCAAGATACTGTCATGCTTATATGATATTGAAAAAGTATGAAAACACATTTATAATTGTTTTGTCCTTGTTTTGAACATACCCCAATGTTTTAAGCACAATAACCCACGTTCAGGGTGTGTGGCTACTGGGGATTAATCAACACCCCGGCTACTGCGAGGAAACTCAACCTGGGGCCTCCGGCCTCACTACGCACCAGGAGTATTGATTAATCACAACTAAGCACTCACCCTGATGGGGGTTACTGTTTACATAATACACACCCCACATCTGGTGGTACATGAAAACATTATTTATGCTAATGAAGAGTTCATTAACTCATGTTTATTTCACACTACCTGAAGTCATAGTGCAAAATTGGTGACATAGCAGTCAATTCCATGGTAACAGACTGTGATGTCACAACACAGGGTTATGAATTTGAGTAGGGTGTAAGCTACAGTACAGGGGTAGATGAACTCAGAATAAATATTATATTCAATGATCGTATAGTTATACACATTTCCCTCATAATAAATTATGGGTAGGAGAAATGCATAGAATAGAAATGTGTTTTGAGCTGAACTGTGCCAATTTATTATTGTTTTTAAAGTTGTTTTGTATGTCATCATAAGTTCTATAATACATACTTGCACAAGCTGTAAATCCAGGACCGTGCTAGTGTTCAGCTCCATCAAGGAGTACATTCCAGACTTGGCAGAGTGACCGGGACTGTCCGCTCTTCCATTTCCGCCACATACCAGTCCATTTCCTACAGCTTGTAGACTTGCCATCCACCACCTATGTCTGTTTTGCCACACACACCAATAATGGAAGGTAGAAGAATTTTTGTTTGGTGTCTGAAAAATGTCTGGACACTGTATGCAGCAACACCCATGTGCTGAAACACTCTCAATGTCTTTGAGACAGTGCATCTGGAAAACAAGATCGCTGCAGACAGCATGATGTTCTCTGATGGTATTTCCTCAACATATGGCTGACTGTGCCATGTGTGCTCCTTGAAGCAACTGCCACATACAAAAGTAATTTCTACTGCCTGGGAAACAGGGCCTTAACACCTGCACATCCCTTGGTCTGCCTACCTGAATTCTCTGAACCGCGCTTCTTCATTGTTCAGTGGGGACTGGAGCTCCTGTGTCGGCAGGTTTGGGACTCTCTTCTGAGCAGAGAACAAGTAGGGTTCATGAAGGGAAGACTTGCGACTGACCATTTACACAAATTAGCATACCTAATCTCTGCATCCAGGGATCCCCACAGCTTTGGTGTCCCTTGACGCAGAAAATATACACTGCTCCCTGATTTGCTGCTGCTGTCGTGATGCCTGGCTCAGCGAGCTCAAAAGGGCTGACTCTGAGCACTGCGGCTAGGAAGTGTTTGCATCAGCGAAGCTGAGGTGGAGTGGGAGACCTTTTGCATTTGGGTGCCCCTCCCCTTGTAACGGACACCAGGACTGAATCTTTGGGGCGAAGTTGTGGCTGAATCTTCCCTCCTCCTGCAAGCCTACAGCTGTGCCTTCCTCCTCAGCCGGGCCAGAGCCCGTGGGGTCAGCTGACCTTTGGGAACAAGTCTTTAAAGAGTTATTTCTATTGCCTGGGAAATGGGGGCCTTTACACCTGAAAACGGACACCGGGTCTGAATCTCTGGGGTAAAATTCCCTCCCCACAACCCACCCCGTTCCCTCCTCCTGTTAAATGCTCTGAAGCCCTGCCTATTTTCTTTGGGTCGGCCAATAGTCAGCGCCTAAACTTGGATCTGCTGAACTTGTGCACTCTGTTCACTGCTGCCTAAGATCATTCTTCAGATCAATCTTTTCTACCTATTTAGTATGCAATTACTTTATCTTTAACTGCAAAGCTAACTATTTTCTTATAGTAATTTCAGCATCAACAGAACCTGTTTATATACAGTTATAAGCCTCAGTTACCTGCTTACTCTAGATACACCTAAGTTGTTTATGGGTTCTACCTATCTAGTATGCAGTGCTTCTTCTTTAATTGCAATGCTATCTATTTCCTTATAAGTAATTCAACGTCAGTAGAACCTGCTTATATTTAGTTTCAGCCTCAACTACCAGCTTATGCTAGCCTATGTCTAATCTGTGTATGGATGGTGTGCCCGTTTTTCTGGGTGGCTCAAAAGGGTAGATATTTCTCCCTCCCCTGCCACCACTGTAATTTTCAAGACCATAGGCTCCTTCCAGAAGGGGATGCTTTACTAAACTGCTCACTCCTCCTCCAATAGCTCCCTCAGTGTTCCTGTGTATCTGACCATTCCCCCTATTGCCTGGACTTGATTTGCTCTTTCCCCATGCCCCCCATCATGTCCTCCCTCTTATCCCCTCCCCAGTGGAACAATGAAAAGGGCCTAAAAGTTGCCCACATAAATGTCTGCAGCCTCCTAGCTAACTCAGAAAAGGCTTTTGACAGGGTTTCGTGGGACTATCTGTTTGCTCTCCTGCCCAAATATAATATTCCCCAGGAGTTTATAAAATGGATTAGGGTACTCTACTCCTCCCCATCAGCCCATATACTTTGCAGTGGAGTTCTGTCAACTCTGTTTCCCCTTCAGCAGAGCACCAGACAAGGGTGTCCTCTTTCCCCCTACTTATTAAATCTTTTTTCAGGACCCATAATTCGTAGGCTTAACCTTTCCCTTCAGATTTAAGATATTTCAATAGGGGACCATGAATACAAACTATTGGTTTATGCAGATGACATTTTGCTTCATGTTTCCCTACCCACAGTGTCCTTGCCTGCTACCCTGCACATTATCTCCCAGTTTGGGAAGATCTCTAATTACAAATTGAATTTAACCAAAAATTAGATAATGCCTCCTAACAGTGGCACTTTGAGAGATGATGTAGAGCATCTAGGCCTGGTCTGGGTGAGGGATAAGTTGAAATACCTCGTAATCTTTCTTAGCACATCTCCCATTAAAATGAGGCAGTATAACCTGTACTGTATTTTGATCAGTACAAAGACAGATTTAACACGTTGGTCTGTTACTCATTTCCATGTGGGGCCATTTAAACATCATTAAAGTGAATATACTACCTCGACTGTTATATCCCCTACAAATGTGTAATTCCATTTTGCCCCAGGTGTGGTTTAACCAAATCCATAGAATGTTTATATCCTTTTTGTGGAAAGGTAAGGTGGCCCGTCATGCCTTATCTAAGTTGATGCATGCCAATTAGGATGGGGGACTACAGGTTCCCAATCTTTTCTGGTACTATCTAGCAGTGTACTCCACCAGATTTTGTCAATGGTTTGTTACACCTCACAATGATCCCCTTGGGTCCTATGCCCCACACTAGTTGGAAATAGAATGCTCCATGTGTTCTAATGCTGGAATAGATATCAGATCATTCCTCTATCTCCCTGGGAAGAAAGTTCCTCAATCACTACAAGACACTCCATTGGAAGCATCCCTTCAAGCCCACCTACAATTATGTGCCCTAATAAAAATTTGGCCGTGTAAAGACATTTTCCAGCCCTTGTTTGGGAATCCCAACTTTCAGATAGGTGGGTGGATGCTGTCCGAGCAGTTTTGGCCTTGGATGGGTGTCGGTACCGTCAAAGACCTGGTTAGTAACCACACACATCTCCCCTTTCAGGAGGCTAGTATATTATACCACTGGCCCTCACATTGTTGTTTCAGGTATCTTCAAATGTCGCATATGCTGTTCCAATTTTTCAGTTATGGCCCCTGACCTAGTTCCTGGGAGAATTTTATCATTCCCCTGGTCAGTAATGACCCTAAATCTCATTATATCTCTTACTATTACTGAACATTGCAGGATTCTTTGGCCAATAATAAGGGATCCAGAATGTATTGCTGGGACCAAGCCCTTCCGATTAGTGAGTCCATGAGACACAAATGAAATATGGAAGCATTTGTACAGGTATATACAGTGGGACAGCTATCATCTTATGCAGTTTAAGATTTTACACAACCTGTATTGTACTCCAGTTAAATTGTTCAAAATGGGTAAATTGTCCACAGATACCTGGTCTAGGTGTGGCAAGGGACCGGGTTCCTTGTTTCATATTCTTTGGTCCTGTGAAACAGTGGTCCCCTTTTGGAAGTCAATTCAAGCACGTTTAGATTCACTGCTTGGGTTGTCTGAGGCATTCTCTCCCAAAATTTGCATCCTAGATGAATATGCTAAGGTCCTGATTGCAACCAGAGGCCACACATGACACTGATCTCAGCATGTGCGAAAAAAATAATCCTTCACCACTGGTTCGATCAGACCACACCTCAACTCATTGAATGGTACAGGGAAGCGCTGTTCACTTCACAAGCCAAACACCTTATAGCCAAGCTCTCGGGCAGAGATAAAAAACACCAGGCTACATGGGAACCCCTATATGCCTTACTAACTGTATGACTATAAGACTTTGTTTTCCCTGGTTGGATTCCCTTAATTGACTGCGTGCTCTGATTTCTTTTTCTTTTTTTTATATGGATGTGATGGTCTAGATCTGGTCTGCTTCCAGTGGCAGGATGGGATGGCAGGGTTAGGGTGGGAAGGTTGGGGGGTATGGGGTTATACATAATGTACGGTCAATTGCAGTTATGTATTCGCATATGTTTTCTGGGTGTAATTTCTGATTTCATGTATTTGGTTCAGATTCTTGCCTATTTTTCAATAAAAAATTTTCGATTTTGAAAAAAGAAGAAACAGTCCACCGTTGGAGGTGGTGGAGGCTAAATCCCTGGAGTGGCTCAACAATTCCTTGTTGTAGGAGCCGACCGTGTACCCACAGACCTTTGCCCCGCTCTGAGGACCAGCAGCCCAGCTGATTTTGGAGCCGGGGTCAGGAAAGCCGTAAGCATCAATGTACGTTCTGACCGAGGATTTCAAACCAGGGCACCTGGCCTCTGATTGGTGCAAACCAGCTCTCCTGTGCTGCGCCGATTGGTGGGAGTCCTCTGGATATTTCTGGGCTCCAGATTCAGATTCCTCTTGGTGTCTGTACCGTGGACTTAAATTTTTTCGGTTGAGCACTTTTTTCACTTACTTTCTGCTGTTTGAATCCCACTGTCTAAACTGCTACGCAGTTACATTTAATTACATTTTAATTGATAAGAAATTCAATTTGAGCAAGCCTCTTGCTGCTCTAAGAATCAGAAAGTGACTACAGCTCCCTCTAGGATCCCTTACCACTGTGTTCTTACAGCTTTCTCCTTCCCTCCGGTACAACCGCCGGCTCCCCACCTCGCCCACCCTGGGTGGACCTGTTCTTATATAGGCTTTTTGGCAATCAGATGACGAAGTCCCTACTTTTCCATTGGCTCCTTATACTGTGTTGCCACTAGGGGAGTGTCATATCTAAATTCTCTTGTTTGCTTAAGATCCTCAGTCTCTGTCCTGTGTTGGTGGAGCTCAAATTAGTTTCGTGATTATCCTGTTATAGGGGTAGTGGTACCGTAGCACATTCAAACTGCTACCCAATACATTGGAGGCACTAATAGGCACAGCTATACCTAGGCTTGTACCCTATGTCCATTAGTATCATGCATCACGGGATGTGTCAAGCACTCTGAATGGTGTCCATACCTCATCTCCTGGGGGTATAAACATGCTCCATTTCAGTGTGGGAGGGACCACCTTCTCTCTCTTATTTTTATTAATATGTACCAGTGCTTTCTCTCTCTCTCTCTCTCTCTCTCTATCCCGTGTGACCAAAATGGCCAATCGAATGGTTGCATAGATTTTAGGCTCTCAAACCTCCTTATTTTCAAATATTGGCCTGATAGTACTTGGCAATTAATTTTTTACAGTAAATGATGCACACATGATGCGCACACTGCCCTCCGTAAGTGTAAGTGTAGGCATACTCTGTCCACTGTCTTTCACTACGTAAGGCTCTTGCTCCTAGCTATCCTATTATTCCTATGATCAGGCGATGTGGAACTAAACCCTGGTCCTCCGGCTTACCTCTCTACAGCAGACCTATCAGGGCTAACAAACAAGGGTCTGCTCATCGTACATATGAATATTCATAGCCTAACCTGCCATAAGGATGAACTGGAAGCGTCGCTCAGTGTGTACAACCCGGATATACTCTGTCTCACTGAAACTTGGTTGAAACCTAGTATCCCTGACTCTCTATCTGCTCAATGAAGAATTACTCCCTGATATACAGGGATAGAAAATTAGCCAAACGTGGAGGTGGGGTGGCTCTATATTACAAGGACTATCTCAACATTACTGAAGTTCCTGCCCCAGCCTCTCGCTCTGTGTGTGAATCCATTCATACCACACTCCAACTAGGTGCTAAAAAACTGCACATTGTTTGCATCTATAATCCTCCATCAGGGGATCAAGCTGGACTTCAGGATCTCCTTGACTATACAACCAGAGTGGTCAGTCATAATGAGCTCATAATTATGGGGAACCTTAACTAGTTAGGTCCTATTCACAGTTCCCTACTGTCATTAGTGCAGAGTTTTAACCTACACCAGATGATTACTGAGCCTACTAGAACACCTACTCCACCTAAATCATGCACCTTATTGGACTGGGTACTCCGAACTGGTTGGAGCATATGTCTACATCGGATATCCTGGCAGATGTGATAATTGATCATTCTCCAGTTTTCTACATCTGGGCCTCAGGTGCCCCACCATCCCCTCCACCTTGTTTTGTAACCTACAAACCTCGCTAACTTGGATGTAAATGCCTTCCTTTGTGAAATTGTGGACATTGATTGGTCGGGGATCTATCTTGCCAGTAGAATTGATGACATATTGCATATCTTCCTAACTGAATTCACTGCTGTCCAGTGCAAACATACGCTGCAAGTTACTAGGAGAGTAAGAGGGAAGAAAACTCGGTGGCTATACAAAGACCTGTTTGCTGAACTGCGACACAGGGATAAACTCTGGAAGAGCTACAAACTTTCTGGCCAGCTCGCTGATTTCAACACATACAAAGCTCAAAGAAATTACTGCAAAAAACAAATACGTAAAGCTAAAAGCAAGTATTGTAAGGACCTACTATCCAGCTACGCCTATGACCCATGGAAATTCTAGGCCCATATAAAGACTTTTCTTGGGTCCTCACGAGCCACTACCCCTACAGTTATGGTACTCAATGGGCTCACTGTAATGATCCTAATACCATTGCGAATGCTTTTAACAGTATGTTTTCTGATCTATCACTATATACCTCTTCTTTTCTGTCCCTGGCCACATCGTCACAATCTGTGAGCTCCAACAATCAAGCTGAACCCTCTGCATCTACATCATCCCTAGGATCCCTGCAGCCTCTGCAGTTCTACTTCAAGGCTATAACTAGGGCAGAGGTCCTTAAACAACTAATTGCCGTCTCGGACCATACAAGCTCAGGGTCCAATTCCCTGGAACTGCGTCTGCTGAAGCTGGCTGCTTCACTCATTGCCTCACCTCTAACAATAATATACACATTCTCCCTTTGCTGTGGTGTTGTCCCGGACCTTTGGAAAATTGCTAGGATAACACCTGTCTTCAGAAAAGATGATAGGAAGGATATAAATAATTACAGACTGATTGCTATTCTCTCGATGCTGAGCAAGATACTTGAGAAGCTTGTAGCTGCTGAAACACTTGACTTCCTAGCAAATTCCAATCTTCTCTCCGTCTCCCAACATTACTTCAGGAAACATCATAGTACAACTACTGCACTACTAAAACTCCCCTTGGATATACTCTCCAACATGGACTCTGGTCGACTTACTGGGGCTGTTTTTATTGACCTTGCCAAGGCCTTCAATCTTGTGGATCATCCCCTACTTCTGTCTACCCTTCGAAGCATGGGTTTCTCGACTCCTGCTGTAAACTGGTATAGGAGCTACTTATTGAATAGAACCCAAACAGTGAAATTCAACTCCGCTATATCAGACAATACTACAATCAACATTGGTGTTCCACAAGGGACAATCCTGGGTCCACTCCTTTTCTCATTGTTTATAAACATGTTCCTGATGTCCTACAAACCTGCTCTTCTCTTTTATACGCAGACGATCTCGTCATCTACACCAGCTCAGCCTCAATCGATAGCCTGAACTCATTCCTTTCCACTGATTTCGGGAACATTCAAAATTGGCTACAGAACAACAAACTAGTACTTAATGCTAAAAAAACAAAAGCTATGCTCCTAGAATCTGCCCCGAATCTCAGAACTAGCGCATCGCCCCTAATGATCTACGACCTTGAAGGGTCTAAACTTGAGACTGTCACATCTTTCAACTACCTTGGTATTATGCTTTATCAATCACTGGATCTAAACTTTCACATTCACTCCACCTATAAAACAGTAAATAGTAGACTGGGTGTTGCTTACAAGACTAGCTACATGCTAACTCCATCCACTAAGTTAGCCATTGCCAGAGGGGTATTATTCCCTGCACTAACCTACTGCTCGCCTATCCTTACTGCTGCACATAAAACCTCACTACTGAAATGGGACATCACATACAATAACATCTGTCAGTACGCATCTTCATCCCTTCGACTGAAGCACCACTGTCAGCTCTACAGTGATCTGGGTTGGCTCTCTCTCTCTGCATCCAGGCAATACTACATTGGCTCCTTGTGTGACTCAGTTATCAGGCTTAACACCCCTGCATCCTTCGCAACACTACTTATTCCCTCCACCCTCTCCCATGGGCTACGATCTGCTGACAAAGCACTACTACACACTTCAAAGGGTGCTGGTGGGTTTAAGCATTCAGCTCCTCAGCTTTGATATACTCTTCCCTTAGATCTAAAGCAGTCTGCATCTCACAGCCACTTTAAAAAAAAATTATGGAGTTATCTATCCCAGTCAGACCCATGCACTTGCCTCGATCCAATTTGATCTCTACTAGGTCCTCCTTGTCTTTCTCCAAGTCACTCTTCAGTCAAAAGTCTTCTGTTTTCCTGAATATCTTTCTCTATATGTTGTTGCATTCAATGTGCTGTGGTCTAAACTAAGCAATATGTAATGTGGTTAAGTACTGTAAAATGTCATGTACATTATGTTCTTCTGGTCTGTACTAAGTTATACTTATTGCTGTCTTGTACAAAGCTATACTTAAAGCTGTTAATGTACTTGTGGAATGTCATGTATGTTAATATGTTCTGTACTCTCCCGGGTAGTGCCTGAAAATAGCATTTTTTGGCTAGTGCACTCACCCAGTAAACAAAAACTAAATAAATAAACAGGGACAACCACAAGGTGCTGTGTAGATTAAGCATGAGGTGGGGGTTGGGATTACATAGCCAATAAGACATGGATTAGTGTTTGCATTACTAGGATACCTGCACACCCTGAGGTTGAAGGCTCACTGTCTGCTCCGCTGTTCCTCATCATGCCTCTGGGTGATTGGATATGTCAGTATTACCAACGCACATCCCCCCACCCCTTTTATCCATACAACCCATTGTATTTTCCCAAACCCATGGCTAGAAACCAAACACATGCATAGAAAAACTATGACCATTTTGTGTGATTAACAATAACAAGTATATGTATTTCACAATCATCACTAGTTATGTAGAAATTAGTTTTTTTGTCCTTACTTCCTTAGTATACTAACTACATGACTGGTGTATATCTATGTGTGTGTGTTTGGGGTGGGGGGTTAGGGGGCTCATGTTTCAGCTCATGGTCTGACAAGGCAGAGCATACTGTGCTGGTATAATCTCTTATGCTGGACCAACTACAGCAATACACACTGACCACATCACAGTGAATACTACCGGAATTTATTGTGTTTGTTGTGGGCTTCCTGTGACGGCGTAGCCAGTGACATGCACACTACCACATGCTTAACTTTATGTGTCTGCCCACGCCAAACATCACATATAGGACCAGGAATTTGCAGAAGCACTCAAACACATCAATGAGTCATTACCATGACTGTAGGAAAAGCCCACCTTCCCCTGTGTGGGATTTCAGCCCAAAAGTATTTCAGTTCTACAAACTACCGGCCAACCCTATGGTATGTGATTTAGTTCACAACCCCCGACCAATTAAACCACAATCAACAAAAGCCCACCGCTACAGTGATGTAGCTATCAATACATTATGTCATGTACATTTGTAGCCAGTAAATCATGAAAGATAAATTAAATATGTTAATTTGAATGTAACTTTACTGCATCCTTGTGGTACTGTCTGTGTTTGGTATGAAAGAAGATGTTTGACCTGGTATGTGTTCGCCTGCATTGAGAAATCTGTTAATTTTGGAGTATCGGTCTGTGTCTCCACACAATTCGATTGTCTCTCTGACTGTACATCATCGAGTACAACATCCTTATGGACATCTTCAACTGTACAAAACTCATCAATGGCCTCTTGTATGATCTATTAAAAAAAAAATTGAAGAAAGTAATCACGAGTGACCATTTGCAACACCCTGATTGCATACAACATATAAACAGCATAGCACACTAAACTACATTGCATTTTCAGTACAAACACAATTTGAGACACTGAACATTTAAAAAAAAATTCACCTGTTGAAGTTCCCTCTTTGCAACAGCTGTTGATATGTGAGGCTTCTGCACAACATTCAAAAAGGTTCCCGGGACTACCGGTCTTTTAAATACAGTTGGTACTGCATCAGAATGTAAACATGGGCATACACGATCAGTATCAAGACTGAAATGTTTCATGAGAATATATTCGGTTTCAAAAGCGTCGGATATAAAATGAGCACTACACAGATGACTGTTCTCAGTGGCACCTGTCCAATCAGTACGTGTTCTACATACTGCTGCATGACACTTTAGCACATTGCTCAGCGTCACGGGGAAACTTATTTATTTATTGAAAGGTTTCACCAGGAAAGGTGCACTGAGTAAACAAGTTACTCGTCTCACGGCACATCCAGGGGTAACGGAAGTTGGGATAGTGCAAAAAGTAATCAATCAGGAACATCATAGAGTTACACAGTAGTTACAACAGCAAGATCAGAGATAATACATTTCCAAAATACTAAGCAGAACCATACAATAGCAACATGAGCCATAATGCCAGCATCCAGAGTTGTGGGAAAACAGCAAACAGGTCAGAGTCAGACTTAGAATGAAATAACAGAATAGGAGAAGGAAACTAGAAATGATGGGGGTACCAAAAGTGCATATGCCAAAGTGACTAGGTGGCTATTAGTCACCAACAGTGTTAGGGGGCAGGTAAGTGCTTGTAGAGCTTGGGGAGAGCAGGTGACAGTGATTGCAACTTCTGCTTCCAGATGGATTTAATGCAATGAGGAAATGCTAGTGACCACCAAAGGTAATCAAATTGCACACACAGTTTGTGCATAGGTAATTTAGTGAGGCCGATGACAGTGAACCTAAGGTTAAAGAGTATCAGATTTGCAGGGGGAGTGCATTCCATAATTTCGGTAGTTGATATGAGAAGGTATTTTGTTCAGAAGTAGTGGAGCGGCAAGGGACTGGCAGAGTCCTCGAGTCACAGGATCTTAAAGAGTACTGGAAGGGAGGAGAGGTGGATAAGAAGGAGGAGATATACGAAGGAAGAGAGCTAAGCCAAAACTTAGAGATGAATTTGGCACCATGGAGTGCGTGTCTGTTAGCAAGAGAGAGAGGAAATTCAGAGATCGGTAGACATCACAGTGGCGGGTAAGAGAAGAGGCATCGAGGGCAAAGCGGCAGAAGGAGTTGAAAAGCATGTCCAGTCTAGCTAGGGAGGACTGTGGGGCAGCACTGTAGACTATGTCGCAGTAGTCAAATATGGGTAGGATCATCTTCTGTACCAACTCACGCCTGGCCGTTCGTGGGATGCATGTACGGTTTCTGTATAGCACACCAAGTCTGGGCCACAGTTTTTTCAGAATGACTTCGATGTGTACAGAGAAGTTGAGGTACCGGTCGAGCCAGACACTGAGGTACCTGAATGAGGAGGTGTCCTCTAATAAGTCCCATCAAGGGTGTGAAAGGTGGGCAAATAGTTGAGCCTGGCAAGTCTTTGCCTAGTGTCAAAGGTCATGGAGACAGTCTTCTTGGTATTTAGGAAAAGTTGATGAGAACTAAGCCAGCGTTGGACATTAGTGAAGTCGAACTGAAGCCTGGTAGTGGCATCCGGAGACGGATTTGCCAGTTGTAAAGATAACTGTGCTATCAGCTTACATATGCATGCAAGCTGATATGCAAACCTGAGGGAGGTCATTTAGGAAGATGGAGAAAAGAAGTGGGCCAAGCACCGAGCCCTGAGGGACACCTGTGTTTATGGGCAGGGGAGGTGAGATGGCTTCGGTAATATGGACCGATTGCGACCTACCAGTCAGATAGGCATTGAACCAGTTTGTGGCAGAGGGGGAGAGACCAGCAGATATGAGACTGCTAAGTAGAAGTGAGTGTGAGACCACGTCGAAGGCTTTGGCCAAGTTGACAAAGATGGCAGAGGTAATTTGGCCATTATCCATTCCAGTAGAGATAGTGTCAGTCAACCTTAGTAGGGAGGTGGAGGTGGAATGGTTTTTCCTAAAACCAGACTGAAAAGGAGTGAAGAAGGCAAAGTCAGTGAGGAATGAGGAGAGTAGTTCAAGGACAAGATGTTCTTGTAGTTTAGCTAAGGCAGGAAGGAGAGAGTTAGGTTGATAGTTGCCAGGGGAGGAGGAATCACCACCCTTTGGCAGGGCGAGCACAACAGCATGCTTCCACGCTGAAGGAACAGCTGCAGATGAGGATAGATTTAGTATGAGAGATAGAGGGTAGGTGATAGCTGGAGCAGACAGTGACAGGAGTTTAGGGTCCAGGCCATCAGATGAGGAGCCTTTTGAAGGATTAATAGTGAGGAGAGCCTGCATGGTGTCTGCAGGAGTAACTGGTGTGAAGAAGAAGGTGGCAGAAGATGTGTGAATTGGAAAGGGAGAGGAGCCTAGGGTGGGGAGATGAGGAGGAGGGGTAGGAGGGGTGGCAACTGTGGATGAAGATGGGGTGGTGTGGTGGGTGAGGAGGGAAGAGGGAGTGGGTGGGTTGTCAGGAGGATGAGGCGCAGGTCATAAAGTGTGCATTAAAGCATTCAGCAATGGCCATAGGTTCTCAAGATTAATGAGAGGTTTTGCTTAAGTATAGAGGTGGGGAGTTTAGAAGCAGGGGAGAACAGGGAGTGTACTACCTTCCAGAACTTAGACTGATTGTTAGTGTTGGCTAGAAAGTTTGAGTGAAAGTGTTCAGTTTTGGCTAGCCAGATTGCTTTAGTGCATGCATTTCAAAGCTCTCTGTAGAGTTGATAGTCGGTAGGGAGGAGGGATGCTTTATAATGGTGCCATGCTAGGTCACGAGCTCTTTGGCAAGCTAAAAGCTCAGGGTTCACCCATGGAAGGTGGTTGCCTCGGATTCTTTGCTTACGTAGAGGGGCGTGGCAGTTCCAAATCTGCAGGAATTTGCCACTGAAGGTATTTAAGGCATCATCTACTGAGGAGGCAGAAGAGAGAGGACCAGTCTGATTGTGTGAGGTCGAGGTGCAGGGAGAAGATCAAGCGAGAAGTAGGCTCGAGTTAGAAGAATTTTATGGGGACCATAGGCCTATGTATTTTATGTACCACATAAATCATATGGTGGTCACTTATGGCATCGGGAAGGAGACCGGAGGTCACTATCCTAGGGGGGTGTGATGTTAGAGCCAGGTCCAGGAGGGAATGATTAAGCATTTTGTTGTTTAGACGGGTTGACTCCTGGATTAATTGAGAGAGGTTTAGGGATTCTATATTAGAGTGGACTTTAGACAGAGATGGGGCCAGCCAGTTGATATTTAAATCTCCCACGTTGTATAATTCACCAGCGTGGGTGTAGGATACTAGTTTATTAATAAGGTCGGTACTTAGCGTAGTGGGTTGCCCTGGGTGACAGTAGACCTTGGCTATGAATAGAGGGGCAGTGAAAGGCAATGAGAGTTTCAAAAGTATTGTCTCATGAGAGGATGGAACTGAGGTTGAGAGCATGATATTATACTGGAGTGAGGAGGAGATATATATGGTCACGCCTCCACCCCTACCATCCCTGTCCTGGCAAGTGATTGTGTAGCTAGGGATAGTGACCACTTGGTCTGGAATGTGGTCAGTCAGTCAGCCAGGTTTCAGAGATCTTGATTATGTCTGGGACATTGACATGGGCCATTGTCTGCAGCAAGGGGACCTGGAATACGAGGCTGCAAATGTTCAGGTGGATGATTTTTAAGCCTTTTGGGAGGGCAAGAGGGGAGGAGAGGGATTTATAAATGGAAATTGTATGAGGCCTAGGTGGACCAGGATTAGGATGAATGTCACTGGCAGATAGGAGAAGCAGTAGAATAATGAAGTTTTGAATCTTGCATGGTTTATACAGCATTCGTGCATGGCGGCCGGCATACCTTGGTGCAGGCAGGGGCTGTAGAGGAGTTGTGGCAAGTTGCAGGAGGGTGTTGATCAGGTCAATCATGGTGGTTAAAGAGGTGCATGGGAAATAAAGGTAGGGGGAGATTAAGGGCTGATGTAAAGATGGACGTTCCTGTATGTGGTGCCGAGCAATCTGTAATTTACGTGACCGACACCTTATAAGGTGTGGCCTTTGAATAATTGAAAGTGGGGAAGAATAGCAGGAGAAGGGACATTAGTGGAAGAAGATGCAGTGTTAGCTGCATATTAGAGCCAGGGTCCCAAGAACAGGAATAGCATTTAATGTATGTGTTGATGCAGTAAGGGAAGGTTGAGTCCCTCTAGTGGTGAAACTCTATAAGGGGCCAATGGGGAATTGGGCTGTTAGGAAAAAAAGTCGCCAGCAGGTGACACGTGAATCCATAAATATAAAAGCCCAGATAGGGAAGGAGGGTGGGGGTGGGTGGGGGTGGGCGTGAGCGCCCGGCAGGATACAGCTCTGGGGTTTGCAGCCAAGGTTCTCACATGGGCGGGTCGTGTGAAAGGCTGTCCATCTGAGGCAGAATCTTTGACTTTGGTGAAGCTTGAACCCCTGGTCAGCGGGCTTCTCGGCTGGAGAAAGAAAACAGGAGGGGATTAAATGGTGAGCAGAGACAAAGAGAGAGACTAAAGCAGCAGGGGGTTGGAGCTGGGCTGAATTTAAAATTAGCAGAACAAAGGAGGTTTAATCACCAAGGTGGCTGAGTGAAGAACTTAAGCTGTGGACTGTCTGCAATTAATTTACTAAAGAGCTGTAACCATCAACACAGTCAATAGTTGCAATATTTAAACAGTTTGCTTGAAACTTGAAACTATTTTTGGTATTAATTTCTTTAAAAGAGTGCCAGGTGGCTGGAAACAAGAGGCAGGTAATTTGGGCCAATCTGAGTGGGCTTCAGGAAGGCGCTTGTGATCCGATTGGATGGCTTAAGAGCCGTACCTTTCTGGAGTTTGCAGGTGAGGTTCAGGTCATGAGAGGCGGCTGTAGAAGGGCTGTCTGTCCTAGGCAGAGTCTTCAGTTTTGGTGGAGCTTGAGCCCCTGATCAGGTGGCTTCTCGGCTTTCTGATGTTTGCAGGAAGGTTCAGGTCATGGGAGGCGGCTGTAGAAGGGCCATCCGTTCGAAGCAGAGTCTTCAGCTTTGGTGGAGCTTGAGCCCCTGGTCAGGGGGCTTCTCAGCTTTCTGGGGTTTGGAGCCAAAGTTCAGGTCATGGGCGGTGGCTGTAGTAGGGCCGTCCGTCCAAGGAAGAGTCTTCAGCTTTGGTGGAGCTTGTGCCCCTGGTCAAGGGGCTTCTCGGCTTGCTAGGGTTTGTAGCCAAGGTTCAGGTAATGGGCAGCAGCTGTAGAAGGGCCATCTGTCCTAGTCAGGGGGCTTCTCAGCTGTGTGTAGACTTGTGTAGGCTGACGTTATCTTTATGGGTGTTTGACCATGCAGCGATTTACCATGTTAGTATCCAAACCTATTAATAAGCCACAAAGAAAGAATACAAAAGAAAAAGAGAACATCAGGACATTGATAAATCAGCAACAGAACATACTGTAACAGTATTTATTATGAGACAAAGTAGGAACTCATTAGGGACATGATCCAGTGTAACAGAGTAATATATCATTATATCAAGAGAACATTGAAGGAGCCTGAAAAATATTTCTCTGCCTCTCACACAATAACCAGATGTAGACATGATGCTGTCTCCAGTGTGATAGAGTAGGAATTGATCCATTCTAAAGCATTTATGTGCAAGAACTACCAGCACATGAAGTCTTTTAAGAGACTCATTTGATGTTTGCTGATATGTTCATAATTATGAATTAAAGTGCAACTGATTTTGTATGTCAGCCACATCTACTTAAAGTGGATTCTATTGCAAGGAGGCAGATGGATGTATGGGTGGGAGGAGTGGAGGGGCAGAAATGACAGTGGTTGGGGGCTCGGGAAGTCTGAGAGTGTTGAGTTGCAATTGGTATGTGGAAGCACTGTTTTTGTGAACCTGGTGGAAGGTGGAGTAGTGTCCAGTTTGCAAGATGTTCAGACAGCTTATGATGGAGGTAGAGAACTTGAGATGGAACCTGTGGGGAGGGAAAACGTGTGAGGAGGTGAGGAGGAGATGGGGCAGAGGTGAGAGGAGGGTTTCATTGCAGGATAGCTCAGACTGCCATAGGTCAGAGTGGAGTACTTCAACATGGGGGTCAAAACCACACATGCCAGATATAGCCAAATGCATGTGTTGGCAGGTAGTAGGGATGGCATTGTTAGAATCAAGAAAGAGGGGAATGGAGGAAAAAGGGGAAGATCAGGCAGAGGCAATTGATGAGTAGTTATCATATGTGTTAACAACAGAAAGGGATTTCCAAAATACAAAAGGGGAAGGGGCCAAGTGTGGATGGGGAGGGGACGAAAGATAACAGATGTGGTCATCCAAAAGGATCAAGTTCTGAAAGACATCAAACTCTTGTGGGTGGACAAGGCAACAGGATCATAGTGTATACACTCAAGGGTCATTAAGGAACTGGCAGAGGTGTCAGCATGTCCTCTGAATGACCTGCTTGACACCTCCTAGGAGATGGGAAATGGAACCATGGTCTGGAGGATGGCTAATGTGGTGACCCTTCACAAGAGTGGACCCAATGACCAATGGGGCAACTATAGACTCGTGAGCTTGACTGTATTGCACTGCAGGACACAGCTCTACTTGGCATAATGCAATCCCTGTGTACACACTGACCCAAATGAATGCCTGGTGTCTACCATGTACTGGTACCTGCCTAACAACACTATGGACTTCCATCCTCAGTGCTGAGGCACTGCATTGACCACCTAATGTGACAGGTGGCACACTCTGCCTGTAGATATGGAGTATATGGCTCCTCCAGGGGAACAGAAAGGGGCAGACCCAATGCCTCACAGAAACTTTCATGCGTGCCCTGTAATATGACTGTTTGTGTAATTCCATTGAGTTACACACACTGATCATACTGTATGGTATATTGCCACTCTTGTATAGTGTGGAATGTCTTAGGTGAAAAGTGTGGGTCAGGTAAGGGACATGTCCAAATGGCTTCCTGACCAATGCATGGCCCTCATGACATGGTGACCTGACCTTATGGGCATAGACACATCGTCTGTGATGGGGGGGGGTCAGGATGTGTACAGTTTGAAAGTGTGTGGAGGGAGGAAGGGAAGTCACACATATGGGAATTGGGCTCAGCTGGGTAAGGCCTGCATTCAGGTCATGTGCGTGAGTTCTGTTGTGTAGGGAGAGGGTAGAGGAAAAAACTGCCTGTTCCTAGTAGTTTATACAATTGCACATGGAGTGGAGAACAGTGATGGCATGGTCCCCCTGCCATGGCCTGCACAGTACACAGCACCCCTACGTATTGCACTACGCGCATTTGTGAATGGTGAATAATACAGGCTCAACCTACACCCCCACCCCATTCACAAAGAGCATTGCTGATTGCTTGGCAGGTACATCAGAACCTTAGTGAATTCTGCTGGTGGTCCATGGTACCCCATATGCGAGGCATTCACGTGCATCTATGCAAACACACCAGATTTCAATGTCAATTATGTATTTTTGATAGATCCTTTATACTAGAAGATCACTTCATGAATGACATACTAGTAAAATACCCAGACCCAAATAAATATTCCTAATAAACTTTTATTGTCGACAGACACTCAAAACATTAATTCTATCATGAACACCACAACTACCAATGTGTTACACACAGACACCACCCTGTGTGTGTAAGAATTTCACTTCATGTGCATTCATATGTGTCCAACCTTCCAGTTTCAGTTGGTGCACACTAATGAGTCTTCCATGCTCCTTCTGCATATCACAAGCCCACTACTCTTACTAATACCCTAAACATGTTATAATAGCTCCATACTAACCCACTAGATCCTTCTTGCCACCACTGTGTCTATCTAATACCCCATCTGACATGTATAATAGGGTTTATCCTATTTCCAAACTTCATGATGGCCAAACTGAATTTGTCCCAATATATTACTTTGACTTTCATCATTAAATCGGTAAACAGACATGCAGTCTGCACCCCAGATATAGTACCCATATCTGCCTATACAGTCACTGAATACCATTCCTCCTATGTGATGTCATACAATTGTACCATTCCATTAAATAAAAAAATTAGGACACAATTTTACAAGTACATAATTATTCACTATTTATGACACAGAAAATTGTTATTGAGACACAAACGAAGACAAGGACAGTATGACAATATGACTGCAAGGATAAGAATACTGCTGTAAGTCCACATTTCAGAATCGAGCTGCCATGCTTCAAATAAACTAAAAATACCACCAACAGCTTAATCTGGTTCAAAGTCAGCTGGCATTCATCTGTATCTCGCTTCCCGGGTCGTGCCCGAAAATAGGCAGAATTTGTCTAGTGCACTCACCCGGTCAACAAAAACTAAATAAAATAAATAAGTTACTCTAAACCAATAACTGAAACTCAAGAGTACAGAAATATTTTCATCACTGTCATGGATAAAAATAATAAATTTCAAACTAGCCACAAGGAATGACAGCTTGTGTTATCAATTTAGATTACCTAGATATGACAGACGCTTTCAGCATCTAAATAAATCAGTATTTCAACTGAATATAATATAAAAATATGTATAGGTATTTTCATATAACTTTGCAGACAATAAGTATACTGTCCTACTCATTTCACATAAAACTTGTTCTGCATGTGGTATTACAGAGATGATTGAACAGGACTGACGACAAGATGAAGCAAAAGACATGAAAACGATAAATGTGTCTGAGATGGTGACCACAGTACACAAATAAACACAGTTTATGACGTACAATCAGAAAATACACAGATGTTACTACGATTTTACACATCAAGTGGCGAAATTAACTAATTCTATCCTATTGTCACTTAGAATGTTCAGGTACCCTCCACCTGCTGCTAGAACACCTGTGTTCCTGAAGGGGTTTTAGATCTGCAGCATTCATACAAACACACTGTGCTTAAACCTGCATATCTTAAAAAACATACATCCAATTTTAAAACTGTAAAAAGAAAAGTTTTTCAGGACAAAAAGTTTTGAAAATGAGTGAGGTTTGGTAATGTCTATTTAGCTGGATTTAGTGTTGTGTAAGGTTGTTTTTTCATATTTTCATAAATTCTGATGATTTAATCTACATGTGCTCTGTTTACTTAGTGTAACCCCCTTGTTACCCGGGGTTACTAGAATCCCAGTAAGACCTAGTGGTAGGCAGGGAAGGCAGCTTGTGAAACCCCAATTAAATGGATTTCACACTGTCTCACTCTGTTCTCAGTCTCAGCTGAGACTGAGGGATGACATCACCATAGAACTATCGTAGCTGCATGATCCACAATGGAATCTGCTGCAAGGGAGTTGGAATAGAATGTTGGGAGGTTTGAACAGATTCAATAGTCAGTTGGTGTTGGGAGCTTGCTGTGAAAGCAGCACAGCAGCTCAGTGTAGGCTCTTGGAGCCTCAGCCCTGACAGAGGGCTACTTTTAGGTAAAAAGGGTGTGTGTCTTCACCAAAAGAGAGACACAGAAGATAATTGAAGTGGTGGAGACCGCTGTTTCAGGTCTCAGTGCCCCCTCCCTCCGGGGATGGGGGTAGGAAAGGGTTCCCTGCATATTCCTAGGGCAACCCCCCTGGTTCTGCTACTAATGGAGAAGCTGCCTATTTGTTGCAGAGTTTTTTGGGAGAACAAGAAGACTTGTGAATCGCCTGTGGGGCACCTGCAACCGGAGGGTGAGTGTCTGCTCTTCCTGAAAGGGCCTATGTTTTTCACCCTGGGACTTGTGTGACATGTAGGGATTGGACTACTGAAATAGTGGGAGGCCTAGAGTAATAGGCTTAGCCAAAAAGTAAAAGTAGGTTCAAGTCCAGCGCTTTCTAGGAAATCAAAAGACATGTAGAAGAGATGTGACATATGTCTACCCAGTAATCTACATTGCAAGTTTTCAGTAAAGGAATTGTTTAGTTTCCAGAGAAATGGCCGGGTATGGATTGTGGCAGCTGGAGGTGGGAGACACCCCCATCTTTAGTGACCAGGTCCACCTCTACGGATTTGCTCTGTGGATTTCTACTTTGCCTCATGCACTTGGCCAGTGATGAGGGAAGTACCCAGACGTGGGATTGGAAGGAAAATTCCCTCTAGGAGTCGAAGGCTCTAGTGTGGTTTGGGGAGTCACAACAGGATAATTGGTTCATTTCCCAAAATGGACCGTGGATCAAGTGGCCGGTGGGGGAGCCGGGCCAGTGGGGAAAACCCAAGTAGTGTACAAGTTGGGCTGTGTACCCAAAGCTGTGTGCAAGTCCGGGCTGTGTGCCTGCTGGGTTCAGAGCCTGAGGGCTGAAAATAGTGAAAAAGTGTTCTGTTGTCTCTAATCTGCATTACCAGGAATGTAGCCCTGTGGGGGTCCGTCTATGCTTTGTTTGTTCAGATTGGATGTAAATAAAAGCCACACTGAAGAATCCCATTCCTGGTTCTGGACATTACAGTTATTGCTTCCTGTGTTTGGATTTACTTGGGTGCCCCTGTGCAGAGTAGCCAAACCTAGGCCCCCAGTGCTGAGTAACCTCATCCTCCCCAAACCCAGTCCCCACCAGGTACTGCTGTCAGCTTCAGCAGCATGCCACCTGTCATTTTGCTAAAAAGGCAGGGGTGAGGGGTTACATTAGTCATAGAAAAATATTACATTTCTGTAAAACAGTTGGTTAAAATTGTTAAAAATATACAATAAACATCTGTCACTGTCTAAATATAAATTTCACAAGGTTTTTACCATTTTTTTAGTCAGAAATCAATGTCTGAATCTCTTGTTATTACAGCTTGAGTTTTTTGTTCCACTCCACAGGTTGGAATTTTTGCAGTGTTTAATTCTTCTTACCCACTGATTTTAGTTTATGAATCTGATTATCAATTTTTTTTTTCTCCTAGTTTAGTAAGAACATATTTACACATTACCTTAGAAGGACATAACAGGAAGTGATGCAGGAAGGAGTGCTTTGTGAGGTCAAGTGATGTAAATAGGAAAAACACTTCAAGTGTAGGTCAGTGAGCGAACACAGGAAATGAATAAACTGTTTAGTGCTGGAGGTCTCTCTATGATTAATTGCTTATTTGCTGTAGTTAAAATGTGTAATTTCATAGAAATAAACTATTTTATTGTATTTTTGTAATAAAATCCCATAATAAGTATAGGAAACTGTATTTTATTTGTGCTGTTTGCTTTATCATACAGTAAATGAAGTATGATGTTCATGTAAAGGTTCACAGTCTTTCAATATACATCATGTTACATAAATGTGTGTATTATTTAATTTCTTGGCATAGTTTATTTTTGGGGGGCTGAATTATGGGATGGTTTAAGGTGAGGGAATGACTGTATGATGAAGCACTGTGTGTTAGTGGTGGGGGGCGGGGGTCCTGCATTCATAATACATGCTCAGATGCACTTCATATGTTCTGGGAAATGAGAGGGACTGTATGCATGTAATAATGGTGATAACAGACACTGTAGATACATTATGGATATACATATAGAATGATGAAATTGCTGAAAAGGCACTGGTAATTTGGGGTATACTGTGTCAGGGGGAAGGGGGTGGGTCTGCCTGTACCAAGGAATGATGCTCATAGGTACTGCAGTCATTTTGTGTCATGAATTGGCACCCATCCTTGGGATATACTCAGTTGTGGGGAAGCAGGTGGGGCAGCCTGCACCTGGTAATGGTGTTCATATGGCATGCAGAGACATTGTGGGTAAATATACAGGGTGATAACATGGGCACCTGTAAAGGTTGTGTACTATGTGCTGTGTCACATGGATTGCTGCATACACATGAGATATGTTGCAGCATTCAGTATGGTGCACTGTGTGGGTGGGAAGGAGTGTGGGTATGCCTGCATCATGCTCATTGGCTGATTGGTGCACATGTGTTCTATGTGTTGAGTTTCATTTGAATGGACTGTATAAGTCATACACTGGCACTGATCACATCACAGTGCATCAGAGGTAAGGGGTGGTCTGAAGCATTATGAGCACAAGGGACTAAACAAGTGGTTGTGGAGTGATTCGAACTTGAGTAGAACATTACAGTGCATATGAGGGTAGTGTTGGAATGGATTCTGATGTGCACAATGGACTACACCATGATGACTGAGGAGGGATCCATACCAGTAATGCACATCACAGTGTCAGAGATAAAGGCTGGACTGAAGACTGATGAAGAGATGGACTACATCAGTGATTCTGGTGGGATCTGAACCTGAACAGCACTTTACAGTGCAATAGAGGTTGGGGCTGGACTGACACAGATGAGTCAATGGAAAACACCATTGACTGTGGAGGGATCTGAACCTGAAATGCACTTCACTGTTCACTACAGTTTGGGGCTCGACTGATGCATGATAAGGAGATAGATCTTACAAGTGGCTGTGGAGGGATTTGAACCGGAAGAATACTTTACAGTGCATTACAGATTGGGGCTGAACTGAAGTCATATGAATTGATGAACTATACCAGTGGATGTGGAGGGTTTTGAACATGAAATGCACTTCACAGTGCATTATGGGATTGATCTGGACTGATACATGGTAAGTCGATGGACAACACCATCAGCTGCGGAGGGATCTGAACCTGAAATGCACTTCACTGTTCACTGTAGTTTGGGGCTCGACTAATGCATGGTAAGGAGCTAGATCTTACCAGTGGCTGTGGAGGGATTTTAACCTGAAGAGTACTTTACAGTGCATCAGAGGTAGGATCTGAACTGACATCATATGAGGTGATGGACAACACCAGTGACTGTGGAGGGATTCAAAACTGATTTGGCCTTTACAGTGCATCAGAGGTTGGGGCTGGACTGATGCCAGATGAGTTGAAGGCAACACCATTATTTTTTTTCATTTTAAACAATCAGCAACTGTGTATTAGGAAGAAAACTCAAGTGCAGAGCATGAGACAAACCTGCTACTGACACTAACCCACTTATCATCCATAATGCAAGGATGAACATGCCACATAGATTTTAACGTAGCCATAATCCGAACATAAACTCTTTAAAAAGTAACAAAATGTGCTGAATTCATGCGAACTCATCTAGTACATGCACAAGAAACACTCTCTCCCATCAGAAATGCCAGCTGGATCCATAAGATGTGATCACACAGGATGACCAGAAATTATCCCAAAATGAACAAAGTGATGACTATGAAAACTTTTGTCATAAATAAAAATAAAAACAAATAAAGTAAATACAGATTACAAATCGAGGTTTTGGCACCGAAATGAAGTGAGTATTTTAGGATAAGAGCAGCACCTCCATCTTGAATCTAAGTTTCCAGTCACCATGCTCTTCCAGCACCAGTGTGTGCTCTGACTGGTTAATGGAAATAGTGATGTGTACAATAAGCATAGAGCAGACATGGCAACAGTGAGGATCAATATGACCAAATGGTGCCTCACTACAGAGCTAGGGTGGGTGCAGGTGAGGGCTGCGAGCCCTAACTGAAACATCAAAAAAATGTTACTGTACACTCCAGAGCCCGGAGAGCCACTTTACCTCCAGTGACAGTTGTAAAAAAATACCAGAGTCCTTGCTTGAATGCTAAATAAGGATTTATTCCAATGTTTCAGGCATACACACATTGAATAGAATAGTGGAAGGCACAACAAAAAGATCTGACAGCAGGTTTCCTGGTGCTTCGACAATTAAGGCTTCATCAGGGGGATGGTGCCTGCATCTAAGACAATCCCTTTATACCAATTAAATTCAGAAATGATAATGTCAGAAAATCCGACCAATCACAGGGCTCCATTTTTAAATACATATTCAGCTCACTTAGTGGTATAAATGGACTAATAGTTATAACAATCATGATATCAGTGACAGCATGTTATTGTAGAAAAATACCCAAAAGACAAAAAAAAATACACCAAACATGGTAACAGCCAATCGGATTGCTCGAATACAAAAAATATAAGTTATGAAATTAATTATAGTGTCAACCTGTTCAGCTTAACATGTTACACTAACACAAGATGATTTGTTGTTACAAGACAAACTAATGGCAGAATGAGCATAACAAACATTTTTCACAGCACATGCAAAAAATAGTAAATTAATTTATTTATTAAGGTGTGTTTTCACAAAAATAGCCAATGGGAACGCATATTATATTAGGTAAAATCAGTAAGGGTATGATGTCCCCTTTTGGCGAGTACAACTCAATTCATCAAATGTAAACAAATGCTCGAGCTGCACCAAGAGAAAGACATGGACACCGATTGGCATCATTAGGCAATACAGCACATAATTTAGGACGCCATATGGCATCATCAGGAAAAAGAGGTAAGTTTTTTATGATGTCATATGGCATCATCAGGACGTAATTTAATAATGAAACCACTTCACTTCAGCTTGAGTTTGCCGCTCGATCCCGCCAGCTAGAGCCCTTCCCCAGATGATGTAAATATGCAAACTGCTTGAGAACATCGCGTCTGTTCAAGTCATGAACACGCAGCATCATGGCACTGATAGGAAATGGGAATATAAAGAAAAATGCAGAGAAACAGGAAATTTCGCTGCAGGTACTTTTAATTTTATGAATACAGGGATCCTTATAATTAACAGGGATAACTCTGTGTCAGCAGCTATTTATAACTGGACGCCTGTGAAAATGGGCATTGTGCCCTCATGCCTTTTCAGTGTAAAATAAACATGAAATGACATTTTTGATCCAATATACTGTAGGTTTAACAGTCTTCACTCATTCCCATTGTGTGAGACCCATTTCAGACCACCTGACCATAGCACTTATTTCTGTTACTGGAGCTATCCAAATCTCAAAGTCACCTCCTCTGTCAGGGCGAGCCTGAACCCTGAGAATATCCTCAGTCACTTGTACTTTCTAGACTCCTGTGGAGGTTTGGCAGCTTTCTCAAGAATGAAGCTCAGCGACTATAGAAATAATTCTGCCGAGGACACCATGGCTCTAGGGAGACAGGAAAGCTTGCAGATCTTGAAAAATCTTGCCCTTACTGATCAACCATATGCTTACCTCATTTAGCCACACTGTTAGCTGGAATTGGCTTAGGTTGGAGCCCAAAACATTCCCCCTACTAATGAGGTGTCTAACTGCTCCTGTGCCCTCAAGGGCTGTGGTGGGGGGCAGCCTGGATACATCAATGTCCATGCTGCTCTCTCTTATGACACTCACAGTATTGCTGATGCAGTTGAACCTCATCCCTGGCCCCTTTAACTTTCCCAGGCCCTCTTTGCCTTTCAATGTTGTAGAAACATGGAAGTTGTTCACAGAAATAACCGTTTGGCTCACTTAGTCTGCCCATATGTTCCTAGCCTATTCTGTCACCGTAGACCCTAATTGGTCTCTGGCGACCCCCCCCCCCCATACTTATTTACCAGTATTCATCTATGCCTATCCCATGCATGTTTGAAACCCCTCACTGTTTTAGCCTCTACTACCTCTGATGGCAGGCATCCACCATTCTTTCAGCAAAGTAGTATTTCCTCACATCCCTCCTAATCCCCACCCCCCATCTCGTTCCATGACCACTTGTTCTGTTGCACTTTCTGTTTTGAAACAGGCTCCCTACTTGTATCCTGTTCACCGCTGTGAGGTACTTATAGGTCTCTATCAATTCACCCATCTCCCTCCTCTACTCCAGGGTGTACATATTGAGATCCCCTCAGTCTCTCCTCATATGGTTTCTCATGTAAACCCTTCACTATTTTAGTTGCCTTTCTCTGGACAGCCTCTTCCCTGCTATGCCTTTTCTGAGCTGCAGCCTTCAGAACTGGACACAATATTCCAGGTGTGGTCTCACCAATGATCTGTGCAGTGGTAATATCACCTTCCTCCTTCTTCTGGTGTTATCTCTCCCTGTGCGTCCCAGCATTCCATTGGCCTTGCCCACTGCCTTGTCACACTGCTGTGTTTCCTGCTTAGTGGCAGACAGTACCCCTCATTCTATGCTAAACTGTATCAGTACTTCCAGTATGCCACTTTATCAGTCCCCTCAGGGTTGACCATGCCTAGAATATCCTTTTCTGGACCACTAGCTCCCTTTACCATCAATCTTCTAACTCCAGTTGTGCATTAGCAAATTATACTACTTGGGGGCTTACTACTAATTTGCAGGGTCATAGTTCATGAGACAGCCTTTGTGGTACATAGACGATCTCAGTAATGCCTCCAAAGTAAAACATCCTCTTTCTGTCCCACAAGGCATGTGGCTCTATCCTCCAATGATTAGTCAAAGCTTGGACCTTTTAACTTTTGGGTGTCAGGGCCTGGATCTGCGTGTTATAGGCTGGGCAATTTATTAATGAATCATTGCCTTCACCTGGAGAAGCCCCCTTGAAATATGTACTGTCACTCAGGAATGAGACTCCTCCAGAAAATAGAATATGTACAGTCCCACACAATCCCACCCAACAATGCAGACACAACAACCAATAAACAGTAGTACACAGAAGTAAGATGTAAACAAAAAGCAGCATTTATTGGAAAAGGCAGGAACAAGACTCTGGGAAGGTAAGGGAAAGGTTAGGCAATTCAGGAATCAATAATCACAGTTGGCAATCCCCGTAATCTCTCCATACCCCATCAGTCCCACAATGCCTTTCACTAATATGGTGCACCAGTGTATTCACCACGATATCCCTGGTAGTTCCCCTTAAGAAGCTGGGCACCACAGTAGTTACAACTAGTCAGGCATGATGCTTCATAGACTTGGATTAGCAACATGCACAGTTGGTGAGTTCCAAGAATTATTATGATCTCTAGTTGTAATCCCTGGCCAATGGCCTAATGTCGGTCTTCTGCCCAGATTATCCCCATTTTAAACAGTCTTAACCTGGGGGTTATGATAACCTAGAAACTCTAGCTAACTAAAGGTGTTGCAGAGCTAAGGCCTTGATTAAGAACTCATTGTTTGCAGCCTTCACAGATCCTGAAAGACCAGTTGGTGACTATATGTCTCTCTTGATGCAAGTGCTAGCCCCATTGCTGGTGCACTGGATACAGGTGCAGAGTATTCACTGAAGAACAAGGGCATTGTAGGAGTGAGCTGTGATGGTAATGCCTCAGCCTTGCTTGTTTTACCCCATGTGGTGACTTTTCTCATCACTCTTTGGTACGGACTTTTTTGCCATTTTCTGTCCTGCATAGGGTCTTCCTCAACAAAGTGGCTGATGGTTGACGGCAGTCATTGTCACAGTTAGCCTCCTCTCCTCCTCTGGAATCTGGGCTCCTTCTGAAACACTTTTCTGATGAGGATGTCTGTTTACAGTGGTAGTCACACATAAGTATACTGGTACTGCGCACCGCACATCATTGCACGGTAGCGGCATACATATTATTCAATGGGTACCACACTGCTTGGTATACCACGCTACAAGTAAACATTTGTGTGATTACCACTGTCACCAATCTCAGGTGTTTGGAATATCCCCATGGAGGGAAGTATCTCTGGGGAAGATTTGCCCTATTTTGAATTCTCTTGCCTTTTTCCTGCTTAGTCCTAGACTGGGTCTGCTACTCCTTTAAATTCCATTGCATGCACACACAAAGTCTTTCAGCCCAACAAGCCCTCACAGGTCTCTGGCAGCACACTATGTTCCCTCTCTCTTCAACTGCAAACTCATTTCCAGATCTGCTGCCAGGCAGATCCCCTGGTAAATCCCTCTAGATGCTTCATTAATAAATTGTTTTGTTATCCTGCAGTCCCATCCCCTGACTGGTTAGTCTCTTCTCTGGAGGTGGGCTTCCTGAAGAATCCTTATTAAACTGGTTCTTATGCTCAGTCTTCACAGTAGAGGGAAGGGGCCTTGACCATCAGGGAGTAGCATGAATGGGGGAAGGTGGACGCAAGCCCATTTTCAGAGAAAAGAGTCTGAGAGGGACTTGCAGCTGTGCAGGTAGAAAAGGCTAAGGAGCCAACTGGAACACACCCACGGGTACTAAAGGAACTCAGGGAGGTGCTAGCTGCCCCACTGATAGCCTTGTTCAACAGATCTCTGGAAACAGGTGTGATACTGGAGGACTGGAGAAGGGCTGATGTGGCCCCGCTACATAAGAGCAGCAACAGGGAGGAGGCTTGCAACTACAGGTCAGTCAGTCTTATTTTAGTGGTGGGCAAATTAATTGAAACCCTATTGAAGGAAAGACTGGAAGAAGATCTTGAATCCAATGGGTTACAAGGCCACAGGCAGCACGTATTCACAGGGGAAGGTTATGCTCAAAATATCTAATAGCTGTCTTTGACTGGGTGATCAGTGAAATAGATCTGGGAGGGCAGTGGAAATGGCCTATTTGGACTTTAGTAAGTCTTTCAACACTGTGCCACGTAGGATGCTGATAAACAAATTGAGCAGCAAAGAGGTGGGATCCAAAGTGACAAACTGGGTTAGAAACTGGTTAATGGATAGGAGATAGATGGTAGTAGTTAATGGCACTCACTCTAATAGGAGAGTGGCTAGCAGAGTACCACAGTGCTCAGTTCTGGGACAATCCTCTTTAATGTCTTCACAGGAGAAATTGCAGAAGAACTTAGAGGGAGGGAGGGAGTGGGGGGCAGGGGAGGGGGTATAAAATGTCTTGTTCCCTTTATTTTGTGATATGTGTCATTATGAAATATGGTGTCATGGAGATGTTTTTTGCTCTGTTTATGGTAAAATTCAATAAAATGTGAATAAAAAAAAATTACAGAAGAACTGGAGGGGAAGTTATGCCTTTTTGCAGATGATACCAAAATCTTTAATTGGGTGGACACTCAGGAGGGGTGGAGAGATTACTTGGGAATCTTGGGAAACTTGAGGAATTGTCAAAAGCATTGCAGTTGGGGTTCAATGCCAAAAAGTGCAAAAGAACTGAGTTTAGGATATGGGGAGTAGGTACTGACAAAAACTAAATAGGAAAGAGATCTTGAGGTTATCACATCTCAGGACTTCAAATTGGCAGGGCAGTATGACAAAACAGTGGATAGGGCTAATGGAATAGCGGGGTGCATAAGATGGGGTATCTCCAACAGGAGCCGGAGGTGGTGGTGTCACTGTATCATTTGCTGGTGAGACCTCACACGGAGTACTGTGTCCAGTTTTGGAGGCTACACCTCAGAAAGGACATAGACAGGGTGGAGGTAGTCCAGATTAGGGCAACTAAAATGATGCAAGGTTTGCATGAAAGGCCAATTAGGAGAGAATGCGGGATCTCAACATGTACACTCTGGAACAGAGGCAAGAGGTGGCTTGATAGAAATCTACAAGTACCTCACAGGGGTGAACAGGGTGCAGGGGAGGCAATGCACTTTTAAATAAAAAAAAACACCAGGACTGGAGGCATGTTATGAAGCTGGGGGAGGGGGTTCAGGAGAGTGTAAGGAAGCATTTCTTCATTTAGGGTGGTAGTCCCCTGGAATAGACTGTCAGTGGAAGTGGTGGAGACTAAAACAGTACAGGAGTTTCCTGGACAATGGATAGGGTCTGCAGAGGTAAATTAGGCAGGGGAACATACGGGCACACTGTGTGAGCAAATCATTCCTTTTCTGCCAACAAACTCTACATTTCTATTTTTGATTTGGAGTTCGCTCCAGGGAAAACTCTCTTGAAAGCTGCATGCAGTGTGCATACCCTTTCCTGAGGCTCCTGTTCCTCCCACTTTGCTGTAAGGCCCCAGGCAGCTAGTGCCCTTATACCCTCACTCTAAGCAGGCAACTTCAGGATTCAGTGCCCTTACTTCAGGATGCCCTGCAACCTGATTGGTTGCCTAATGACTCCTGACCCTACTCCCATCTGTCCATGGGTGTCATGGGTCAGAATCTATGGCCACAGTCATGTTTGTTTTCAAATGTATTTGGTCTCCTGAAGGCAACTGAGACTGCTGGTCAGTAATGCACTCCATGCATGATGGTACAAGTTGGGCCCAGCTGCCTACCCTGGGGCCATGCAGTCCCCCCCCCCCATAATGGGAAGAGGGTAAAATTGGGGACCCACTGTGTATTTAAGGCTTTTGGACTATAATAGTGTATAAGCAGTTCTTTTTGATAATATTAGGGATTGTATAATTTATGTATATCATGATTTGTGCCTTTATCCTTCAATTTTAGGTTTTCAACTGTTGCTGTTGTATGAGGTTATGGACTCTATATAGATATATAGATATATATATATATATATATATATATATATATATATATATACATTCTTTGCAAAAAAACTTCATTAATGCACTAGTTAGTGTTAAACTGACATAATTAGGGAAATGTGGTGTTAGAGTTTCCAACTCTAACACTCCACCCCCACCTTGCAGGCAGCAACAGGAGAATCCATTACAGTTTGACCTATCCTGCATCTTCACAAATCTGGTGTGGGGTGTGCCTCAGGGTTGTCAGCCCTAACATTCACCCCTAACATTCACCCCATTCCATGATTAAAGAACCTGAGATGTGTAGAGTACAAGAGAATGGGGTGAGCATTAGTGTTGATAACCCCAAGGCACGGCACAGGGTCATAATGTCACAAGACATTATGCCGCATGGCTAAATCGCGCTGCCAGTCAGTGCGATTTATGCCATGTGGCATAACTCTTTTCTGTGGGGTCTGCACCCCACACACCCTTTTGAGGCCTGCCTCCCCAGACCCCCCACTAAAGATTCTTAACTCCAAGGGGGTCCAACTCGGGGAGCACACAGAGTCTTTAAAAAAATTTAATTTCTGGGATCAGGAATCAAACCAGGTCCCAGACGCAGTGCCTGGGTTCCTGCTGCTGTGGCTCTGTCCAGTGAGCCACGGCAGCTGCTTGGTGGAACCCACTCCCAGCAGAGGTCTTATCCTCTGCCTGGGAGTGTGTGAATGACGCAATATCGTGTACAGCTGTATACCTGATATTGTACCATTCACTGTCCTAGACAATGCTGTTTCAGGTTAGTTATAATGTTGTACGCTATTATGCGTATGACATTATGACCCAGTATGCCAAGGCACACCCCACCCAGATTTGTGAAGATACAGGAGAGCTCAGACTGTAAGGAGTCTCTTGCTGCTGCCTGCAGGGTGGAAGTAGGATGTTAGGGTTGGAAACCTTAATGCCACATTTCCCTTCTTTGTCAGTTTAACCCTAACTAGCGCATTAACAAAGTATTTTTGTAAAAACTGTCCTTACTTTTTTTATTTTGATCTCCGGCTACACCCCCCCACACTCAGCCGTTCCTCTGGCTCCATCCCTGGACATGAGACCCCCTTCCTTCAGCACCCTGCGACTTACCCTTCATGGCAGGGAGGTGGGGAGCGACTCAACCCACCCAAACGGGTCCATGCCAGGGAGGCGTCCTCCGGGAATGGCGGCGAGGAACAGCGTCATGCTGCCAGGCTCCATTTTTTCTGAATTTTTCTCTCGGCCGGGCATGGGCGTGCAATGGCGCCCACAGTGAGCTGGTCTGTGCTGCGCTCCGTGCGTGCACTAGTCAGCGTGCCACATCCCACCTCCCCTGTCTCTGCGGCTGCATGCTGTCGATCCCAGCCTCCGCTTAGTCAGACAAGCACCGCTGCCTGAATCTCCCCACCCGGAGATGGAGAGCAGTCCTCCGGATGCTCGATCCATCTCCTCCCACCGACCCCTGACAACCCTGTGCTCATTCCCAAACATGGGTCTCGGTGTGGCGCGAGGTGTAGTGACCAGTGCCTCAACCCTCAGCACCACCGGGCTGGCCATCCTTACTTTTTGAGATAGTGTAATCATATCCTTGTTTGCCTGTGAGAGTGCAGGGCCTCAATCCCTCCATAGAAGAATACATGTGTATTGCTGTGGAAGCACAGGGCCCAAAGGGCCCTGGGCTTGCATTTGTGCCAAAACAGCAATTACTTTCTTTCATTGTATGACTTGTTAAACTTCCAGTGTTATCATATGGGAAATTGCATTTTTTAATTTTTATGCATTTTAGTATTGTCACTAAATCACTGTAGGGGGATATGTGTTACACGTGTAATACTCATTAAGACCTATGTTTTGATATCTAAATTGTCCCTTAGGTCCAAATATTGAAGGAGTTATGACTTCTTAAACCTCCAATGTTATCCTATGGAAATTTACATTTTTTAATGTTGGTGTTTTTTTAATTTTTATGACCCCTAGATACTTTTAAGGGGATTATGTCTTATTCATGCAGTACTCATTAAGGCCTTTGGATTGATATATAGACTGTCCCTTAAGTCCAAATATTGGGGGATTTATGGCTTACTGGAGTTCAAATGTGTAAAAAAAAAAAAAAAGGCTAAATCCAAAATACTTTTTCATTTCAAGGAATCCTTTTTCGTATTAAATGAAAAACCCATATGAAAAAGGATCCCTTCAAATGAAAAAAGAACTGGAAAACAAAAACCTAAGTCCAGAATCTTTTTCTGTATGAAGGGATCCTTTATCTTGTTAATGAAAAAAAGCATATGAAAAAGGATCCCTTCAAATGAAATAAGAATCAGAAAAAAAAAATAAAATCCCAAATATTTTTCCATATGAGGGGATCCTTTTTTCTTATGGCCATATGAAAAAAAACAGAAGTGAGTCATGAAAAAGGATGTACAAATGTAAAAAAAAAAATAAAATGTGGGGGTAATTTTTTAAACAGTTAAATGCAGAATACATCTAATGGTGTACCGATGAACAAGATACATGTTTGGGTCTCTCTGCAGGATGTCATTTTTCTGGGTTTTGAAAATAAGCAAACAAAAAAAAAAAACAGTGAAACGATGGCGGCCATATATAAAATACATTTTTCAAATGAAAACGGATTAGCCCCATACAAAAAAGAATCCTTTTTCATTTGTCCAAATTATTTTTTCATTTCAGATATCTATCCTAGAGTGTCTACTGAGCATGCTCAGAACTGAAATTTCAAATCCATATAACTCTGCAGTGGATTCTAATTTTTTCACCAAACTAGCAAAAAGCACTTCTGCAGGCAAAGTTCTTTCTGCACTGAAATTTTTAGACCAGAATTCTAAACTTTTTGGGCACTAGGGGCTGACAAAAATAGCCCCCCCCCAATTTGTACACATGTTCCACTGTTTGGATCCCAGAATCTGCTTATTCGATGGGAATGAAACTTGACATGTCAAGTGGCTATGTATTTCCAACAGAGCATGGAATTTGTTTTTCAAATCCGTTGAACAGTTGTAAAATTATTAAAGTGCAACAATTGGGGTTTAACATTAAACAGCCTACTCAACCCTAAGTATAATGGTGCAGCCACACCACTATAATGGCAAGAAAACATTTCATTGGCCAAGAGGCATCACCTGACCATGCATTAAATCTCTATAAATGCATGCTCAAGTGCTGAATCTCATTTTTTCTCCTACTAAAACCTACTTAAAGCCATTTTATAAGTGTAATGAGCCCCTCATCATAGGATTTTAAATGCACTTCCAGGGGTATAAAGACAGTTGTTCTTTGGCCTTGTGCCTTACTACACCTCTGGGCGTACATTAAAAATAGAATAAAGTATGGGGTTGGGTGTGTAACAAGAATTTTACTCACCCACAAGGTGTTGGATACCACATAAACTCCGAGAGTGAAGCTCGAGGGGTTTATCTCAGCATTCAACACTGAAGGGGTGTGTAAAATTCAAGTTTACACACAACTCCATATTTTATTTTATGTAATTGTTGAGTTTCATTTTCTTCCATCACAGCAATTATAAAAACTAAATAAAACTGAAGGTGCTTCCATGCAGCCGCTGTCTGATCAGGTTTCAGCAGGGTCAGTGGTTGGACGCAGCTGCTGGAAGAAAGACATTTTTTCTTTTTGGTGATTAGGTTAGGAGGCATAATTTTGGTGGCAGACATTTTTGTTTTTTAAAAAACTACTTACCACTGAGTCAGAGTGGTGGTCTGGTCTCTGTGGGTTAAGATGGCTCCTGGCATTGTGGAAGAGCAGCAGCTGGCAGTTGTCTTTGTGCAGAAGAGAGGAAACCCAGCACGTGGTTGCCGTAATAAACACTCCTTTATTACAGCAAATGATGCTACAGGTTTCCCATTGAAAAAAACAAAACCCATTCATTATAATCCTATAATTACCGGTTTCCCTTTTATTCCATAGGGAAACCATGGCGTAATTTACCGTAATGAAGGAGTGTTCATTACGGCAAACACACGCACAAATTCCCTCACTGTGCGCATGCGCCTGCTGCACTTCCTCACCTCTCGACACCTTGCCTGCTCGGGGAACCGCTATGGGACAGCAAACCGCCACCTCAACTAGGCAGTAAGCACAGAAAAAAAAAAAAAAATCTGCCTCAGTCAGTGCTGTGCACAAAATAATAATAAAAAAAAAATATTAACATAATCGAACTGCTGACTACGGCAACGTACTTCACCTTCTGCGACCCCGGCTGCACAGCTAGAATTTATTTTATTCAATTGCTGAGGCAAAAAAAGGGAAACCCAGCAATTATATAAAATAAAATATGGATCTGGGTGTGAAACTTGAATTTACATACACCCTCGGGGTTAGATGCTTCACACAAACCCCTCGGGTGTGTGTAAATTCTCATTACACACCCAGACCCATACTTTATCCTATATATATAATGCACACCCTGTCATGACTTATTACTTACATATATGTAACCCCCAGATTCACCCTAATTTTACTAGGACCCTGGTATTTAGAGAGTTTGCAAGTTGGGAGTGCTGCGCAGCCCAGGTTTAACCTGTTGGGACTCCCTTGGCAGCTCCTGTCAATCTCCTTGGTGGGGGTTTTAAGTGGATGGAACTCTGCAGCAGCATGAGCCACTTTTTGCCTGAGGGTAGAGCAGTCAGTGCTGAGAAGTGCTGCCTGGGGGCAGTGCAGGGAGGTGACTCCTCCCCTCTCCTCTGAACCCTCTCAGCCCTCAGTTGTTTCTCAGGACAGTGGCATCAAGTAACGGCAGCAGTTATCTACTGTTCTGTGCCCTGGTGAGGTGAAGACTCCTGTAAGAAATGGTTTCAACAACCGTAACTTCTTGGGGATGTCCCCCACCTAGAGGAATAGTTAAATGGGAAAGTGCTGCCAAGTGTTTGGAATGGCCAGATATTGCCCTACGAGCTTAGGGAATTCCTGCCAGTTTTGGGAAGTTTTACTTCAGAGCTGTTGGAGCACTGTTTGATGCACTTAAATGGTGCCTTCACAAAGATGAATGTTGTTTTGGAAAAAGATATGCCTCCTCCCTGTCCGAAGCTGGAACTGACATGCTTCTGTCTGACATAGGACAAGAAAGTTATCTTATTGTCTTGGGATGAATTTCACTGTAGCTGTTCCATGCACTGTCCTGGGGAAAATATTGTGAATTTGGATGTTATGGCAATACAGGGAGCCCAGAGTTATTCACCCCTGGAATATGTAAACCTGAAGTTGTCTTGTTTCATTTTGGACATACACTGTCCTGGTGTCCATAACCCAGAAGAAGGATGGACAGGAAAGTCGGTATCCCTTAAAGCAGGGGTGGGATTTAAACATGTGAACTGTAGTAAAACACTACTACTACTGTCACCTTGTGGACTTTGTTGTACCTGTACTGCACCTGCTGCCTTAGTGGGGAAATGTTGGTTTGTCAGTCCGACCTTTCAGAATAAAACCTATTATATGGCTCTTCTTGCTTGTGGACAGCTTTCTGTGAGTGACTGTGTGATTTATTGGTGCCCCCAGTGCCATGCTCCCCCTCAGAGCCATGTAAAAATACAAATGTTCTTTTGTGAGCCCCTTCCTCTGAAGACTGAACCAGGAAAATGCCTTACAATGGAATGTGTGGACTGTCTGTTGCCAAATGCTTACTGTGTTGTCAATTATCATCTGTTATTTCTTAGGAAAGGGTGCACTACATATATATCATATAATAACTGGGGAGCATTTTCTCCCAAAGGGAAACATGGTTATAATTCACTGTTATAAACAGCTGGTTATAATGGCAAATGCACACTGGGTTTCCCTCACTGTGCACATGCTCTGAGTGCACTCTGATTGTTTCTCCTCAGTGGACGGTCCCAGAAACAACTGCAGCCGGAGATTCACACTCACTGCCGCCTATCTGACACACATTAGCAATGCACAAGTTTATCAGTATTTTACTGTTTTATCTTGCCACACAATATTTAATGTTTTTCAGTTGCTGTTCTTTCTAGAGTCACCATGAAATAACCACAGAACATGAATGGACGGCAATCACTGCTACAGCCAGGGAAACAGACAAGGGGAATAAAGAAGTATTTTACTGCATTTTTAACTGAAATACTCTCACTTTCTGATTTTAGGAAGTTTTTTTCCCACCCTGCAAATGTACAATATGTGGTACACATGTACAAAGTTGGCAGTACCATGAGATGCTAGTAGCCATGGCACTACACAGGAACCCATGGGGTGGGGACAGGAGTTGCTTACTGGCTAGTTAGGACTGTTGGTTTAGATGTGGGGGGGGTAGGAGATGGGTCAGTGGTTGACAGTACTACCATTTAGATGAAAATACTACTAGGTGTAAGAACGTAGTAGTAATACTTCTGAGTCCTAAAAATTATCTGGACCACTGACCACAGCACGGACTCTGCCGTCCAGTCCTTGCTGCTCCTCTTCACGTATCGACCTCAGTGGCTGCAGCCTACTGTATTTCTAGCCACTGGGTGAGAGGGGGAATAACTTAACAAAACACAAGCTCTCAAACGTGTGTGTGTGTGTGTGTGTTAAACAGCAAAGTGGTTCAATACTAAAGGGCAGTTCCATTTATTAGCCAAACTGTTGCTTTTTCAATAAAATGGTGAAAGTGAGCAAACACTCCCCAGCAATAATATAAATTATGAACTGAGGATCATAAATACAGGAATCTGATTGGCCAAGAGCTCTTTGAAGCCATGATGATATTGGGCTACATCATCATGGCCTCAAAAAAGTTCCAAAACCACCAGCCTCTTTGCTCTCTACTGTCTGAGAACTATTTTTTCAAAATGTACTCCTACACCACCCAAAAGCTCATTCATAAACTGTTTTAAAACCTGTTTGTTTTATTTTTTTTTTTTTATTTATAAAACTTCAAACTCGGTTCATATTAGCAATAATTCACTTCAGAGTGTGGTATATCATGGGATATTGTCACTCATAGCAGGATTCATCGCAAGTGATAATGGCTCCAATGTAGTGAAATGCATTAGCGGTGGTGTTCTTTTTAGGGTGCCCTGCCTGGAACACTGCCTTAATCTTGTTGTGCAGCAGTTTCTCAACCATGAGGACATTAAGGAAACAGTTACTGTCACCCGTCACATCTGTGACCACTTCACCCATTCTGCAAAGGCCCGTGACCATCTACATGAGCAACAGCACAATAACCATCTGCCTCAGCACTGAATGAAGCTTGATGTTGTGACCAGGTGGAAATCCACACTGTACATGCTTGACCAGCTGTATGAACAGTATAAGGCTGTGTCAGAATACCTGCTGATGCACACCACCCGTGACAGTGCTGGAGTGTCCATCGCTCTAACAACTGAGCAGTGGTGCCAAATGGATGGGCTAATATGCATTCTCCATCCATTTGAGCATGCTACATGGGCAGTGAGTGGGGACACTGCTTGTATAAGTCAATCCATACCCCTCATATGTGTACTGAGGCAGACACTGGTTAATGTGCGACACCAGAAGGAGGCAAGTGGGGATCATGGCAGTTGTGATCTAATGGATCACATGCTCCATGTGCTGGACACACATACCTATGCATCCAGCATTTTACAGTCGGCTGACTTTACAATCTCCACCATGCGGGATCCACACTATAAACTGGTCTGCCCTCTATAATTGAAGGAGGTCGTCAGCAAGTACAGCAGTTGACAGAGAACCTCATTAGAATGGTACATGCTGCATACGTAGAAAAGGCACGCACTGTGGCGGAAACAGGTGTTGCTACCACCAACAGCGGCTCACAGGCAACCCAATCAGAAATAATGGGCAAGGCACAGCAGAAAACAACAAGCAATCCCATTTGCGAAGTTCTCTTTCAGGTGGGAGTGGAAGGTAAGGAGGAAAAGGAGGAGAAGACAGATGAGGCAACTGGACTCTGGGCAGCAGAACGAATGGGGGAGGCCTATGTAGGGAACCCAAAGCACCTTGCCATTACAGACAAGCCACTGCTGTACTGGAGCAGCAAAATGACTGACTGGGCAGCACTAACATCGGTTGCTGTGAAATACCTGAGCTGCCCACCATCCAGTGTCAGTGTGGAATGAGTGTTTAGTGTGGCTGGGGCCATTGTGAGTAACCGTAGGACCAATTTGTCACCCAAGAATGTGTCTATGCTAACATTTATCAACATGAATGAAAGGCATGTTCCGTATAACACAGTGATGTCAGTGGTGTTGCCACAGGAACTGTTTCTCGGTGATGAGAATGATGACAATCCCTTGACTAAGGCATCCACCAGCAGCGAGGTGGATGAAGCAGCAATGGTGAGAGAATTCCCGCCTGGTGAAAACTCCAGTCTTGAAGACTGTGAGGGGTGCTTCTTGGATGATGTGGAAGTGAAAAAGTGAAAAAAGGCTGAGTTTACTTGAAGGCCACCCCCCAACCACTTTTAGCTCAGTATCGTTTATTATGCCTTATTTTTTGCTATGTACCACTGGACTGATTTTGGTAATGTGTTATCTGCAGCAGTGTGTATAAGTTTCATTTGATCACTCTTTGCCGTAACCTGTTGTTTGGTCACCATGAGTCCCCCAGCTCATACAGAGCAGCAGCAATGTAATTACCATAACCATAAAGATTTTGCAATCGCATGATTACAGTTATAATGTTTTCCTGCCAAAAATATCTTACTTTTCATGTCGACTATCAACCCCTTTTTACAGCAAGATATGTTGTCTTGATGTCCTTAAAAGTGCCCATGCTGGCAAATGACACACCACCCCCTCTTGCCACCTGATCTGACACAGCTATGCACTCCATGCGACCAAAAACATATTTTCTGCCACATACTATTGATGATATGTACAAGAACTCTGGCTCCTAGTACAAGTGGCATATGGATGTAACACGCTCATTCAACCATTAACACCACAAGTTGAACACATTTTGAAAAATGGTGAATGGTGGCCATCTTTAATAATGTGAGTCATTAATTACAAAAGTAATCATGAAAAGGCTTAACAACTTACAACATCAAATTCCCTCCAAAAGGTTACTTATGCTATACTACCAGGTTAAAGTTATTGTACCACAGCTGTGATAGTTTCTGGGGGCAAGGCAGGGAGGTACTTGCTGTCCTCAGTTTGATTCAGACTTTCATGGTTACTGCAGCTATGCCACTCAAATGATTAGGCAAGACATTAGCCCCCCTCAACCCAATTATTTACCAAACACCATCTCAACCATCCATTTCCACACATATTTTCTCCCTGTATGTGGGTGTAGTTTACTCGTTAATGGCATGGAAACCAGTCCAGTAGCCAACGCCGCAGTTCAAGCAACACCTCGTCTTCCACGCAACACAGCTACGGCAGCGCCTGGATGAATGTAGTCATCACATAGAGATACGATGAAACCTCAACAGATAAAAATGACCTAAGCAAGACCAAAGATAAGAAAAAAATATGAATATCTGTCAAATTGCATACCTGTTTTTAGCAAGCAAGTTGGAACAAGCAGAGAAAAAAAATTATACTTACCATACCCGTGATGTCATTAAACTGCAGAAATTGCCCCAGGAACATGCTGTGCAGGGGTCAGGATTCCAGACCAAGGTCCATGATGAAGCACAGTAGCAGGCATTCCCCTTCCCCTATCAGTACAGCGTACCTGGAAATAAGATAAAAACAAGCATTTGTCAGTGCCGAATGTTGCTTGCTTCTATGTGCTGTTTAGGTATTTGGAAGTCATTGGAGTGCAAATATTGAAAATTCACGAACTTACGAGCGTGCGTAGGAACTGCGCAATGCACGTACGTAAAACAGTCATTGTTAGGAATTTTTTCACCAAATTTTCAACATAGCCATTTTAAGACCTCTGCTAATTTCCCTGAATAAAGCCTGCAGATTGATTACTGGTGCCCCCAGGCTCACACACACCTGTCAGCTGTATGTCGAGGCTAACCTGCTTACCCTGGATGAATGGCTCCGATACCAAACCTGTCTCCTCACAAAAAAAACCCTACTCGGGCTCTCCCCCCCTGGGGTAATGGCATCCATCCACCAGAGCCCTTCCACTATTGCAACACGGTCTTCCTACAAGACCACTCTAAAGGTCCCCAGATCAAGAACCAGCCATTGCCAGAGGTCCTTCTGCTATAGAGCCCCAACCTGGTTTAACTCTCTCCCTGCCCCCATCACCAATGCCACCACCATCTCCAAGTTCAAAACCACCCTTCGAACCACACATCAGCAGCACTTGTAACTGCTCCTGCCCTGAACATAGCTTCCACCCCTGCTTCTCTTGACAACAATGCCCCTGGCAGCTCTCCACCTAACCATCCCTCCACCACTTCCCTGTACACGTGCCTATGTTTAACCTGGCAGTGCCAGCGGTTTCAGTGTTTACCAACTAGATTGCTCACTTGATACCAACTTATGTAACACCTGTTATCAATTACATGTACCCTGTACCCAATTGTATTTGTCTGACCACAGTGTGGCGTGGCGCCTCTGTTGAACGCCTGTTGTTTTGCAAATCTATGCTATGTAACCAAAAACACAATGTATGTCTTTATGTGGCGAAGTACCTTTGGAAATGAGCCTCTGGCTCAAAGGTTGTAAACTGATTCTTAGAAGTAAATAAATAAATAAATAAATAAATAAATAATGAACAGTGTCACTGTGATTTTCTTAATGTGTCCCATACATTGATTTCGCACACCGACTGCGCCATTGTGCGCTACATGGGCGGAAACACGTTTTCGGTGAGATGTGAAAAATGACAGCTGTACTGCTCATAAGGAGGTGTAGTAAAATGGCAATGTTGAAAATCTGGAGTGAAAATATTGAAATTTCACAAACTTACAAGCGTGCGTAGGAACTGTGCAACACACGCTCATAAAACAGTCATTTTTAGGAATTTTTCCACCAAATTTTCAAAATAGGCTTTTTGAGAGCCCACCTTATGAACACTGGCAGTGTCGTTTCATTAATCATTCCAGAAAGGTGATTTGGCGCAGTGGCTGCGAAATCACCCTTTGAAACCTGAGTAACGCCATGACAGTGCAAGAATTCATGAGGAGGGGTCCCAAAACCCCATGTTGAAAATTTGGTGCAAAAATTCAAAAATGCCTGAGATATGCAACAAAGTTGAGAAAATCTTATCTATCCATTATACAGCTTACGGCATTTCCTCAGTTGTGATTCGGCTTTGAAGAGTGCAGGCGTGTTCCCGGTCCACCGAAGATTGTAGCACCAGACTCGGAGTAAGTATGGGGTGAGGGGTGTGGGGAGGCAGGTGCGCAGTGTGGGCGCGGGTGGGTGCAGACACACGAGGACCATTATTTTTTAGTTTTTTTTTTTAAATGATAGCGGGACGTTTGCCATGCTGGGGTGGCCTCAGCATGGCAGAGGATGGGGGGGAGGGAGCCAACGGAGATTGGGTACCCCGTCGGCCACAGTGGAGGGGAAGGCATGAGCACGCAGGTGCATGCGCAGGCAGGTAGTGGGGGGAGAGCTCTGCCTCACTCAAGGGAGCTCTTTCAACTGTATGCCACTGCATTTTCAGCTTGTCATAGACAGCTGCAGCAGTGATTGGGGAACTGGGGCTCACCTGCAAACACACTGACTGCATTGGAAGACGGGCTGACACACCTCCGAAAACTCAGATGATTGACACTATGTTTCTTGCACATGCGTGCAAGCAACAGAATAAGAACACATTTTGAAGACTGTAAAATGTTCCAGCCCCCACCACCACCAACATCGCCCCCCACCACAGAAAACCATAAAAATGAAGAAATACTTACCTCAGGGACTGTGAAAGTGGCACCACTGCAGAATTAATTAGATCCCCCAGATCTGGTTGAGCGGCATCAAGAACGAGAGTTAACTTCGGTGGAATTCCTGATGTCGACAAAAGCGAAAAAGAACACAATTACAAACAAACTCAGACATCCAGATGGTAGTAACATGCATACTACACTAGTAATGAAAGTTTCAATACTTACCGTCTGCATTGGGAACTTGGGAAATGAGGTGCGTTCAAACATCCCTGGATCCTAATCCTAGCCTGGCATGATGATGTCATCCACACAGCACACTAAAAAATAATATAACAGCAGTACAAACACATTGGAACTTAAGACTCCATAATACCAACCCACCAACACCCTTATCTTGCACAGGAAAAAAAGATAAAAACAGATACTTATGTGTTCAGCAGCAGCAGTATGGACTGTTTGAAGATGATCCACCATCAACACTAAAACAGTACTTCTTGTGGCAACTTGGCAAGTAGTAATCAGAGACAGCAGCAGGCAGCAAGCTACAGTGTCCCAAAATGTCATTCACTCCTCACCGCCAGGCAAGCTACAACCAGACCTTCAGATAACTCCTTTTTGGATGTATTTTATGTCCATAATTTAGCTCAAAACATCCAAAAATGTCGTCTATGGAGTCAATGACATCCAGCAACATTTCAATTGTTTAAGGCTGACGTCCGTTTTTCATGGTGTGGACGTCAGGTCTTTATGTTTTTTTTTAATCCTGGTGTGGAAGATTGCCGATTGCCATGGTAGTCTTTTTTTTCTTTCCAAATGCCAGCTGCCCCAATTGTTGGCAGCATTCGAGTCCATTTGGTGCCTAAGCTGCCTTTTAGTCGTGATCCTGAGGAGGTGGTTAGAGTGAGCAGACAAGCAACTAACAAGTCAGACCTGTGCTGTAAGTTTAGGAGCCGCATAGTGTGGAGACAGCTAGGCCAGAACTGATTAAAAGTCATTAACTGGTCTGAGAGGAAGAATCTGTGGCTTTGCAACGGGTTTACTCCACTGCGTGCACCTGCCCCAGTTGCCAGTTGACTCAAGGATCCCAAGGGAGCAGAGAGCCACAGACCACACGTGCTGACGGTGTGGGCTGCTTGTGGCCCAGGGAGCGGTTATAGGCAGAGTGGAGGCGAGGGCGAGACTGGGAGCAGGAGGAATCTGAGTTGCATGGTTGGTCATGCTATGGTTGGAACTCGAAGGAAGGTGTACCGCAGAGGAGTGGAGGCATTTCTGGAGGAAGCCAGGTAACATGCCCCAAACTTAAGAACTAATGAAAAAGAAACATTTCTGTAGGGCAGCCAGCTACTTTCCCCAATGTAAAACTAGCAGCCTCTTTATTAGGGGTACCTTCTTCCCTGGCAGCTGAGTACCTTTAGTACCTCCAGTTTGCTTTTGATTCCCCCCAACCAGTTCCAGAGCAGGATGTCCACACCAAAATGTAAAAAACTGGTTTCCCAGTTGGCAGCAGACTGGTTCCACCATACAGCTAGGCCTGTCTCAAGATACTGGCTTTCAGCAACGGGCAGGTGATTGGATGCTGTGTGAATGGTTCCAGTGGAGTGTCTGCAAATAGGAGGACCAAAGCACCGAGCTAATAAAATGACCAATGTAATAGCAAAGAAATCATTCAATTCCACTATGAGGGGCTGTGATGGATTAGAAGATCATTGGGTACATGATGCATCTGGTTGGGGACATGTACAGTACACTGGACATACAGACAATAAGTAAACTTTGGCTTAACCATATTTGGGCATCAGTCTAAAGACTTTGATTTTCTTACTAATACAGTAAATTGATTTGGGACTTTTCTGTAACACCCCCCCCCCAACAGTTTCTAGAGATAAACTTTTGTTGACTTTTCCTTCATATTCAGGCTGGTAGTGCCTGGATTGGGTGGCCACCTCTCCAGCTTGGGGCAGGATCATCCAGTATTGTGGTCCTTATCCTGATCTCTGATACTCAAGAGAGGTACTCTGCTTTTTGAGCTGCACTTAGAGTGGTTTTATACTCTTAAAAAAAAAAGATGCTATCAAATTAATTATTTCATTGTTTTAGCTTCTGCACGTCCACGTCGCACACAAGAGTGTGGCATCGTACAGATGTTTGCTTGTAAAGCAGCTAATCAGAGAGCTGAAAAGTATAGCATTTCCTGATAGTTTTTAGCAATGATTTTTACAGCTTCTTAATGACATTTAAGGAGGCGAATCTTATTCATCAGCTGTGAAAAGGGAGAGTCAGGGAGTGTGGCTTGCTCACCCTATTTTTGCTTTATCCAAATGTGGCAGCTCTATGTCCAGTGTGATTTTCAGTCTGTTTGCCTTTAGCTGCTGAGACTGTAAAGGTGGGTACCCATATGGCCAGGGGTCAAAAGTTTTTTCACAAAACAAAGATGTCAATTGTGAACTCAAGATGCAGTTATTTTTAAATACATAGAAACATTTTATTTATTTACTTTTTACTTTTGGCTGTGAAAAGCACACTGAGCTGCAGCTCATTTACAGGTGTGCCCTGGGAGCACAGAGGGTTGAAGTGACTTGCTCAGGGTCACACAGTATGCAAATGACAGCTGTGAGTTTCAAACCCACATCTACTGGGTTTCCAGGTTCATAGCTTGATACTCAGACAGACCTCTGTTAGATGACTATAGGCAGAAAAGTACCATAGGTCTATCTAGTCTGCTTAGGTCCTATCAACTTCTGCTCCAGCCTATTGCTGGGCGGGCTTAGTCTGAGCCCCCTATAAGCAGCTCAGTTTGCTTTGCAGGTTTATCCCCTTCCACCTCCCTCACTCCCACTGGTCTCAGACCCATATATCTCTCCTACCTCACACTATTCACGCTCTCTGCTATAACCACTCACTCCCTTTAGTAAGTTATGCCACTTGTTCACCACCCTGACTGTGAAGACATATTTCCATGCTTCTCACCTGACCTTACCCACAGCCAATTTGTATCCATTCCCCCTGTTGGTCCCTTTGCTGCATTTGAACAGTTGCTGACAGTTCACCATGTTGATCCCTTTCAAGTACTTTAATAAAGGGTAGAGTTGAGCAAGCCGGCCTGAGAGGACAAGGATAGGGTCAGCTGGGTTCTGATCAAATCATGCCAACATTGTTCTTAATAGTGAACCAGACCAGCAGGGAGCTCCAGTTCAGGGCAACACAGCAGTAAAATAACTCGGTTGCTGCTGGCGGTGAATCGCAATTAAGAAGTGCATGCCTGAGAAGAGTGGAGGGGCAGGCCGCAGCCAATTGTCTAAGCCATCCAGCCACAGACAGCCCAGACGTTGACAACTCAGTGTTGCTAATTCTTGTTCTGTAATCTGGACTGTGTCCACACAGTCTTTACCTGAAAGATAACAAGCATTTGTCAATGCCAAATGTTTGCTTGTTGGTATTGGTATTGGTAGTGGAGGAGTTAGATGCATAATAGGAATGGCAGTGAAGTATTGAAGTAACGCCAACCCCCAACCCCATCCTGCAGAGACTGACAAGCATTGGGGGTGTGCCTTTGGGTCGTTGGCCTTAACACTCATGCCATTCCACCTCACCCCACCCTGCAGACACCGACAGGTATCATAGTGTGCCTTGAGGTCTTCCACCCTTATGCTCACCCCATTCCATAAGGAAATAAGCTGAGATGGGTGCAGTATAGGAAAATGGGGTGAATGTTAGGGCCGAAGACCCCCGAGGCACACCTTGATGCCTGTCAGTGGCTGCAGGGTGGAGGTGGGGGTGGAATGGCATGAGCATTACAGCTGATGAACCCAAGTCACATCCCCAACGCCGGTCATTCTGTACAGGCTAGGCATTATGGTTGGAAACCCAAACTGCCAGGGCATTTGTTGGTATGTTTGCTCCAAATTTTCAACATGGGCTTTTTGGGACCCCCACCTCATGAACAGTGGCAGTATCATTTTGTTACTCAATCCCAAAAGATGATTTCACACAGCAAGCGTACCATTTGGCACCACAGGTGCAAAAACACATTTCGGGTAGGATGTGAAAAATAACAGCTGTACTGTTCATGAGGAGGTGTGAAGAAATGGCAGTGTTGGAAATCTGGAGTGAAAATATGAAAAAGTGGTGAAGTTACAAGTGTGCATAGAAACTGTGCAACACACTCTTGTATGCAGTCATGTTTTTGATATGTTTTCACCAAATTTTCAACATTGCCTTTTTGGGAGCTCCTCTCGTGAACAGTGGTACTGTGATTTTGTTAATCTGTCCCGAAAGTTGATTTTGCACAGTGACCGCACCATTCTGCGCTACAGGTGCAAAAACAAATTTCAGGATGGAGGCAAAGAATTTACAGCTGTACTGTTCATAAGGGGGTGTGAAAAAATGGCAATGTTGGAAATTTAGAGTGAAAATACTAAAAATTGATAAAGTTACAAGCGTGCATAGAAACTGAGCAATGGATGCTCCTAACACAGTCATTTTTTGGAGTTTTTTCACCAAATTTGCAACAAGGGCTTTTTGAGACCCCACCTCAAGAACAGTGGTACTGTCATTTCATTAATTGGTCCCAAAAAGGTGATTCCATGCAGCAACCACAATATCATCTTTTGGGACTGAGAAACCAAATGAAAGAGCCAGTGTTCACAGGGTAAGGTCCCAAGAACCCTATGTTAAAAATCTGGGACCAAAACTCAAAAAAATTGCTGAGATATCAACCTAAGCTGAAAACCCCCGACTGACTGCCATTATCGGGCTTATTGTCATTTTTTCAGTTCCCAGCTGGTCTTTGAAGAGTGCAGATGTGTTCCAGGTCCACAGAAGATCAGTGCTCCTGACCTCTGGAGGTAATATAGGGTGGGGGTGTGGGAGGTAGAGGCACAAAGGAAGGGTGCGGGTTGGGGGAAGGGGACTGCGGGCAAGATGAGGGACTGGTTTTCTTTTTTTAAGGTTTAAAAAAATGTCAAGGGACTGTTTTCTTTTTTACACGTAAATATTAACAAAATGGATTTTGGCAAACTGGGGTGGGCTCCCAGTGTGCCAGAGTACTGAGGGGATCAGTGCTGACCTGGGGATTGAGCACCCCAAGGTCAGCTGAGAACTTAGGGATGTGGCAAGGGGCGATGCATCCTACACCACAAGTTGGCATCCCAGAGTCGTAAACATCAAAGAAGTATTTTTTGGCACACTGGGGTGGGCTCCCAGTATGCCACATTAATCGTGGGAGGGGCAATAGATGCTGACACAGGGATTGAGCACCCCAATGTTGGCAGGGGATGGAGAACGGAGAGTACAGGGTAGGCAGCTGCAGTGGGAGGGAGCTAACATTTAAATTTGTTGTCCTGCTGTGTGCCTGGTTGGGAGGGAGGGGGGACTGCCACTGCAATGGTGAGACTGCCACTGATTGCAGCGGCAGATTTCATTCAACTGTGGCGCTCACTCTGAAACTGCCATCATTGGCAGCTTCAGCATTAATTGGTGGCCAAGGGACGTGCCCATTAAAGCATCTGCTGCACTGGCCACAACACTGCCACGCCTCTGCAATGCTCTACTATCTCAATATGTTTCTTGTGTGCTGCATGTGCAAGGAAACATAAAAACGGGTAAAACAAGTGACAGCACTTTACTGCATTTTCTCATAGGAGTAAGGTGACTCCCAGGGGGAGAAGTGTATGTAAGTAACTCAACACAATAGGATGTGTAATTATAGGTTAATAACCACATGCCTTGGATATGTTGTTAGGCTTGAGTCACAGCCAAATGTCTTTAAACACAGCAAAGAAGTATGCTTTTGGCCATAATTACACATGCCTGAAGTGTCTTATTGCATATATAAATGACTTATCAAGCATGAAAACAAAATTGAAAGTGCATCAATTTAACTATTATAAATAATTACATCATCATGTGACATGTCTCAGCCAAACAACTTCATTTATCCATAACATTCTGCAAATAAGGGTAATACTACACCCAATGCCAAAGAGCACTTGCCTCTAGCTCATGAAGTTTGTCGCATAGAATATAGGATTTACCTGATGGCAAACCCCCCACCTCCCTGGCATGCAGTACTGCTTAAGTCAGTTTTATACTCTAAGATTTAATATGATTGCCAGAACCAAGAACTCATCTGAATGCACACAAATTTAAAACTGCCATTAAATTTTTTAAATTAGCCAAGCAGGATTGTGTAAGTAACTGTAACGTTGTGCAGTAAACCCCATATGCTTCAATGCCAAATGCTAGCAACTGAGGAGATAAAATTGCAGCCCAGACACAGAGGCATGTTTTATTGCTATTTTATATGATATTTATAAACTAGAAAGGAATCTTTGATTGTATATTTATGTGCTATTGATCTGTTATTTTTTTTTCTGCATTGCAGTGATCACTTATAACGACGATCGAACAATAAAACTCTAAACTGAAAACTGACTATAATTAGGCTTTTTACATTGACATGGTGGAATAATAAAATAAGAAAAACTGAAGAAAGAATCAGGATTTGGATTCTTTCTTTTTTTTCCATCTGCTGTTTGATGGGGTGTATCCAAGAGTACAGAGGTAGCTCAGGCAGGTACTGGCTACAGCTCAGACAATTCTATTAAATTGCTCATTGGAAATCGGAGTGGTTCTGGAGGACTTGAGGGGGGTAGCAGGGAAGAGGCTGGCAATTATTTATTTTATTTAGTTTTTGTTTAATCTAATCAGCCTGACTTTGGTAGTGGAAAAGTTAATGGAATCACTTCTGAAGAACAGGATTGTGGAACATATTGAATACAATGGATCCAAGACAGTATACATTCATGGGGGGAAGTCATGTCAAATTAATCTGATAGATTTCTTTGACTAGGTGACCAAGGAAATAGATCAGGGTGGAGCAGTGGACTTAGCCTATCTAGATGTCAGTGAGGCTTTCGATACCATTCCACATAAGAGACTTTTAAGCAAGTTGGGTAGCTTAGGGGTGGATACAAGGGTAGCTAACTGGGTAAGACATTGGTTAGGGGATAGGCAGCAGGGGGTAGTGGTAACCAGAGTTCATTCTGAGGAAGTGAGGATGGCCAGTGAGGTGCCTTAGGAATCATTGCTAGGACTGGTCCACTTTAATGTCTTTATAAGTGACATTGCAGAGAATTAGTAAGGGAATGTCTGTCTCTTTGCAGATGATGCAATGTAGCCAACAATCTATGGTGTCTAGAATAAATGAAAGAGAATGTGATGAATTACATACACAATTCAATAAAAATGTTAACAATAAACAACCAAGTGAACACTTAAGCACTTTGCCCCCACACCAAACAAATGACAACAACAACATAACGAACTTGGAAATCTGTAATGCTGTGGTTCACAAAATAAATTTCACAAAAAAATGAAATAGATTAGAAGATTCTGATGAAACCAGTGATGATAATTGGTATATGATACAAGGTACAAGGCAAATTAAAAAAGGGAAGGAAAGCTGACGGTTTTATGTTACCATTATCAAATAACTTTTACCCTTTGATACAACTCATAGATGAAGAACCAATTATAGATCCATCACCTGTACCCTACACTATGCCCTCAAAGCAGTCTTCCACTGTTCATTCCCCCTTCCCACATAGTGAAGAAAATAGTATTAAAAATACACCAGTTCCTCTCGAAAATATAGAAAATGCTAACAATATTCTTTTAGCACTACACCCTAATACTAATGTTCCTGAAAACTATACCTCAAATCTAAACATACTGCCTGAACAAATTTATATACTGGGGGATTCAATCGCCAGATACACTGATAGAACTTATCAAATCATCTTATTTATCTCACCTGCACAATGGCAAAAAAATCTATCTTGGGACTGACTCCATTATGTATTCAAAACCTACTCCGACTGAATCCTGGCTTACGACCCTCCACCAGATCTGAACACCAACCTTTCCTGGTTCCGAGATGCCGGACTGCACAGGGACAAAGATCTTTCGCATACAGGGTCCCGACATGGTTCAATGCGCTTAGTCCACCTACTCTATCCTCAACCTCGCTTGAAGCTTTCAAATCCATGCTCTATGCCCACCTCACCACCACTAGCAACTGTGATTGCACTAGATAAAGACTACTACTCCTCATGTCTCCTCACATCTGAGGCCTCTTCCTCCCTGACTAATGAACCCTCTGGTACCTCTACTACTTCCTGTCTCCACCCAAACTCACTCCCCCTTTCTTCCTGTCCCCTCTCACTTACTCTTCTGCTCACCACCTTTCCCTCCTCTCTAACCTCCTTTTGGCGCCTAATAATCACCCTCTCCCTGGAAGTTTCCTTAACCTCGAAATTGTCTATTCGCTTGAACCTGTTATAGCTTGTTTTTCTATGAAACCTAAAAACGTTACTGCCTTAAACTGTTAATAGCAAATTTATGATGTAACTTTCCTGTCTGGTTTTACCTGTAATGTGGATCATGCTTTGTTAAATGTTCTTTGTGACGTGGAACCTTTTTAAAAGAGCCCTGGCTCAAAGGTATTAATTCCTAGACTAATAAACTAAACTAAACTAAAGATACACCACTAGGAGAAAAAAGATAATGTAGCCAGCTGTAGCTATGGTGGTGCAACGATAAAGGATGTGACCGGTATGCTTCCAGGTATCTTTCAAAATATAGCATATCCAAAAACTGCCCTTTTGCATGTAGGAACAAATGATTTTGGGAAACAGGAAGTTGAAAAAATCACCAAAGATATGGAGGATGCTATTAAAACTTTAAAAACACTAGATGTGACTCCCATTATCTTAGAAGTTTTACCTGTTCCAAGAGCAAGCAATTATAGGACAAAGCAAATAAAAGCTTACAACAACTGGCTACACAGATGGTGCCTCACAAATAATATCAAATGTATACATACTTGGGAAATATTTGTGGGACAAGACGATCTATATTGCTATGATGATTTACACTTAAACAAAAAAGGCACAAGACTACTGGGGTATATCATGTACAATACAATAAATAAAACCTCAACGCCAATAAAAAACTAAACGCTAGGGGGCAAAGGGAGCTGGCCAACAAATTCACTAAGCATTTTGTTAAAACAAGCACAGGCTGACTTTTCTACTTACAAATGTAAGAAGCCTTCATTCAACTAAATTAGATGAGTTAGAGATACTACTTCACAAAGATAATATTAATATAGCAGCAATTACCGAAACATGGTGGGGAGACCAAACAAGCTGGAACTTAAACATATCTGGTTATAATACAGTATATAAAAATAGATCAATTAAAAAGGGTGGAGGAGTAGCCTTCCTTGTTAAAAATAATACAGAATATAGATCCATTAATACAGACGGTGAAATATCCAGTGAAATTATATGGATTGAAATAATAAGGGAGACTCAAACTAAACATACAGTGGGACTATGTTATATGCCACCTAATATTGATTTATCTGAACATCAGAAATGTTTTAATAATTTAGAATTAAAAATGAACAAATATGATATTATTCTATTAGAAGATTTTAACTACTCAGGAATTGATTGAGTAAATTACACAGCTAATAATAAAATGGAAAAAAATGTTTTGGACTTCTGTGAATCACATGATCTAGTCCAACTCATTCATACCCCAACAAGGAAAAACAACATTTTAGGTTTGTTACTAACAGACATATCCCAACAAATTCATAATATTGAAGTTCATGAACCATTACTAAATAGTGATCATTGTATAATGACTTTTAAAACAAAGACAAACTTAGATCGAAATCCTGATATAACCACCTTTAAAAACTATGGCAAGGCAAACTTTAATTTTATTATTAAAGAACTAACAGCATGGAAATGGAACATTGATACTACATCTCCAGATGAACTTTGGCAGTCGTTAACTAATAAAATACTTACTCTAGAACAAAAATATGTCCCAGAAAATTACCACTATGGGTAACCCCTAGTATTTTACATTTAATAAAAAAAAGAAGAGCCTACAGAGCATCAACTAGATGCAACAATGAACATAATAGAAACAAATACAGGGCAATATTAAAGAAATGTAAATTAGCCATAAAAAACAGAAAGGAAAAAATGGAATTCAAGTTAGCCCACATTAAAGACGGTGGTAAACGTTTCTATAATTATATAAATAATAAAAAACAAACTACTAAAACTATTGGTTCAGTACTTATTAATGACGATACTATTCAGACTGCATTAGAAATGGCTCAGAAATGTAATAAATATTTTTGTTCAATTTTCAGTTCTACCCACAACATAAAAACAAATATCGATATTACAAATAATATATTTGACTATACTATGCCAGAAAAAGCCAAACAAGAAATAAAAAATAAACTGGATGCGATCAAAACAAATAAATCCTCAGGTCCTGATAATCTTCATCCACGCTTGTTGAAAGGTATTGCACCATGGTTGATTGACCCATTACATAAACTGTTCAACTTGTCCTTGACAACTGGACTGGTACCCTGTGACTGGAAAACAGCATTAGTAACACCTATCCTTAAAAAGGGAGACAAAAGTGAAATATCAAATTATAGGCCAATCAGCCTGACTAGTATATTGGGTAAAATATTTGAGAGTATCCTTAAAACTAGATTGGAAGAAGACTTAGTAAGAAAACACCTTGTTGATTTAGATCAGTATAGTTTTAAAGAAAAGAGATCTTATCTCACTAGTAATTTAGTATTTTATGAGAAAATTAGTAGTCTCCTCCATGATAAACTACCTGTGGACATAGTATAGTATATTTGGATTTATGCAAGGTCTTTGACAAAGTGCCTCATTTAACCCTAATTAACAAAATGAAATCTTGTGGGATACATCCTATTCTGACAAAGTGGGTAAATGAGTGGTTAACAAATTGTATGCAAGTAGCATGTATAAGAGGGTATACCTCTTCCATAGGTGCAGTTACTAGTGGGGTTCCACAGGGGTCTGTCCTTGGACCTGTTCTTTTTAATATATTTGTGTCAGACATGACTGCTAACCTTAAGAACATGGCTATAAAATTTGCAGATGATACTAAAATTGCAGCTAAAGTAGGATCACCAGATGAAATAGAAGATGTTATTAAAGATCTTCAAGACCTAGAAAACTGGGCAGAACTAAATGACATGGACTTTAACACCAACAAAAGTGTTATTATGCACCTAGGGGACAATAATCCAAATGTACAGTTTACGTTGAATGGTTCAATATTGGCATCAGTAAAAGAAGAAAAAGATCTTGGAGTTATCATCAATGCAGATCTCACATTTACCTCACATTGTAACTATATTTAAAAAAAAAGCCAACAGAATAATAGGGTATATAAAGAGATCTTTTGTTACTAGAAACAGGGCATGTATACTCCCACTCTATAGAGCACATGTGCGTCCACACCTGGACTATTGCTCACCATTATGGAGTCCTAATCTCAGATATGATATTAATGCATTGGAGGGGGTTCAGCAAAGGGTTACCAAAATGACTGATGGTTTGCAGAACAGAGATTATGAGGGCAGAATGAAAGAACTGTATTTGTACTCATTGGAGATGAGAAGAACTAGTGGGGATCTACTTTTGACGTTTAACATTGTCAGAGATAATGAATTAATGACACAACTAGCAATGACTTTCAACATGAGAGAACGTAATCTCAGGAGCCATAGGTTCCAACTGGCACTAACATATCCTAAAGTAGATACTAGACGTTCTTTCTTTACCCAAAGAATTATAACCATATGGAATAGATTACCAAAATTATTGTTAGAAACAGACAATGTGGACATTTTTAAAGTCACCCTTGACAAATTTTTATTAAATAAGGTATAAGGTTATCCAGACACTGGAGTTGCACTCATATGGGTTAAACAACTTCTGCACATCTAATACTCTTAGTATGTAACTTAGTAGGATGCCAAAATCTGCAACAGTGTGGATACTCCAGGTGAGTGGAAAGTATAAACAGAAACCTGAGAAAATCTGAGGCGTTGTCAAGGGTATGGCAGCAGGGTTTCAATGCGAAAAAGTTCAAAATAATGCACTTAGGACAGAGAAATCCGGGGGTGGACTACAAAATGGGTGGGGTGGTACTGACAACCACTAAACTGGAAACAGACCAGAGGTGATCATATAAGATAATCTTAAAGGTGGCACAACAAAAGAGTTGGGAGGGCTAGTAGGATGCTAGGGTGCATAGGGATGGATATCATGATCAGAAAGAAGGAGGTGGTGTTGCCTCTGTATAGATCTCTGGAAATACCTCACCTAGAGTACTATATACAGTTCTGGAGACCATAGCTCCAGAAGGACATAGACAGAGTGGAGGCGGTCCAGAGGAGGGCAACTAAAATAGTGCAGAGTCTGCATCAAAAAACCTTTGAGGAGGCCGGCCTGGTGGCGCTGAGGGTTGAAGTGCTGGACACCACACCTCATGTCACACCGGTGACCCGCATTCAGGAATGAGTGTGGGCCACCGGGGGTCATCCGGGAGAAGATGGATCGAGCGTCCAATGGACAGCTCTCCATCTCTGGGGATGGGGGTTACTTCAGTTGGTGCATGCCTCACCTGTGGCAGAGGCCGGGGCTTGGCATCACACTGTCACAACACTAGGGGGTGGAAGCAGGGCAGATGCTTGGGGGTGATGCACACGGAAGCATGTGCAGGCTCACTGCAGGTCTTGTTCCCACAGCGGAAAGAGAAAAACAGAAAAAGACCCAGGTGGCTGGTCATTGCGGCTTGATGATCATTTCCATCATGCTCCATTCCCTAGTTAATGCCCCGAACTGGATCCTGTCGGTGGGTGAGGGTCCCTGCTGCCCTAGCATGGGGGGTAAGTCATGGGGGGTATAGGGGTAAGGGCTTGGGGAGCGAAGGTGATGGACAGTGGCTGGACAAGGGCCAACCAGGACCAGGGCGGGGAGAAACATGAAAGCCAAAAAAAAAAGCCCCATGAGGAGAGATTTAAATACTTGAATATGTACGCATTGGAGGAGAGGAGGGGGGAGCAGGGTATGATAGAGACCTTTAAATAACTAAAGGGGGTGCATAAAGTACAGGAGGAAAGTAGTTTTCAGGAAAAAAGTGCCCCAAAACAAGTGGGCATGTTATGAAGATGGATGGGGGTAAATTCAGGAGAGATGTGAGGAAGTACTTCTTCCCAGAAAAAGTGGTGGATTCCTGGAATAACCTTCCAGTGGAGGTGGTGGGGTGAAAACAGTGGTGGGATTCAAGAATGCATGGGATAAGCACAAGGGAATCTTAGGGGAAGGGAAGATGGGGAAGGATAATGGATCAGAGATCAAGTAGGATCTGCGGTAATACTGTAGGCAGGGGGAAATGGGCAGACTAGGTGAGCCAAGCGGTCCTTATCTGCTGGCAAATTCTATTTTTCTATGTTTATATGTGTCTATAACTGAGTCAAGTTCCTCTACAATTCCTTCCTTTTATTTCCTCTTAATACAAGAGGGGGCAGCCTAGAACTACATTTTTCTGTTTACCCAGCAAAATACAACAGACAAATGCAACATCGTATTTTCAGTGGGGTTTGGCTTCCCCAAAATTTTACATTTAGCCAGTGTCAGTGGCTCAGCAGGTTGCACACTCGCCTCTGAGGCCAAAAGATCAGAAAGCTGTGGGTTCTATCCCCACTCCAGGCACTTGGGTTAAATCCCAATACTAATACTGTGGTGCAGCATGAGGGTGACATCTTTCGGATGAGACATTAAACCGAGGTCCCATCTGCCTGTTCTGGTGGTAGTTCAGGTGGATGTTATATATCCCATGGCACTTCTCGAAAAAAGAGTAGGAGAATTTCCATGGTGTCCTGGTCATATTTCCCCCATTCACTAAAAATACCACCAACAGCTTAAAATCTGGTTCAGTTTCAGTTGACATCCATCTTTCTCCCCCCTCCCCCGGGACAAGGCTGAAAATAGACAAAAAATTGTCTAGTCCTACTTCCCAGTCAACAAAAACTAAATCAATAAATCAATGTGGAATCAGTATTGAAGCACAGGGAGGTCAGTTGACTTGCTCAAGGTCACACAATGCTGAAGTTGCCATGCTGGGATGCAGCTGAATCTATGTTCTCCTATTTATACAGTTCAGTGCTCTACAACACTGAACCCAACATGCCATCTTGTAAGTAATAATACCCAACAGAGTGGGCATTATTGGGAAATACCGGACTGCCCAGGGGCATAATGAAGGCCTTATAGCCCCTTGAAGGTCTGGTATTTCTCAATAATGCCCACCCTGGAGGGCATCATTGCTCTTAGAAAATGGGCAAGTGTATTTTTTTTATGTTTTAAAAAATATATTTTATGTTTACGTGTTAAAACGTATTTTTTTGTAGTAAAATAGTTCCTCCACCTACATTAGAGCTGGTTGTCATGGTTGCCCTGCCTTACAAGACGCCCCTGAAAAAGGGACCTTTGGTCTCAGTGGGTTTACCTGGTAAACAAAATCTAAATAAATAAATAAAGTAGAGATTGTTAGTCAGAGTTGCTTTGATTGTTTGACAAAGTTTACTGTCCCCTCCAACACACACACACACCCACACACACACACAGGTAGATTCAGACTTACAGAATGTGTACTGAGTGGCAGATTTTTGCTGGGAATTAAATCCGAGCGAGTGGCAGCATGGAGGCCACTCGCTAACAATCACAGCAGACTGCCATTAGGAGAAGGGCGCATGAGAAAGCCGCCCTTTAAACTGAGTGACACATGGTTGAAGGAAATAACAAAGTGTATCTGTCCCAAAGCACAAAATAAAAAAAGGGAGTTTTTTTTTCTTTCATTTGAAATGCGAGCAATGATTGTTTTGTTTTTCTTTGGGCTCCCACTAGCATTTGAAGGAGTACGAGAGTGCAGTCGGGAGATTGGTGCCATTGTAAATGAACATGGCTATGAGAAAATAGTTTTTTCATGTTCCCGACTGCAAAATAACTGCAGTGTGTTCTTTCTCTCTCTCTTTTTTTTTTTAATCAGTCAGCTGCCACTTAAATAAGGGTTGTTGGGGTAGGACAAGTATCTCTTGGTAAGCGAGATGAAAACATGGCAGCCATTTCAAATTATATTGGGTGCTTTCTGCCAATTAGAAAGCAAGATGGGCACCACTGTAGAAGCGTACGCAGTTTAGTGGGACTTGGACTGACGCTTATTTTTTGATAGGCATCTATTGAAAAATAGATGCCCAGGTTCAAGGTGCTTTTAGCCAATCAGGGCGCATAATATATTCTTGCCATTTTCTAAGTTTTGTTGATGACAGGCAATATTGGTACAAGATGCAACATAATGCATACAAAACATGGCTACATAACAATTCATTACAGGCAATCTGCTCAATGACGGTTCACTCCCTTCAGAAGTCAAGAAATGTTCCAATCATCATGGAGTGAATTGCCAGTAATGAATTGATGTGACACCACAAAATATTTGTCAGTCTGGCAGGATGGGACTGCTGGGAGGAGGCACCCATGCTAGTGGCCAGGGAGGATGTAGGGGTCCTCCATAGGGGAGGCTCCAAGGAGGGAAGCAGAAGACCCCAGCATATAAAGAAACAACTTCTGTTGAGGAGATCTATCATTGGGGGTTGTTTTGGAATCAGGAGCGGAGGGAAAGAGGGAGGTATGGTGCCTATCTGGCACCTCTGCTCTGAAGGATGGAAAGTAGATCCTAAGGATCGATAGGGTGCTGGGACAAGAAGGGGAGTTGGATGCCATTTTCCACCTGGGGACAAGTTACCTGGGTAGGGACAGGGCTGGGATAGTGTAGAGAGACTTCAGGGAGCTGGGGAGGGGTCTTAGGCAGATAGCATACTCAATGGCTTTTGCTGTGGTGCTGCCCATCTACAATACAATGGAGTGTAGGGTTCTCTGCACCAGGAATTTCAACTCATAGTTGAAGGAATGGTGTAGACAGAAGTCAGCTACACTGGGGACTGGGGACCAACCTGGAGGAATAAGGGCCTATACAGGGGTGATGGCCTGCATCCTTCTAAGAAGGGAATTGCTGTCCTCAGTGAAAGGTTTAAATGTTGCCTTGATTAACATTTAAACTAGCCAACAGGGGTGGCAGAAGAAATCAGGGAAAGTGTTCACCCCAACAGACTGAAGCAGAGAGATGGGTGGACTCAGGGGGAGGTAAACCCCTCAGGGTGCAAAATAAAGGAAAAAACAGAGTGGCAGAAATGAAAGGGGATGGGAACATGTGCTGTAAAATGAGATGGGAAAAGAAGGGAGGTCAAAAAAGGAAAAAAGGGAGGAAATAGGCAGAGTGATAACAAAATGTGGAAGTCCATGTGTGCAAACACAAGAAGTCTAGGAAATAAAATCCAAACCTAGAGGCCATCATGGCAGAGGCAGACCAGAATGTCATGTCCATTACTGAGTCATGGTTCACAGGAAACCATAACTGGGATATGGCCATACCAGGCTATACTCTGTTCAAGTTAGATCAGGTGGGAAGGAAGGGAAGAGGGGTGGAGCCATATGTAAGGGAGGGTATCAAAGTGAAGGTGACACAGAGACTCTTGGGGGAATGGAGGCCTTGGAGGTACTGTGGATCACTCTGGAGATGGGAAATGGAGCCACTGTTTGCACAGGTTCAATCTACAGACCTCCAACATGGAGGAGAAATTGATAAGGCACTGGTGGAAGCCACTGTTACAATGGCAGAGAAAGGGGAGGCGCTGTTGGTGGGGATCTTCAGTCTGCTGGATGTAGATTGGAACACCCCAGCTCCAGCTTCAGCTAGAAGCAGACATCCTGGACTCCCTGCAGGGGGTGTTTCTCATGTAACTAGTCAGGGAGCCTATTCAGAATGGGGGTAGTACTGGACCTGGTGTTTAGAAATAAGGACAGTACTGCAGACATCAAGGTGGAAGGCCAACTGTAGACCAGTGATCACTGTACAGTGTGGTTCAACATAATGACAGTGGTGGAAGCAAATCACACAAGGACAAGGGTTCTGGACTTCAGGAGGGCAGATTTAAAAAAAAATGTATGAATGCTTCAGAGATGACCTAGCAAGGGTGGAGGAACTGTGGGCTAAACTAAGGGAAGGCATAGTGAAGGCAACAAAACTCTGCACAAAGGAAGTGAGGAAAGTGAGGAAAATGAGAAAAGAAAAAAAGAGACTGCTATGGTTCTTGAAGGAAGTAGATGAAAAGGTAAAGGAAAAAAGGGCAGTGTTCAGAAGATATAAAAAGATGGTGAGGGAAGAGGACAGGGAGGTGAATCAGGAGAAGTAGAGGGAGGTAAGGAAAGTGGTGAGGAGCACAAAGGTGCAAACCGAGGAAAGAATAGCCCAGGTAATGAATGAGGGCAAGACATTTTTAGGTACATACATGACAAGAGGAAGAATAGGGGAGGGATTGTGAGGTTAAGAAGGGCAGGGGGGACTGTACAGATGAGGATCAGGAAAAAGCAAATATCCGGAACAAATACTTTTGTTAAGTATTCGGAAGAAGAGAAAGGGGAGGGACCACATAAAAGCAAGAGGAGCACTGAAGGGAGGGAGATAGAGATAAGAGGTTCGATTCAGGAAGGTCTGGGTAGACTACAGCAAGCTGCATCAAACAGCAGCTTGCTATGATCTCCGGTGCACAAGGGACCCTGCGCCCGATTCACTATCAGGAAGAGTCCCAGCACCAAACTCCCACAGCTTGTGGCACATATTGCTGTGCACCAAATGTAAGCTGCACAGGAGAGGTTTGCTGCAAGCTGTGGCAAGGTTAGGCAGCACCAGCACCCAGTGCTGCACACCCACCTGGAGGCTGGTGGGGTGGTGCGGGCAGTACCAGGGGCAGAAGAGGACAGGTAGGGGGTGGCTGATGGGGGGTGTCAACAGCTCTTCAATGGGGACACTGCATAGCTGCTGCCATGCCTGTGGTTACCTCGGGGAGTGCCACATACCAGGCACCAAGGGGAGTGGCCTAGTGGGCAGTGCACCCCAGATATCTCCAGGGGCTGTGGGGAATGGGACACCATGGGTGGGTGGTGGCACAGGGTCTGTCCCACACAGTGACAGCTTCAGGAGGTGGCATAAAAACGTTAGACCAGCCTCGGGCTGGTCTAACTGTCCTGGCCCATGTGACATATGTGGGGGTTACTGAATCCCTCTAAAGGGGATACTGCAGCTTGCATCTGGTGCAATCCCTCTACTATCATGGTGCACCCCCATATGTGGTGCAAGGTTGGCATAGGCCCTGTTTGCTGCATCTGGGCCCAACAAAGGCTAACAGGATGCTAGGGTACATAGCAAGGGGAATTACATCCAGATGTAGCGAAGTCATATTGCCCCAGTACAGGTCCCTGGTGAGGCTGCACTTGGAGTACTTCGTGCAGTTCTGGCACCCATACTTCAATAGGGATATCAAACTACTGGAGGCAGTGCAGCGAAGAGCAACAAAGATGATCCAGGGGTTGGGGGACAGAACTTACGAGGAAAGACTAAAAAAGCTCAACGTGTATACCCCGGAGGATAGAAGAGAGAGAGGGGACATGATCAAGATCTTCAAGTACCTGAAGGGGATGAACAGAGTAGGCTTCCAGGGTAGGTTCACTCTCCAGAATGGAGGAGATACCAGAGGGCACTCCCTGAAGTTAAAGAGGGGCAGATTCAGGAGGAAAAGGAGGAGGCACTACTTTACTGAAAGAGTGGTAACAGGGTGGAATGCACTGCCTATGCAACTCGTATCAGTGCAGTCTGTGGGGTCCTTCAAGAGAGGGGTTGGACAAATTCAAGGAGAAAGTACATACCAGGGGGGCAGTTGGGGGAGAGAAGAGTTAATGGGGGGCAGCTGCAGTCTAATGGGCTGAAGTGTAATGGGCTGAAGTGCTGCAGACTTGAGCAGACTAGATAGACCATATGACCTGTATCTGCTGGCAGTTTTGTAACATTGTCACAGCCAGCCTTGCTGAATCATGTGTGGTGCAATTTTTGGCACAAGGTGCCACTTGCATCAGATCCAATTGATGCAGGCACCTTGCATCAGACTTCGGCTTTCTGAATCGGGCCCAAGTTCTTTTACAGAAAAGAGAGTCCTGAAGGAACTCGCAAATCTGAAGGGGGACAAAGCTATGGCACCGGATGGGGTACACTCAATGGTATTGAGGGAGCTCAAGGAGGTACTGGCTGCATCTCTGACAGTCCTAGTTAATAGATCACTGGAAACAGGAGTGGTTCCAGAGGTCTGGAGAAGTGCAGATGTAGCTGCACTTCACAAAAGTGGTAACAGGGAGGAGCTGGCAACTATAGGCCAGTCAGCCTGACATTGGTGGTGAGGAAGTTAATAGAGTCACTTCTGAAGGAAATAAATGTGGAGTATCTTAAATCCAGCAGGTTACAAGACCTGAGGCAGCACAGATTTACTGGGAGAGAACATGTCAGATAACTCTGATAGATTTTTTTGACTGGATGACCAGGGAAATAGGTCAGGGTGGGGCAGTGGATGTGGCCTACTTAGACTTTAGTAAGGCTTTTTCGACACTGTTCCACATAGGAAGCTGTTAAGGAAACTGGGCAGCTTAAGGGTGGGCCCTAAGATGGTAAACTGGGTAAGAAATTGGTTAAGAGATAGGTGATAGAGGGTGGTGGTAAATGGGGTTCACTCCGGTGAGGGAGGGTGACCAGAGTGGTGCCTCAGGGCTCAGTACTGGGACCAGTCCTAGCTGGAAAGGTAGGTCTGCCTCTTTGCAGATGACACCAAAATCTGCAATAGGGCAAACAGTCCGGGGAGTGCAGAGACCTGAGAAAACCCAAACATTATGTCAAGGGCATGACAGCTGGGGTTCAATGCAAAAAAGTTCAAGATTGTGCACTTAGGGTACAGAAATTCAGAAACAGAGTACAAAATAGGACAAGTGTTGATAGTCACCAAACAGGAAAGGTACATGGGAGTAATCATGTCTGATGACCTCAAGGTGGCAAGGCAGTGTGGAAAGGCAGTTTGTAGCACCAGTGGGATATTGGGGTGCATAGGGAGGCATATCACCAGCAGAAGGAGGAAAGTAATGTTATTACTGTATAGATCACTGATGAGGCACTGCCTGGAATATTGAGTCCAGTTCTGGAGACCTCATCTCAGGAAGGACATAGACAGAGTGGATGCAGCCCATAGGAGGGAACTAGAATGTGCAGGGTCTGCATCATTAGCCATACAAGGAAGGACTGAAGGAGCTCAATATGTACACCCTGGAAGAGAGGAGGCAGGATGTGACAGGGACCTATAAATACCTCACAGGGGTAAATAAGGTACAGATGCACAAGAACAAGGAGACATGCATTGATGCTGGGAGGGTGTAAATTCAAGAGAGATGTGAAGAAGTATTTCTTCACTGAAAGTGTGATGGGTGCCTGGAGCAGTCTTCCAGCAGAGGCGATGGGGAGCTGTGGGTAAAAACAATGGCAGGTTTCAAGAATGCATGGGATAGGTTTCAGGGAATCCTAGTGGAAGTTGGTGGGGGGGGGAGATCAAGTAGGGTCTGTGATGACATTATAGGCAGGGAAAAAATGGGCAGACTGGATGGGCCAAGCAGTCCTTATCTGCCATAAAATTCTGTGTTTCTATACAAAACAAGCATTTGTCAATGCCTAATGTTTGCTTGCTGGCATTGGCAGTAGTAGTGTAGAAGTTACAGAGCTGCATAATAGGAATGGCAGTGAAGTATTGAACTGAAGTCAACCCCACCACCACCCTGTAGAGAGTGACAGGCATTGGGGTGTGCCTTTGGGTCATCAGGCATAACGGCCACGCCATTTCACCACATCCTACCCTGCAGAAACTGACAAGTGTCACGGTGTGCCTTGGGGTCTTTGGTCTTATGCACCCCATTCCATCAGGAAATATGGTGAGATGGGTGCGGTATAGGAGAATGGGGTGAACTTTGAAGAGTCCAAGGCATACCGATGCCTCCTCACTGGCTGCAGGGTGTGGAATGGTATGAGCATGACAGGCAAGAATCCCAAGTCACACCCCTGATGCCTGTCATTCTTTACAGGGTGGGGCGTTATGGTTGGAAACCGTAACACCTCAGGCATTCGTTGGTATTTTCACTCCAAATGTTCAACATATTTTTTTTTGTGACCCCCCACCTCATGAACAGTGGCAATATCAGTTTGTTAGCCGAAAGCTGCTTATGCACTGCGACTATGGCATTTAGCACCACAGGTGCAAAAACACATTCCGAACAGGATGTGAAAAATGACAGCTGTACTGTTCATGGGGAGGTGTAAAAAATGGCAATGTTACAAATCTGCAGTAAAATATAAAAAACTGGTGAAGTCACAAGCTTGCATAGAAACTGTGCAACGCACACCCGTAATGTAATTAGTTTGGGGATTTTTTACAGCAGATTGTCAACACAGGCATTTTGGGACCTCCGATCATGAACAGTGTCACTGTGATTTTCTTTATCTGTCCCGAACAATGATTTCCCACAGCGACGACAAGATCTCTGCGCTGAAAGTGTGAAACACATTTCGCCATGTTGTGAAAATGACAGCTGTACTGTTCATAAGGAAGTGTGGAAAATGCCACTAGTGAAAATCTGGACTGAAAATATTACAAAGTCATGAACTTACGAGGGTGCGTGGAAACTGCGCAATGCTCACTGTAACACAGTCATTTTATGGACTTTTCACAAATTTTCAACATAGCCATTTTAAGACCTTTCTGCTCATGAACAGTGTAACTGTGATTTTCTTAATCTGTCCCAAACATTGCTTTCGCACACCGACTGCACCATTGTGCGCTACATGTGCAGAAACACATTTTGGGCGACATGTGAAAAATGGCAGCTGTACTGTTCATAAGGAAGTGTAATAGAATGGCAATGTTGAAAATCTGGAGTGAAAATATTGAAAATTCTCAATCTTAGGAGCGTGCGTAGGAACTGTGCAACGCACGCTCGAAAAACAGTTAGTTTTTGGAATTTTTCACCAAATTTTCCACATAGCCATTTTGACACCTCTGCTCATGAACAGTGTCACTGTGATTTTCTTAATGTGTCCCATACATTGATTTTGCACACCAACTGCGCCATTGTGCGCTACATGGGCAGAAACACATTTTGGGCAAGATGTGAAAAATGACAGCTGTACTGCTCATAAGGAGGTGTGGTAAAATGGCAATGTTGAAAATCTGGAGTGAAAATATTGAAAATTCATAAACTTACGAGCGGCATGGGGAACTGCGAATGCACGCTTGTAAAACAGTCATTTTTGAATTTTTCCACCAAATTTTAAACATAGTGTTTTGAGAGCCCACCTTATGAACAGTGGCAGTTTCGTTTCGTTACTCGGTCCCAAAAGGGGATTTCGCACAGTGACTGTGAAATCACCCTTTGGGCCCAATTAATGCCATGACAGTGAGAGCATTCATGAGGAGGGGTACCAAAAACCCCATGTTGAAAATTTGGTCCAAAAATTCCAAAAAATGCTTGAGATATGCAGCAAAGTTGAAAAAACCCTATCTATCCCATTATACAGCTTACTGTCATTTCCTGAGTTCGCGGTCGGCTTTGAAGAGTGCAGACGTGTTCCCGGTCCACTGAAGATTGTTGCGCCAGAGTCCGGAGGTAAGTATGGGGTGAGGGGGGTGTGGGGAGGCAGGGTGCGCAGTGGGTGGGCGTGGATGGGGACCGAGACAGCGACGGACCGTTTTTGTGTTTCAGGGTTTTTTTTTTTTTAAAAAAAGAATGATGACGTGGGACGTTTGCCTCGCTGGGGTGGGCTCTCAGCGTGGCACAAGGATGGCTGTTGGGGGGGCATGGAGCCGACGGGGGATTGGGCACCCCTGTCAGTGATAGCATCTGTTGCCACCCTGGGGTGGTCTCCCAGCGTGGCACCCTGTACTCTCTGAGGGGCGGGGAACAGTGGAGCTGACGGGGGATTGGGCACCCTCGTCGGCTATACGATGTGTAGCCACGCTGGGGTGGGCACCCAGCGTGGCATGTGGAACTCTGTTTTGGGGGGAGCGAGCACAGCCAACAGGATTGGCCACCCCACGCTATACAGTGTGTGCGTGGGGGGCGAGCACGCAGTATGCGTGTGTGTGTGTAGGGGGAGCGTGCATGGGCAGGCGATATCTTATCGCTGCTCACTGAAGCGTAGCTCCCCCTTTCAACTGTACTCCACTGCATTTTCGACTGCTGTCATAGACAGCTCCAGCAGCCATTGAGAACTGCGGCCGTGCCTGCAAACACACTGATGGAAGAGGGCTGCCACACCTCTGAAAACTCGGATGATGGCACTATGTTTCTTGCACATGCGTGCAAGCACACATAATAAAACACAAAGCATAGCATGCAATGACAGTGAGTTATTTTTGTTGTTTGAAATTCAGGTAGGGCTGTGCCGTGTTAACCCACACAAAAGCAGGAGAGAAACAAAGAGAATCTTTTTGCTGGGTAAAGATAATACCTTTATTAGGCTAATGAAAAGTTAGAAATACAAGCTTTCGAGGCTTAAAGTACAGCCTCTTCTTCAGGTACATTATGCAATGTAGACTGAAGTACCTTATGTAGGGGTTTGGTTCTTTTAAAAATGGAAGTGTAAAACCTGTAAAAACTTTGAAATGCTAATAATATCAAAGCTGTTGGCAGAAAGCCACTATTCACATTCTAGCTGTTGTCACAGTGTAAGCAGGCAGGTGTCTTTTATAAGCAAAAGTTAATGTTTTAGCCCAGATTAGCCATAACAAAAGCATATGTAAATAATTTCCTAATGCCTTCTGCTCAGCTCCTGTTTGATGTAAACTAGCATTACAAAGTTTGATTTTATCCGCAGTGTTTTAGCAAATATGGGCTAAAATATTAACTTCTGCTTATAAAAGACACCTTCCTGTTTTTACTGTGACAGCAGCTTGAATGTAAATAGTGGCTTTATGCCAACTCCTTTGATATGATCAGCACTTCAAAGTTTCTGCAGTTTTGTACTTGTGTTTTTGAGAGAATCAAACCCCTATGTAACCCCTAGGTGGCACTATCCCAAGGGCTACTACCCGTGCCTGCTTGGCTAGTAGCAGGTTAAGAGGCCTGAATTCTGAAACGGGTGCCTCCACCCGGAGGTCAGGGTTGGTAGTGGTCAAGCTAACCTGGGCTCAGCCCTCCGGGACACTGTAACCCCCTGTTTCCCCTCTAGTGGCCTGAACACTGTACAATAATCACTTTCACAATACCCCTGGTACACCACACAAGTACCCACACTATTTATACTTACCACCAGGGCTGGTTCCTCTGGCTCGATCCCGGGGACCCCTGTAAAACAAGGTTATGCACAGCAAATAGCAAAAGTACAGCACTTTGAGCACAAACTGGAACCACAGTCAGATTGTATGCAGAAAAAGTTAGATCTGATTTATTCAGGGGACATGAACAAGGGAGGGGTGAAATCAGGTTAACTAGCTTAAAAGTTATATCAATCAAGCAGTTATGCATGTGCTTTGAGTCCCCCCACATAGTCACACTTCTGGGTACCCAGGTGGAGAAGAGATGGGCTAGCCAGGACCATTGCCTGGGGTTGGCCGGCATCGCAGTTGGTTGGGACCCTGTGATGAAAAACACAACAGGCACAGTACACACTATTTGTAATCTGGAGCCAGAGGGCTTAGTTCATAAAGGAAAAGAAACAACAAGACAATCAGATGACACACTCAGATTAAGCTGTTGTTGCAGGGAGCTACCCTAGTATTTACTCACGATACCCAAGATTGGACACAGGCTGGATGAAAATTGAAACTGCAGGTGGTTGATCTGGAATGCCAGGAGAAGCAGGGCCCACGCAAGTCGCCGAGGCATCATTCCTGTTCAAGCGTGGAGCAGGGGGCTGATCCCCAGGCAGGTCTCTCATCGATGGCTTCTCTGTGCAGCGGGTAGTCTGGCTGGGCCAATTTGGCAAGGCCCAGACCGCATGGAGACAAATTTGGATGCAGTCCGTTTTGGGCTGGATACAGCTTCCAGCAAGCAGAACACAGTTCACACAGTGGGTACTAACTCACGACCCACCAGCAGCTCATAGCACATTTACATGTAAGGAAATTCTACTGTACCAGGCAAAGTGCTCCCCGGTCACAATTGCAAAGTCCCTCTTTCAATTGGTCAGCTCTCTGGATGTTCTGTCATAAATATGTGTCCCAAGATAGAATACGTCTCATGCAATTTCATATTTTGCATAATATGTACTACACGCCAGTCAAACTGGCAAAATTGGGCCTTCTCGATACTGATAGGTGCACTAGATGCTCCCAGGAAGCTGGGATGCTTTTTCATATATTCTGGTCGTGCCCCAAGATAGCTTCACTGTGGGATTTAATTAAAACCCACCTGAATCCCTTATTGGGATTACAGCACTGCTTTACTCCAGATATTTGCCTTTTGGGATATTTGTCTTCTATTAAGGTTAAAATTTGGAGATTTCATATATCTATGATTGCACTCTCGGTTAAAAAAAATTATTCTCAGGCATTGGAAAGATGGGATTTGTTCAACATATCAGGAATGGACATGTGAAATCCTTGCTAATCTCTGCACTGAAAAGACTATGGCAAGCCTCCAAAATAGGCTACAAAAGTATAAGTATATATGGGATCCCCTTCACACTTTAATTATCACTGCTAGGACTTAGTGCGTAATTGGTTTACCTTATGTCTTATTAAGTATTTGATTATTATGGATAGCTAGTTACTACAACACTTGTAGGAACTGCTGTGCCGGGGGGGGGGAGTGGTGGGGTTGGGGGGGCAGTGTTGGATTGTACTACTATCTGTCTGTTCACATTTGTACCACTGCCTCCTGTATTTTGGAAATTTTGTGAATAAAGTGTGAATTGAAAAAAACAATTGCAAAGTCTCTGCACACACCAGGAGCTTAGGGGTAGCTGGAACTCCTGACAGGCCGATCGCATTCAGCAAAATCTTCGGTCTTTTTCAGGTTGAGCCTGGCCCGCTTCAGTAGCTTACTTTAATCACACAATTCAGATTCAGTCCAAAAACAATTCTCTTTCCCCTCTCAGGGCAGCAGGCAGACATGTAGGCCAAAACTCAGGCCTTTCCACAGAGACTGTCTCAAGCATCTTGCTCCTTCAGCTCCCAACTTAGATCTGCCTTAAACAGCAAGCAGCTTGTGGATTTCCCTCAGATCCAAAAGGTTTGGTTGGCTGATTTGGCTGTCAGTCAAAGTAAGAGCTCCCCCTTCAGTTGCTAAAAGGCACCAAAGGCCCAAAACTATAATTCCTACAGATTTTAACTTCAGACAGCTGCATTTTAGGTCCCACCAGAACAGATGGGTCCAATTCACAGTCCCGGGCCAAATGGTGGGGATAAACAAGACAGTCCTTGCTGCAAAGAAGGCAGGTTAGACAAACTACATTATCATTATCACTCTAAATGATTTTCAGCAAATAGTTACATCTTTCAACAGAAACTCCCTCTCAGATTATTTATAACTGCAATCCAGGCAGCTCTTAAAGAGACAGTACACAGAGGCTATACAGGCTGCTCGTCAGGTGCAATGAGGGTTGAGGTAATGATTGATATAAATAAATAATAAAATAAATCTTCGTTTAGATGGCACCTTTCCATAGCCAAGGCACCTTACAACAATTAAAACAGAAACTTATAAAATCACTCAATATAAATACTTAAAAAACATATGGTACAGATAAAACCAGTATGTAAGTTAGTCACCAAAAGCTTTCCTCCACAGGTAGGTTTTAAGAGCCTGTTTGAATCCCTCCACAGTCGTGCACTCCCGTAGCTGATGGGGTAGAGAATTCCAGAGGGTAGGGGCCACATGCATAAATGCCCGGGCCCCAGAAGATTTTAAACAAACCCTCGAAATCTCTAGCAACCCCTCATCAGCTGAGCAGAGCAATCGCCCAGGGCGGTAAGGGACCAGAAGCTCTTTCGGGTAGCCTGGGCCCTGTCCGTGTAGGGCTTTATAAGTCATAAGTCTGACTTTAAAGGTGATCCGCCACTGTACTGGCAGCAAGTGCAGTTTGCACAACCAGAGAAATATGACAGGTCCAAGAGGTTCCCGTCAATAATCAGGCTGCTGCATTCTGCACCAGCTGCAAGTGGTGGATATCCAGCCCAGGTAGCCCTAGGTAGAGGGAGTTGCAGCAATCCAGGTGCAAGGACACAAAGGCATGGACCAATGTTTGGAGATCGCCAGATTGAACTAGATGCTTAACCCTGGAGATATTCCTCAGATGGTAAAATGAGGATTTGATGACTGCCGACACCTGCGAATGAAGTGTCAGCCCTTTATCAAAAATTACCCTCAGATTTCACACCTGTTCAGAGGTTGGGAGTGATAAGCCCCCAAGAAAAATTCCTGAGGGTGAACCTACCTCCAACCCCCTATCCGGCACCCTGGGTCCTCAACCATCACCACAGTCTTTTCCGAGTTCAACTTCAAGCAACTCAAATTCATCCAGTCCTGGATTTCAGCGAGGCAGTTATTAAATACTGAGAGAGCTCTATCCTGGTCGGGTGCAAAAGAGAGGTCGATCTGGGTATCATCAGCAAAGCAGTGAAACCTCAGCCCTTACCTTCTTACAATGTCTCCGAGGGGGTAGCATATACACTGCGAACAGCATGGGGATCACACTGATCCCTGAGGCACCCCACATGACAGGGGAACTGGGTCAGAAGAATAAATCTCAGACACCACCCTCTGAGTTCTTCTGGTGAGGAAAGATGTAAACCACCTGAAGACTGTACCAGACAGGCCACAGATGAACCTCAGGTGACCGAGGAGAACCCTATGGTCCACAGTGTTGAACGCTGAAGAGAGATCAAGAAGAACCAATATGGAGTGTTTTTTCTGATCTCTTGCCATCAGGAGATCACTGAGCACCCAAACCAGTGCCGTCTCAGTACTATGCCTCTTTCGAAAACTGGATTGGAGAGGTTCGTAGGTGTCATGGATGGTCAAATGGTTCTCCAGCTGTACAGCCACAACTTTCTCAATCACCTTCCCTATAAAGGGAAGGTTTGAGATTGGTCGGTAGTTCGCATGGCAGTCTGGGTCCAAAAATATAACCAAGGTAATCAGTTGTAGAGATAGGGACCATGGCTGACCTAGAGGGTTTTTTAAGGGAGGTAGTTTGGCACAGTGTGCAGAGAAAAGGACATGGAGATTCAGGTTTGAATATCAAACCAACAGTCCCTCATGTGGAACCCTGGGCAAGTCACTAAACCATGTGGTTAACTTCTATGTAATCTCCCTGGAGTAAAGACATGTGTTAATGTGAACAGCAGACCTACTGGTGGATCAGTAAGATTATTTTGCCCACTCACAGTGGGAACACTGTTAACAAATTCCATATATCCACTTCCTTAACTCACTATCATTAGAGCATGATGATGCTGTATGATCAACTTGAAGAATTAGCGTACTGCCTGTAACTAAAATTATTTTTTAAAAGGAGTCAGCTATTACTTTTTATATCTGAGGTGCTTCTTCTTTTCCCTTTGGCTAATTAGAAGATTTTTTTTACCTGATGTAGGTAGGTGTGATGTGTGGACTAGCACTCTGCCTGGCAACTGACATATCTAGCTCTGTTCCTCCTATTACACCATCAGCACTGTGACCTCACTACAGGTGACATCACAGCAGCTCTGGAAGAGCCAATCAGTAGCTGCCAGGTCAGTCATCTGCACTGTCAGTCAGTGAGATCCCAATGCTGATGATGCATTGGGGGGAATAGAGCTAGATATTTCAGCTGCCAGAAAGAGTGCTATTCCACACATCCAGCACAGTACTACCACTTGACTTTCCAATGAGCAAAAGGAAAATGAAAAATACTTCAGAAATGAAGAAATACAAGTGACTTCTTAAAAGTTTGTAGCACTTTCCAGTCTGCTATTTTTAGTTCTACTATCTCTGTAAATGTTTATTTCACAGCTTGTACAGTCCTTGGCAGAACAATTACAGGCACAATAAAACCAAGAGATGGAGACAAATATCCTTGTGTTGGGGCAGAACTTTAGCACAGGGGCTGGAGGGTCACACCATGCTGACAACCCTGGGTTTACAAACCAAGACTGGGTCACTGATGTGTATCTTCCAGAGGCTGTGGTAGCACCCACCCACACACTGTTAGCCTCTGGGGGAATATTGAAGGTTCTTCTGATCAGCCTCTGCCCTAACAGGACAGAGCTGTCATGACACCATGAAAAGTGGATGGGATGTCAGTTGGCCATGTATTGGTATGCAAATGTATGAATAGACCTGGGGCCTTTGCTGCTGATATCCCATAGGGTAAACAGTAACCTCTTTTTTTCCAGGGTGTACATATAAAGACTAAAGGACCTCAGTATGTACATCTTGGTAGAGAGGAGGGAGAGGAGGATATGACAGAGACCCATAAATACCTCATGGAGGTAAAAAAGGCACAGGAGGGGAGTATTTTTAAGAGAAAAAGATGTATGAGAACAAGTGGACATGCAATGAAGCTGGAAGGGGTACACTCAAGACAGATGCGAGGAGGTACTTCACGGAAAGAGTGACAGATGCATGGAACAGTCTTCCAGTGCAGGTGGTGTGGGTAAAAACAGTGAAACATAGAAACAGAGAAGCTGACGGCAGATAAGGACCGCAAGACCCATCCAGTCTGGCCATTTCTTTTTCTACCTTATAAATGTGCCATCGGCCTTTGCTCTGTCAGTGGCCTATCTAGTCATACTCATCTGTATTGCTCCCTTATGCCTATCCTATGCCTGTTTGAAGCCCTGCATTGTATTCATAGCTACCAATTCCTGAGGTAGGCCATTCCATGCATCCACCACCCTTTCTGTGAAAAATAATTTCCTCACATTTCCCCTTAATTGGCCTCCCTCTAATCTCATGTTGTGTCCTCTTGTCCTGCTATTTTTCTTATATTTAAACATGTTAGACTCTTTCACCTTGTTAATGCCCTTAAGATGTTTGAATGTCTCGATCATATCACCTCTCTCCCTCCCTCCTTTGCTCAAGGGTATACATATTGAGCTCCGTTAATCTGTCCTCATATGTCTTCTGATGCAGTCCCTGCACCATTTTGGTTGCCCTTCTCTGGACTGCCTCCGTTTGGTTAATGTCCTTGTAAAGGTGTGGCCTCCAGTACTGCATGCAGTACTCCAGATGGGGCCTAACCAGTGTCTTGTAAAGAGGGATTATTACCTCCCTCTTATGACTTGTGATACCTCTACAAATACACCCTAACATCCCCTAGTCCAGTAGTTCTCAGACTTTGTCACAGTGAGCCTCCCCAAATCCATGGAAAAGATTTTGAGCCTCCCCCAAAAATTGAAATAATCTTGGGGCTCCCCAAAGAAAAATAACATACTGTACTTTGAGCAGTACACCATGAATACATTGAAACCCCTTTGAGTACTTGGCTCACATTCAGTTCTTTGTCTTATACTGACTTGGAACCTTTGAAAAAACACTCCTGTGATCAAAGATGTTATCTGAATAACAAATAGAATAAACAAATATTATTCAGCCTATTGTAACCCCCGCCAACCTACGTACTCTATTTTAATTCTTGAACCATTGTTACCCCTTGTTGCAGTACCTTCATGGGTCAGACTGCTTTCTGTTTTCTCTATATGAAATAACCTTCCTACATACTTTGCCCTCCCCATCCTTCCTGCTCCTAAGCTACTCTTAGGGATGACTTTGCTCCTTCCTACTATTGCTCTTAGCACATCTGTGCTCAACCTTGTATTTGGGCTGGTCTGCCATCAGGCTACAAATTGGTAATTTACCACCACTCATTATCAGTTTATTGTTCATATTTGTTTGCACTATTGTTCATTGTATATTTTTGACTGTTTTTCAGTTGCCTTTTTAGTGTATTCACCCCACCCTTCCCTGGATACACCTGAAATGAGCCTTTCATTCACCTTCCCTTGTCACTTATTGGTAAATAAATACATTAAATTCACCTACTATTATCCTCTTTCAGTTTGCATCATCTCTTCACACAAAGTATATAAAACTCAATTTAAATACAGTACTTTTTCAGACTTGCTTGAGCCTCCCCTTGAACAGGTTGGGGCCTCCCCAAGGAGGCTGGCCTCACCATTTGAGAACCCCTGCCCTAGTCTTACCTACTGCTTTAGAGGTCTACTTGGATGATTTCAGGTCATCTGTGATGATGATGCCCAAGTCTCTTTCTTCCTTTGTGACTGCCAGCAACTCCCCTCCCAGCCTATAGGTGGCTTCAGAGTTTCTCCTTCCTATGTGCATGATCTTGCACTTCTTGATTTAAATCCAGTTGCCACTCTTCTGACCATTTTGCTAGTTTATCCAGATCTCTTCTCATTCTGCCCACCCCATCTGGATCATCTACTCTGTTGCAGATCTTGGTGTCATCTGCAAACAGACAAGCCTTACCCTCTAGTCCATCTGCAATTTCACTAATGAAGATATTGAAGAGGACTGGCCCCAGGACTGATCCCTGAGGTACCCCAATTGTGACTCAGATCTCTTCTGACTGTATACCATTTACCACCACTCTCTGTTTTCTGCCCGTCAACCAGTTTGCCACCCAGTTGACCAACTTCTGATCCACCCGAGCCTACCCAGCTTATTTATCAATCTTCTCTGTGGAACAGTGTCAAAAGCTTTGCTAAAGTCAAGGTAGGCAACATCAACTGCTCCCCCTTGGCCCACCACTCTGATTACCCACTCAAAGAAATCTATGAGATTAGCTTGACAGGACCTTCCTTTTGTAAACATATGCTGTTTTGGATCCTGTGCCCCTATGGATTCCAGGTGTTGCACTAACCTTTCCTTAAGGAGTGCCTCCATAATCTTGCCCACTACTGAGGTAAGACTGACTGGTCTGCAGTTCACTGCCTCCTCCTTGCTACCACTCTTGTGGAGCGGGATCACATGAGCCCTTCTCCAGTCTTCTGGGACCTCTCCTGTGCTCAGAGACTCACTAAACAGTTCTGCTAATGGCTCTGCTAGTTCCACCCTTAGCTCCTTAAGTACCCTGGGATGTATGCC